>CM032453.1:142366732-142479232 GCA_019049505.1 Pachyrhynchus sulphureomaculatus | reverse complement strand
CTGCTTGAAAAAAGGCCAGAATACCGAAAGAGGCAACAAAAAGTCATTTTTCTTCATGACAATGCTCTATCACATACGGCATAACCAGTTCGCGACACGTTGGAAGCACTCAGCTGGGAAGTTCTACCCCATGCGGCTTACTCACCAGACTTGGCTCCGTCCGATTACCACTTGTTTGCATCGATGGGTCACGCACTTGCTGAGCAGCGCTTTGGTTCGTACGAAGATGTGAAAAAATGGCTCGATGAATGGTTCGCAGCAAAAGGGGAAGATTTTTACTGGCGTGGTATTCACAAATTGCCCGAAAGATGGGAAAAATGTATAACAAGCGATAGAGCATACTTTGAATAAAGCAGTTTTTATCATTCTTCCGAATTTAACATGTTTTTTTAGAAAAAAAATCCGCGTTTCATATTTGTACACCTGGTATTGAGTTCAAGCATTGATCCGACTTTTAGTTATTGTATAGTACAATTTTTAGTTTTTACAACTAAAGTTGAAATGCAAAGTTTGTGATGGAGACGTGAAATTTTTCAAAGGAGACGAAAGAGGAGTAGATTTTAAGCTTTGTGTTGTGTGTGAATGCGGCGATACACTCGTTGACTCTAGTCCCAAAATTAGGAAATCACATGAAATTAATAGACGTTTCATTTTTGTAATGAGTTTACTCAGCTCTGGAATCGCTGGAGTGAACAATTTCTGCGGCCTGATGGATTTAGGAACGGGCTTTTATGAAACAACTTATCATAAAATCATCGAAAATATTAAAATCGCAGTTGAGGCTGTATTTAGAGTTGTTATAAATAAAGCCACCAATGAAGAGAAAGATAAAAACAAAGCAACTGGTAATAAAGAAAATGAATTATCGGTATCAGGTTACGGATCATGGGCAAGGCTGATTGAACGTAAGTAGATTTTGCATGTGAAAATTAGTTTTTCAAAATTTTAAACGGGTTTTTCTCAAAATAGCTATTTTGTAATCGACGTGCATGATAACTTAAAAACCATTTAACCGATCGGTATGAAATTTTAATGTGTTCTTCTACACAACAATAGCCCCAGTATAACCTAGAATAAAAACGATTGGTTAATTTTTTTCTCAATTTTTAATATTTTTTAATTTTGTGAATTTTTGCTCAAACAAAATAATCGTACTCTATACTAGGGCCATAGTCATACTTTTTCTAAGAATAATTATTTTTCACACGTTCCAGCGAGCCGCAATCATGCACGCCAGCAGATCAAGATTTTCAAAATGGCTTCCATGAGACTGCAAAAAAACTATAAAAAACCATTTAAAAAATTATGTAAATTTTTTTTCTTGTATTTAAAGATTTAACATAAAGAAGAATTACGGACATAAAAAATGTTTTTTTTTTTAAATAATTTAATAGTCCCATAAAAATTATTAAAATTGTCGACCGAGAAAGCGTAATGTTCCCTTAAGTTGCAGTACTCACTAAACAAGTTCCTTGATAAAATAACTCGTAGGCTTGAAAGTTTTTGGTCTAGCTACTTAAAAAAACACATTTTTTTGCAAAATTCGATTTTATTCATTAATATAGTCTCCTTCAAGAGCGATACAATCAGTCCAACGCTTTTCTAACATTTCTATACCTTTCTTGTAGAAGGATTTGTCTTTGCCTTCAAAATAGGCCTCGTTTCGACGTCTTCATTGGAGCCAAATCTCTTTCCCGCGAGCATTTTTTTGAGGTCTGGAGAATACGGTGGATGAGAACACAATTCGAACTTCAATTCATGCACTTTTGCCATCGTAACCATTGACTTGTGACATGGTGCATTGTCTTGATAAAGGAGCAGTTTTTTCTTGTTCATTTGGGGCCGTTTCTTTGCGATTTCTGCCTTCAAATGCACCAATAACTTTATATAATATTCGCTATTGATAGTTTTTCCCTTCACAGCATAGTCGATTCTTTTGATATCTTTAAGGTGTCAGCTATCTCACGCAATTTCACTTTACGATCATCCAAAACAATTTTGTGGATTTTTTTATGTTTTCCGGTGTAACCACGTAATTTGTGCGTCCAGAGCGTTCAGCATCATTTGTATCTGTACGACCGCGTTTAAATTCAGCATACCAGTAAACGATGAGTGATTTTCCAGAGGCAGAGTCGCCGTAACACTTAATAAGCCATTGCTTTGCTTGAATGGTATTTTTTCCCATCAAAAAACTGTTTAATCAACACGCGAAACTCGATTTTTTCCATTGTTTGGAAAATATCAAAAGTAGCGTCATTAAAACCACTGTAACTTGTAAACTAATAGTCGAAATGTCATGAAACTTTGAGACGTATCGTTTGAAAGTTGGTACTTCTTAAAAATCATATGGATTTTTTGAAAAGGGCGACATCTATGTGTCAGACCAAAAACTTTTCAGCCTACGTGTTATAACCAATATAAGAGTTACAAAATAAAAGAGATGGGCCTTTTAAAACTGCAAAAAATGGTGCCACTGTCGTGTGCGGTCTACCCGTAAATCTTAATTTTTGCGTGTGGTCTACCTACAATAAATACATTTCTAAGCAAAACAATAAAATAATAGGGTGTTTCGTGATTAATGACAATGACAAGTTGCTAATACGTATATTTCAAAAGAAGCCATGCTTTTGCGAGATTTTTTATATTAATATCACTTTTAACGAAAGTGCAGCCGCAACTTTTTTTTTGCAAACGCCATAATCTACTTATGCAGAATGACGAAAATAACATGTGTTATAGGTGTGGTCTGCAAAGAAAAAGGAAACGCGATCGTGGAGGAGCGTTTCGCCAAGTCTTACGTTGTCCTAGAAAGGCTGCCAAATAACAAAATCGTTTAGAAGCGGAAATGAATTCTTCCATTATACGGATTTGAACGGCAAGTTACATTGTAATTTAAGCTGATGTCATATTTTGGAACTGGTGTTTATATTCGTGCACGACATTCCGAGTACAACAGGTGAAAAACTAACCGGAAGGTCGTCACATGTCATTAGTGATTGGTATAACATGTGCCGCGAAGTATGCACAACTGTGTCAGTTAATCGCAGAGGACAAGTTAACAATAGCAACGACGATCCTACAGAAATTGGTGAAGCGCGATTCGCGGGTCCCCGAAAATATAACGGGAAGGTTCTTACAAGGTGATCAACAACCTGACTCTAAAGATAGCGGTGCAAAACAATCGAAACTATGCTAGACGAGTAGATGGACCGTGGGTTTTTGGTTTCAAAACAAAACGAGAAGTATGATATTTGATTGTGGAAAGGGGAAATAAAAACACATTAATGCCAATTCTAGAAAGAGAGGTTCAGTTTCAATCTGTTATTCATTCAGACGAGTGGTCAGCGTATAGGAGGAATCTTGGCAGGCTCAGCTTCGACCATCAAATCGTTAATCACCAGCAAAACTATGTTGATCTGCTCACATAAACAAGATATTGAACGGTCGTGGCTAAATGCCAAAATTTACATCTTAAAGAAAATGAGGGAAGTACCATTAAATCATCTTTAATCATTCTGGACCATTTATTTTGGAAGATATTAAGGAAGAATGAAGACAACCAATACCATACCAACAGGGACATACCAACTATGACCTGGTACAAAGATTTTTAAATATGTGCAGTCTTCAGGACAGACGAATGCAAGCTGATCTACATTTCTTATTTATGTTAAGCTATTAAATGGGTATATTGACTGTGAGTACTTACTTAGTAAATTATCTTTTCATACCGTACATCGTACCCGCGCCAGGTCGTTATTTTACCCAGCTAATGTCACGAGAAACTATGGCCTGCATAGTCCAATCTTTAGAATGCAGCGTAATTTTAATAAACATAATTTGCCAATTGATGGCCCAGTACACCGATTCAAAAATATGGTCAAGCAACTGACCTCGCTATAGAGTTTCTTTAATTTTCGGGTAGTTTCCCATTGGTATTATATGTCAAGTACTGTTTACCTTTAAAGTGATTAATTTAGGTTGTAATACCCTGCATTCTGACCTATTAGTTTTTTAGTTTTAGATTTAGCGTTAATTATATTGTTCATTCACATTGTTTTTTTTTTCTCTTGCATATTGTCGATGTTTTTTGTAGAAATGGTGTTACCGTTGATAATAAACAAATAAATAAATAAATTTGTCGACTTTTTAAAGGATGCCTCTGTTTATAGATGTGTATTTGTTTGGAGTTGATAGCAGAATTCTCTCACTGTAGATGCACATGTTGGGGTGTGCCCCCAAAAAAAAGAGATTTCTCAGGCATTTTACTAGATTTTGCTACCTGCTTTGAATTATTTTTAAGGGTTCACCCTATTTTAGGCAGAAAACCTCTGCTATACATAAAATGTAAATGAGGGTTCCTCGGTATCATAACCGTCCGAGCGTAATCTGCTTCTAGTGTTTAATATATAAAATTATCTTAAAAGTAAAATTATAGAAATTTAAGATTTATTACCCAAAATTTTTTAATCTATAAATCTATATATACGAGGCATGTTTTTTAAGTAAGTACCGTTTTGGAATTAAAAAAAGACGTGCAAAGATATCGCTATAATTTTTTTTTTACATGAAAGCCTGTACCTTAATCTACTTTTCTACATAATTTCCGTGAATATTGAGGCACTTGTCATAACGTGGCACCAGTTTTTGAATACCCTCCTCATAAAATTCTGCCGCCTGACTTGTTAACCACTGTATCACAAATGTTTTGACTTCGTTATCGTCTTGAAGACGCTGACCACCCAGGTGCTTCTTCAAGTGCAGGAACAAATGGTAGTCGCTGGCGCCAGATCAGGGCTGTATGGAGGATGATCTAGAGTTTCCCTTTTAAAAGATTTGATGAGATCTTTGGTCCGATTAGCCACATGTGGACGGGCATTGTCATGCAGCAAAACGATACCCTTACTCAACTTGCCACGTCTTTTGTTCTGGATTGCACGACGCAGATTGTTCAATGTCTCACAATAAGACGCTGCATTGATTGTCTCATTACGAGGCAGAAACTCCACTAGCAATACTCCTTTTCTGTCCCAAAAAACTGTGCACATGATTTTGCGGGCAGAAATTGTTTGCTTAAACTTCACTTTTTTGGGTGATGATGAATGTCGCCATTCCATGGATTGTTGTTTCGATTCTGGTGTGACGTAGGCCACCCATGTTTCGTCACCAGTAACAATTTGGTCTAAAAAATTTTCACCTTCATTGTGGTACCGCTCAAGGAAAGTCGATGCACTGCCTAAACGTTGGGTTTTGTGCAAATCCGTCAACATTTTTGGAACCCAACGTGAACACAATTTCCGGTAATTCAAGTTCTCAGTCACAATGCGATACAAAACACTATGAGAATATTGAGGAAAGCAGTCGCACAATGATGAAATTGTAAAGCGTCTGTTTTCTCTCACCTTTTCGTCCACTTTCTGCACCAAATCTTCATTAACGACCGAAGGACGCCCACTCCGTTCTTCATCATGAACATTTGTGCGGCCATCTTTAAATGCTCTCACCCATTTCCTTACCATTCCATCACTCATAATGTTTTGTCCGTAAACTTCACAGATCTCACGATGAATATCGATCGGTTTTACGCCAGCACTAAGAAATCGTATAACAGCCCGTACTTCACAATCGGCGGGACTCACGATTGTCGGAGGCATCTTAAACACTCAGTAAACAACGTATACAATGAAGAATCAGACTGTAATGGCGTCAGTGCGTAGACATGAGATGTAGGTTACCAGCGCGCATGCGCGGAACGCCGACCGTATCGCTGCGGCGGCGGAATCGCAAAACGGTACTTACTTAAAAAACATGCCTCGTATGTATATACAAATTCACAATTCACGATATATAAGTACTTTAATTACAATCAAAAACAATCATCTTCAAAATCTAAAGACTCGACTTCTCTTAAATTGATAATTAAGGGTTATATTTCCACAGTTACTTCGATGTATTCGTCAAGTTTCCACATGTTATGTTCTTCTTCTATAAGTCGAATGGCATTTTTTTTCCAATTTTCCTCTCTGATCCTCTCTATTTCGGCGAGTAATAATTGCCTTACGTCTTGAAGTTTGAATGTGGTGTTTTCCCTGCAATGAAGCCTTTCATTTGTGCGCAAATCTATCTATGAGATTCAATTCGCAGTGATACGGATAATCTAAGCATTGTGATATTCTATATGAAGCTAGACATCAAAAAAGCTTCTGGTGCTGACGGAATACCTGCCATAGTTCTTAAAAACTGTGCGAGGGAACTAACACCAGTTTTCTGTAGACTTTTCAACCTCTCCTACAGAAAGGGAATATTTCCTTCCTGCTGGAAATGAGCCGATACCTAAAAAAGGCAAGAAGACCTTGCCAAATAACTACCGCTATCAATCAGCTTTCGTAGAAATAAATCAACAGGAGATCTTCTGACTTATGTAACACACGTTTGAAACAACGCAATTGAACACTTTGGAGAATCTCGAGCGGTTGCTCTTGACATATCCAAGGCGTTCGACCGTGTTTGGCACGATGGGCTGTTGGTTAAGCTACGCTCTTATGGTATGTCTGAAAAGTTCTGTTTGTGGCTCTCATGTTTCCTCAGAGAGCGTTCTTTAAGAGTGGTAGTCGACGGATTTCTTTCTAACACCTTCACTATCAACGCCGGTGTACCTCAAGGCTCCATACTGTCTCCTACTCTTTTTCTCATTTACATTAACGATCTGCTGGAAAACCGAGAATCCAATCTACAGCTTTGCAGATGACAGTACGCTTATCTCTTCATTCACTTTGAACGCTCGGACATCGGCTACTCAGACGAATATCCGCAGACAGCAGGAAGTCATTCAACTTAACAAAGACCTGGAAGCAATTTTATCTTGGGGTGACAGTAACCAAGTGGAATTTAACGCTACAAAAATCCAGGCGGCAGTTTTTTTCTCTACAAAAGTTAACGTTGCTGAACCCGACATAGTTATATCGGGGCACTCCATTCCTCGAACATCGTTACTCAATTTGTTGGGCGTTAATTTGGGAGCAAATATATCCTGGCATGAACTTGTCGCAGGCATAGCAAAGAGAGCATCTCAAAAGTTGGAAATATTATTTCGAACCAGAAAGCTTTACACTCCACAACAGTTGTTAATTCTTCACAAAGCTCAAATTCGACCAACTATGGAATACTGCTCCCATGTTTGGGGCTCCGCTCCCAAACATATACTGCATTTGTTGGATTCTGTTCAGAGAAGAGCTGTTCGTCTGAATGGAGACCTGGAACTGACCGGCAGCCTTGATTCGCTGGAACATCGAAGAACGGTTGGCGACTTGAGCCTATTCTACAAGTATTTTCATGGAAAGTGTTCGAAGGATGTGGCCCGCTTAATTCCTCCCAGAGCGGTGCATGTTAGAAGTACACATCACGCTAATACTTCACAGCCGTATGAGGTTCAGCTTGTTACTTCTCGTACAACGCTTTTCAAGCAGTCTGTTATATGGAGAACATCATCCCTTTGGAATAATTTACCCAGGATTTTGTTTTCCCACCGAGTACAATTTACAGCGATTTAAGAACAACGTGAATCGATTTTTCCGCACACGTGTCGCTCCTGTAGCGCTTTAGGGACTTCTTCCCTGCAGCATGTGTGCTAGACCCATAAAAAAAAAATTCCGTTCCTTTGCCATCTCATCGACTACGTATTTCTTAAACTGTGCCTTATTTTGTTTCGCAATTTTGAGAAGTTCCGCTTTTAACATACCATCTTTATGTTTGAGATTTTTGTCTCTTATCCGTTGAAGAATATCCGCTTTCTTCTATAAATTTGTCGGGAGTAGTTCTAATAATCGAGAATGGTATGAGGCATTGTCTAATACTATAACTGATTCTGCTGGTATACATTCAATCATTTGTTGGAAGTACTCCTCAAAAACATCAACCGTCATCTCCTCATGGTGATCTTTAGTTGACTTTGATTCGAATTCCAACAAGCCACCGTCGAGAAATCGGTTTTCACTACCAACATGTGCTATAATTAACCTGCGACCTTTTCCTGAAGGGGGTTGTAATCTAGTTGACCATCCTTCCATAAAAGCTTGTTTGGCACTCTTAATGCTTTTGTCAATCCAGAATTTTTTCACCGTGTGTCCCTCATTAATCTCGTCTAAATAAAAAATATTTTTTTCTTCGGCTCGAAATTTTCTAATTGCTCGTAGATATTCTCTTCTCCAACAAATTATTTCTGTTTTATCGATAAAAACAGATTTTCTATTATAGTTTTCCCAACAAAAATTCGGGTTATGAAGGATTTTCCATAATTTCCATTTTTTAAAACCTGGTAAGTCCTGGTCTTCTCTGATTTCTTGCAAAACTGTATGTAGTGTAGGTATCTCTTTCTTAATAAAAAATGGTGTACTTTTCTTCTTATTGCGTTTTTAAAGTCTTCATCGACCTCTAAGGGCTCCTTTCCTTTGTGATTCTGAGGTTCGTTGCAAGGACCGCATTTTCTTTCTTTTAGAAATCTATAAATAATTGCTGATTCAAGTCCCATTATGTTGGCATAGGTTTCCACAATTTCACGGACTTGGCTTGTTGGCTGTTGATGCACTAGGGCATTGTGGAAGTGAAGTATCATTGTTTTTTCTCGCAGGGCCAATTCATATTTATAGACTCCCGCAAAGTCTGACAGGGATAAAATTGAAAGTTTAAGCCATCGCTATTTTTTTACTTTATTTTTATACTTGCACAGAATATTTTTATTTCATTCTTAGGTACTTAGGCACCTACCTACCGATAAGTACTTTGGTTAATTATATTCCTATAACTGCTAAAATCCCAACTAATATTATTGTACCTATTATCATTAAGCTTTATAACACTGTAGATGTCTAGTTCTTAAGAATTGTTAATTGTACTCGTTTAAGCCTTTATCATACAAATAAGATTTTTAATTTCATCATTTACTCATTAAAATAAACTTTGAAATGCGTTGATTTATATAGCTTATTATAAAGTTTAGAAGGCATGTAATAAAATATTTTTTAGAAAAAGTTCGCACTATTGTATAGACATAGAAAATAAAGGTGATTAAAACTAAAAATGCAAGTAATTAGTAAAGAAATTTCGGACGCTTATGGTTTACTAGCAGTGCCCGCGGCTCCGCTCGCGTGGACTTGATTCACTACTATCGTCACTGCCTATTCCTTATGTTACCTAACGTAATAAAATATCTGCCATTATTTTCCCATATCTCCCATTATTTCTCCTTATCTCTACATAATTTCCATTATCAAGGCTTATCTCTGCTTATCTCCCATTATTTCTCCTTATCTCCCATTATTTCCCCTTATCTCACCTTATCTCCCATTATCTAGGCTTACCTCGATTTATCTCGCAATATTTCTCCTATCTCCCATTATTTCTCCTTATCTCCCATTATCTTACCATAACTCCCATTATCTAGACTTATCTCTGCTTATCTCCCATCATTTCTCCATGTCTCCCCATTTTTTATACTTATCTCCCATTATCTCATCTTATCTCCCATTATCTAGGCTTATATCGAATTATATAGAACATTTGTATACATTTATAAAAGCACGTAAATCGGATAAGTGGCTCTCAAGTGATAAACGCACTAACGGACAGACAGATAGACGGACAGACAGAGAGACGTTGCATTTTATATATATTATATTCTTTGCAACATGATATTGTTCCATACTTAATGGTTTAGGCAGTGTATTGCAAGACAACGCGCTAACGGTAACCTTTTTTCTGACTTGATTCACTATTATCGTCACTGCTTATTCCTTATGTTACCTAACCTTAACAAAATATATACTAACGCAATAAAATATATCCTATAACCTGGCCAGAGAACATATGTATGTTTTAAAAAAAAGTACGTAACGCACTAACGGACAGACAGACAGTTGCATTTTATATATATTATAGATAGATAACCTGGCCAGAGAACATATGTATGTTTTAAAAAAGAGCAGGTAAATCGGATAAGTGGTTCTCCAGTGATAAGCGCACTAACGAATAAACAGACAGACAGTCAGAGAGACAGGCAGACAGACAGACAGACAGAGAGACGTTGCATTTTATATATATTATAGATAGAAGATTATAGATAACCTGGCCAGAGAACAAATGTATGAATTAAAAAAAAACACGTAAATCGGATAAGTGGTTCTCGCGTGAACGCACTAATGGACAGACAGAGAGACATTGCATTTTATATATATTATAGATTATAGATATTCTCTGCTACCTAATATTGTTCCATATTTAATGGTTTAGGCTGTGTATTGCAAGGGAACGCGCTAGCGGCAAACTTTTTTGCGACTTCATTCACTATTATCGTCACTGCTCATTTCTTATGCTACCTAACGTAATAAAATATAGCCTATAACCTGGTCAGAGGACATATGTATGTTTTAAAAAAAAAGTACGTAAATCGGATAAGTGGTCCTCCAGTGATAAGCGCACTAACGGACAGACAGACAGAGAGACGTTGCATTTTATTTAGATTATAGATTATAGATGACATTTTAAGGTTTATAACTCATGTCGTGTGCTATCAACTCCAAACAAACGGATTTTAGTTATAAATATATTCGTAATAAAATCATTATTAACAACAAATTGTTCGTTTTATCAATTACTATTGTATAGCAATGTTATAGCAGGGTAGATCTCAAATTTTTTGGTAGACCGCACACTACAGGGGCACCCAAAAAATTTTAAATACAGCCCTATAACTACAAGAAATATTTTCAGTGAGCCTTGTATGATACCTACTCATCTTTCCTGTCAATTTATTTTAATACTCGTGGGGACAATCTCCTGTACTTCCATGGATTCCAAGATATTATTGGTAACTTTTTTTTTAGCTATAAACAATATTGTAAATAAAAAATATAATGGAAAATATCCCTAAAGTTACAAAAAGACATGGTGAATATTAGTTCTCTTTTTTTTTTATCTCCATTAAAGAAAATACATGTATGTATAATTTTTCTGTCCCTTGTTGGCCTTTGTAATTGTAGGAGCGGTAAATGAAGCATATTTCATAAAAAACAAATGCACTTCTATGAAACTCTTGCTCTAGATGACAGCGGCTTACGTCGATAATAAATAGGAGTATATTCATTGTCATCGTCTAAATTTTGGTCCGCCATGTCTGTTAGTGGAATTGATTCATATGATTTCTTACCACGTAGGTTCTGACGTTCATGTTTTGCTAAAAACATAAAAAAAAAGAAAATACGGTGTGTTACATCATACTTAAAATGTTTACAAGAAATTGTAAGAAAAAAAAAAGTATGCAAGGCCGAGCGGAAATCCCGTATATCGCTTGGGACATGGGAGCTTCTGCGTGACTTTTACCAGGTGTCCAAGTATGAAATGCAGATTTTTTTTCTAAAAAAACATGTTAAATTTGGAAGAATGATAAAAAGTGCTTTATTCACAGTATGCTCCATCGCTTGTTATACATTTTTCCCATCTTTCGGGCAATTTGTGAATACCACGCTAGTAAAAATCTTCCCCTTTTGCTGTGAACCATTTATCGAGCCATTTTTTTCACATCTTCGTACGAACCAAAGCGCTGCTCAGCAAGTGTGTGATCCATCGATGCAAACAAGTAGTAATCGGAAGGAGTCTGGTGAGTAAGCCGGTCAATTGTTGTTGGTAACGTTTAATATTAATCGTTTCCCCAGGTTTTAACAGCTCATAATAGACCACGTCCCTCCGGTCCCACCAAACACAGAGCATCGTCTTTCTGCCAAAGCGATTTGGTCTTGCGGTCGATGTGGATGGTGCGCCTGGGTCTACCCATGATTTTTTTGCGCTTGGGATTCTCAAAATAAATTCACTTTTCATCCCCTGTAACTATACGATGCAAAGACGACTTCCTTTTGTACCGAGCGAGCAAAACGTCACACGTGTTTTTACGCTTTTCCATTTGCCTGTCGTTCAACTCATGTGATACCCATCTACCGATCTTCTGAATCTTTCCCATCTCTCGTAGCCGATTGGAAACAGCTTGTTGATTAACGCCCAATTGCTCGGCGAGTTGTTTTTTGTGTTTTGCGAATCATCTTCGTCCAACAATGCTTGCAATTCCACATCTTCGTATTTTTATGGCGGTTTTCCCACGTTCCTTGTCTGCAACATCGAAGTCAGCACTTTTGAAATGCCGAAACCATCGTTCACACGTATCTTGCTTCTCGAAGTAATCGTATGATTCAACAACAGTTTTCTTCAAATGAAAACAAAAAATTAATGCTGTCCGCGAATGCTCTTTGTTCGGTATAAATTTCGACATATTGAACACAACACTATGCACACACTTTTCCAATTTATCACTCGTGCGCGTCTGACACTTGTCGATAACACAACAAAATGGCGCAGTGTCAAATCTTTATAGCACAAACTGCATTGGTGCACCATCTGTTATCTGAAATCCGCATTTCATACTTGTACACCTGGTAACTACACTACTTACATAAATAGACAACTTCATCATAACAGCTGACAGGATCTATTCCGAAAAGTATGTACAAAGTTTTTTCAAACTTGTATTCCATAAAAATTAATACTGTAGCTAAAATTATGCAAAAAAAATCCCTAAAAAAGAAGAGCGGTTATAGTATGTATAATAGTAACAAACAAAACATTTTTTTATTTAATAGACGAGTCAATTAACTGGAAAAATCGTTGAAATTTCTTAATCCTCAAGAAGAGTTTATATATATATATAATATATATATATATATATATATATATATATATATATATATATATATATATATATACTAGCCGGGCCCGCGGCTCCGCTCGCGTGGACTTGATTCACCACTATCGTCACTGCTTATTCCTTATGTTACCCAACGTAATAAAATATCTCCCATTATTTCCCCTTATTTCTCAATATTTGCCCTTATCTCCCATTATCTCTACATAATTTCCATTATCTAGGCTTATCTCTGCTCATCTCCCATTATTTCTCCTTATCTCCCATTATTTCTCCTTATCTCCCATTATCTCACCTTATCTCCCATTATCTAGGCTTATCTCTCAATATTTCTCCTTATCTCCCATTATTTCTTCCTATCTCCCATTATCTCACCATAACTCCCATTATCTGGACTATCTGCTTATCTCCCATTATTTATATTTATCTCCCATTTTCTCACCTTATCTCCCATTATCTAGGCTTATATCGAATTATGTAGAACATACGTATAAATTTATAAAAACACGTAACTCGGATAAGGGGTTCTCGAGTGATAAGCGCACTAACGGACAGACACACAGACAGAGAGACGTTGCATTTTATATATATTATATTCTTTGCTACATGATATTGTTCCATATTTAATGCTTTAGGCAGTGTATTGCAAGAGAGCGCGCTAGCGGCAAACTTTTCTCTGACTTGATTCACTATTATCGTCACTGCTTATTCCTTATGTCACCTAACGTAATAAAATATATCCTATAACCTGGCCAGAGAACATATGTATGTTTAACAAAAAAAAACACGTAAATCGGATAAGTGGTTCTCCAGTGATAAGCGCACTAACGGGCAGACAGACAGACAGAGAGATGTTGCATTTTATATATATTATAGATATTCTTTGCTACATGATATTGTTCCATATTTAAAGGTTTAGCATGTTTAAAAAAAAAAGCACGTAAATCGGATAAGTGGTTTTCCAGTGATAAGCGCACAAACGGACAAACAGACAGAGATACGTTGCATTTTATATATATTATAAATGTAATAAAATATATATCTATAACCTGGTCAGAGAACATATGTATGAATTTAAAAAATCACGTAAATCGGATAAGTGGATCTCGAGGAATAAGCGCACTAACGGACAGACAGAGAGACGTTGCATTTTATATATATTATAGATATAGATTATTATTATTATTATATAACCTGACGAAAGAATATATGTACGAATTTAAAAAAAAAAAAACCCATAAATCGGATAAGAGGTTTTCGCGTGATAAACGCACTAATGGACAGACAGAGAGACATTGCATTATATATATATATATATATATATATATATATATATATATATAATAGATTATAGATTATAGATATTCTCTGCTACATAATATTGTTCCATATTTAATGGTTTAGGCTGTGTATTGCAAGGGGACGCACTAGCGGCAAACTTTTTTCCGACTTCATTCACTATTTTACGTTACTAAAATATAGCCTATAACCTGGCCAGAGAACATATGTATGTTTAAAAAAAAAGTACGTAAATCGGATAAGTGGTTCTCCAGTGATAAGCGCAGTAACCTACAGACTGAGAGACGTTGCATTTTATATATATATTATACTACTCAGTATATATCACCACTACACCAAACACTTTATTTTTGCACTCGACGCACGTTTCGCTAACCATGTTAGCTTCATCAGGAGCGATGATTGACTGATGATGAAGCTAACATGGTTAGCGAAACGTGCGTCGAGTGCAAAAATAAAGTGTTTGGTGTAGTGGTGATATATACTGAGTAGTATCATTGTGCCAAAGATTCCACATTCCCAACTTAGTTAATATATATTATAGATTATAGATATTCTCTGCTACCTAATATTGTTCCATATTTATATACTATATATATATATATATATATATATATATATATATATATATATATATATATATATATATTATTAAATGTTTATTTTAATATATTATTTGGAATCAGAAATATAGTGGGGGGACATAAATATTTATATTGTTTAAATAATAATAACACGAACACGCGCATACAAAAAAACACGCTCATACAAACGAACATACGCATACAAACGAACACGCGCATACAGACGAACACCCGCATACAAACGAATACGTACAGACAAACGAACACGCACCCCCCAACGAGCACGCGCCCCCAAATGAACACGCGCCCCCAAACGAACACGCGCACTCAAACGAACACGCGCACTCAAACGAACACTCGCATACAAACGAACAAGCGCATACAAACAAACACGTGCATACAAACACATACATAATGTATGTATGTATACACATTTCTATGTCTTTTATCCCGGGAGTGAGAAGCAACATCGCGAACAAAAGTGAACTCTTGGGGTATTTTCTATATATGTAGACTTAATATTAGGTAAAAAGGAGACAAAGAATAATATTCAGACTATAAAGTTTGGTTTAAATATTTTTACCTGTGCAATAGTTTAACCAAAAACTAAACCCATATTTTGTAATAATATTTCCATTCTGGAAGCAGATTTCAAGAGGTAAAGGGTTTCTAATGGTGTACCAAACTAAATTTGCAAGAAGTTGAAGTATGCCGGTAGCCATCAGATAGAATGTACCTAAAAAATTTAATAAAAGTGAATGTTTTTCTTGTCCCTATATTTTCCTAAAAAATAAAATTACATTAAAATGTATTCAGCTGCTCTTGAGAATAATACAGTCTATACAGGGTGTCTCAGTATTCCGTGTATATAGAGTTACTGTGGATTTCTGGGATGAAAATATGACCATTTAACCAAACTTACCTGAGTTCAAAAATTCGTAATCTTTAAGATACAGGGTGTCAAATTTATACTTTTATTTTAGTTTTTCTTAAGTAACATTCTTAATAATTGTACTATTTGTACAAGATTCGGTGCTAAGGAGTTTTTCTGATATGAAAAATCGAAATCAACTCATAGTTTTGTTGTAAATTGTAGGGGGCCACTTATTGCACTATGTATACTTTTAAATTGTCATAACTTTTTATAGCTCTCTGTAAGATATTTTTAATTAAATATTCGTATTTTTCGCCTTCTCCTGTCTAAAAAAGCTCTCTTGGTAAATGTTGCTCCGAGTAACAGTTTCTGATATAATGGGATGTTTGTTTTCATTTTTAATTCCATTGTCAAATTCGCAAATGCGTTCTTTCCCACTTTATCCAGGCTTAGGGCAGGTCCAAAAGAATAGTCTTTGAAATTTGGAGCATGCTTAAAGGCAAACAGGCTAATAACAATAATAAAATATATAAGAAGGAACGCATTTGCGAATTTGACAATAGAATTAAAAAATGAGAACAAACATCCTATTATCTAAGAAACTGTTGCTCGGAGCAACATTTACTAAGAGAGCTTTTTTAGACAGAGGAAGGCGGAAAATACGAATATTTAATTAAAAATATCATACAGAGTGGTATAAAAAAGTTATGACAATTTAAAAGTATACACAGTGCAATAAGTGGCACCTCCTACAATTTACAACAAAACTGTGAGCTGATTTCGATTTCTCATCTCAGAAAACTCCTTACTTAAGAAAAACTAAAATAAAAGTATAACTTTGACACCCTGTATCTTAAAAATTACGAGTTTTTTGGACTAAGGTAAGTTGGGTTAAATGGTCATATTTTCACTCCAAAAATCCACAGTAACTTTATGTACACTTAATACTGGGACACCCAGTATAAAAGTTTTTAAAAAATTGTTAAAACAAAACCATAAAAAAGCTCGGTCCGAGAAAAATATTTAAAATTTCGCTAGGTTCCACGATAACTGTGAGCATTTAACAAGGTCTATGTCTATCGAACTTACTTGCGCCTTTATTTTTTCTACATATTCCTCTATAACTCTTGTATAGGGGATATTTGATGAACTGATTTATTTTGATGAAAACCAAACAAATATGCCAACTTAGAGAATGCTCTGTGTAACTCACCATAACTTAAAATTGTTTGAAACATAACTAATGCTATTAAGTAACATAAAAAAGAACTCCCCATACAAATTTGGCAATACCATCCTGCACTAGAATAAAATTTCCCATATTGAAAATTTATTTCTCTTCCTGAAAAGTATTCCATAATCCATAGTATGGGTTTAGGAATTCCACGATGTTTGGCGGATTTAATTTGTTCTTGAAGTAATTTTGCTAAAAACAAGAATAAGGTTGACTGAATACCATTCGGCAAAAAAAAATGAATTCATTTTCTCGTAGGAATACGATGTTCTAATATTCTATATAAATACATGTTTTCTTACTTTGGCCACCACTCCATTCCAACTTTTCATTATAATTAATATCTTCATATTTTAAACAGCCTTCTGCTGGCGTATTGGCTTTGAGAATAATATTAATGCTTCTAATTCCAATGTTTATTCCTATAGAAGCATTAATACTTTGGCCACATCCAACTTTGTATTGGGTTTCTGTTTGAAGGCGACCTGTTTCCCAGTCTTGTCCAAAAGATGGTACTAAAATTACAATAAAAAATATTATTTCTCTATGGGCGTTTGTAATTAACGAAAAACACCATTTTACAACATCATAAACAAATGAGCACGGGGAAGCTGTTTGTAGCAACGAGAATTTGGAGGGATTAACGATACAAACAAAAATAAGCAGACAATTAATCCGTCCAAATTCTCGTTGCTATAAATATCTTCCTCGCGCTCTTCTGTTTACAGTGTTGTAAAACAGTATTTTTTCTTAAATGCAAACTCCCATAGCCGGTTGAAATTAAGGAGACCATCACACTGTAAACATTAAAGCGCAGAGAAGATGTTTATAGCATCAAGAATTTGACGGAATTTTTTGTATTAAGTATGTCGTCGTATGTGTCTTTAGCAGATTGTCCTTTCAAAAAGAAGTACTACTACGTAATAGAAGAGGAAGCATTCACCATTTAATTTTTTACATTAATTTAGCGATTGTTATAAATATTTATGAGTGGGTTACCGAAGAGTTTACCAATCTCAAACTTTTAGGATCTATTATAATAGCGATAAAGCCCAGTGGCCAGGGGTTTTGAGCTCTTATTAAATGTTAATAGGCTACATTTTGGAACAAAGGTAGTTTTGTGGACGCCAAAACGCATCCTGTTAACATTTAACGAGAGCTTTTCGTCAAAATTTGCTTCTGATGACTGAGCTAATATAATAAACCTTCTTACTTATGTTATACACCTTTGGAAGAATGTAATCGAACATGACGGAGAATATGACAGCTGTTAGCTAACTCATGCTTCTGTAGTACATTTGACAAATTTCGTTTAATTTATACGAACGAAAATGGTAAATGCGTCACTGCATTAAACCTTTAATGAAAAATCTTGCGTATTTACGAGGGTGAATTGACAAGTTTGGTAAATTTTTAAGATATGGCGGGAAATTTTGTTAAGCGGCATAACTGTCGATAAGCGTGATTTCGGTAACGATTGTATTCAAAGTTTCAAACAGATGCAACGCTCAGTGGTTTATTGGCAGCTATCGTTAGTGAATTCAAGGGTTAGGCTAAGTATAAATACGTTAGATTTGTAGTTTAGCTTTAGTCAATCATCGCTCCTGATGAAGCTAACATGGTTAGCGAAACGGGCGTCGAGTGCAAAAATAAAGTGTTTGGTGTAGTGGTGATATATATTGAGTAGTATCATTGTGCCAAAGATTCCACATTCCCAACACAGAAAAAATATGTTGTTTTTTTTACCAGACTTTTCAATCCACTCACGTATGTTATAAAAAGCGTCATAAAGAAAATAATACTTACATAAAATAAATAAAGCAATCAGTAGCTGAACGAAAACTCTGGTGTAAACGATTATATTCTAAAATATTTTGATCATTATCACTTTTATAAAATTATCAAGTTATAAATACCAAATATTAAATAAAATGGGGGCATCGTTTGTAGACCAAGAGGGCGACCCGAAATTTTAACCTGTCAACCTAACCGTCTGCTTAGTCGTTCATTCTATCGGGCGAGTCAAATAAAAGCCTTTAACTTTTGCGACTCCCGTGCCCTGGAATGCCCAGATAAGGCTCAAAATGCTACTGTTGTTTAACCACTTGAATCAAGTACCATAACATTTGCTGACACTTAAAAAGTCGAGCGCTCCAAAGGGCAGATGCCGCCGAGACTGGACCCAGTTATAGGACGCAAAAAAAACGTCGATTCAAAAATTTTATTCTTTTTAAAGTATCTGTTCAGTTCGAATGTTGGCAATCATTCTGTTGCTTTATCCACTGCAGCTCTGAAAAGACTGGTAGTATTTATTGAAAACCAATTTCGCAGATTGTTTAGCCAGGAGATGCGTCTGCGTCCTGGTCTCCTTTTTCCAAATACCTTTACTTGGAGTATTTGCTGTAGTAATCCGTATCTGTGGGAATTTCTCATTATGTGTCCTAAATACTCCAATTTTCCCACTTTAACAGTTTTCATAATTTCCAGTCGCTTGTTTATGCGGCGTAAGACATCCTCGTTGATAATATGAGATCCCATCAAAAACATAAAATGTAAATATTAGACATAACACATGGGCTGAAAAGTCCCTAACACATAGATGGCGCTAGTTTTATTGCAGTCACCTTTTTTTCAGTTAATACTAACCTTCAAAAGACAGCTGTTAAAATTTCATGATATTCTATTCATTAGTTTGTGAGTTATTGTGCTAAGAGTGACGCTACTTTTGTTATTTTCAAAACAATGGATCAAAAACAATTTCGTGTTTTAATTTTACACTGCTTCTTGATGGGAAAAAATACCGTTCAAGCGAAGCAATGGCTTGAAAAGTGTTATGGGGACTCCGCTCCATCAGAAACAACAATAAAACGTTGGTTTGCTGACTTCAAACGTGGTCGTAGAGACACCGATGATGCAGAACGCAGTGGGACGTCCAAATGAGGCGGTAACACCAGAAAACATCAAAAAAATCCATAAAATCGTTTTGAATGATCGAAAAGTGAAGTTGCGTGAGTTAGCTGACATCGTAAAGATATCAAAAGAACGTGTTGGCTTTATATTGCATGAGCATTTGACTATGAGAAAGCTCTGTTCAAAGTGGGTGCCGCGTTTGCTCACTGTTTATCAAAAACAAGAACGTGTTGATGATTCTGAGCAGTGTTTGGCCATTGTTAGAGCGGCGCTGGAATGATTGCGTTGCTCTTGATGGAGATTACGTTGATGAATAAAGCTAATTTTGAACCAAAAAAACCGTGTTTTCTTTGTTAGGCCCGGGACTTTTCAGCCCATGTGTTATTTACTTCTATAATAAATATAATGACTTGGCAATCGCACGGCAACATAATCACATAACAATAATCTACTATTTCGATTGCTAAGTAAGTCTAAACAGTGCACTTAAGAATAAAGTATTTTAAATAGTAGATTATTCTTATGTGATTATGTTGCCGTGCGATTTCCAAGTCATTATATTTATTATAGAAATAAAGATGTTTAATATTGATGCGGTCACTATAAATGTTGGTAGGTAACTAAATAGATAACAATTTATGACAAAGTTGTTGAATAGGTGCACAACTTTTTGTGGTTTTTACATTTTTTGTTTTTATGGGATTCATTTCTTTTTGTAGGTAGTCCTCTTTTTTTTTCTTCTCGGGTAATATTTCTTGTACGTCAACTATGAAGTCTCTTAAAACCCACTTCCTGTCTCTATTGGTTTTTCTCAAAGGCTATGATGTAACAATGTTTGACAAGTCTGGACGATAAGTGCTTCTAAGTTGATTATATTCAACGATTGCGGCCTCCTGAGGTTTGATAGTACCGAAGTCGACATTAATTAAATGTAATCCGCCCATCACTCTCGAAAGTGTTCACATGCTTGATCGCATGTGAACATTGAAGAACCGATGTCCATCAGTGCACTGTTTAGACTTAGCCCCTGACTTTTGTGTATGGTAATAGCATAGGCTATACATATCGGAAACTGTTCGATAAACATAAGCTCTATTAGTAATGTCAAATTGAGTTTTGACTGGGCCAAGCTCGTAAAGATGTTCCTTATTAAATGTAATATGTATTTTTTTTTTATTTTTTTTTGTATTTTCAGGATCAACCTTTACTCCTTGTACTATACCGATAGAACCGTTGACTAAGCCAAGACTCACGTCAATATTTCGTCTTAAGGTGACTTTTATTCCTATTTTAATAACTATATTCTCTTCTAGCCCTGCTGTTATGGAAGCATCATCTTCATACTTTTTTGTAATTAAAATATACTTAAAGTATTTCACTTAACAATTTTTTAATTACACGAAGTAGGTAAGTATTATTAAACGAATATATTTGATAAATGAAAAATATTATTAAATATAATATATTAATTAATAAATAATACAAATTATTCATAATTATGGATTTTTTAGCGGTTAATTAACTTTATACGACGTATTATTTACCGGGACTCATGGTTGACCTTGCATTATGCTATGTAATATTATCGAAACCATAGGAAGCGACATATTTGCGAAAAACCGATTTTTGTGACCTTTGACCTTGAATATGTTAAGACGCGGACACGAGATTCTATGAGACTTTTGAGACAACTTTTAGAATGCCAAAATAAAGGTTTATACAAGTTTACAGCTTACGAGGCTGGTTTGAAAAGTCCGTGCAAAAATAAAAACTACTTATGTGTTTAGGGTAAACCTTTTTTATTTTTCGACATAGTCTCCTTTTAGGCTTATACACTTCGTCCAACGATGTTCTAGTTTGTTGATCCCTTCCGAATAATAGGATTTGTCCAAGTCTGCAAAATATCCATTAGTGTCTGCAATCACCTCCTCGCTTGAATAAAATCTTTGTCCCGCCAGCCATTTCTTCAAATTGGGGAACAAATAGTAGTCCGAGGGAGCCAAGTCTGGAGAATAGGGGGGATGTGAAACGAGTTGGAATCCTCCTGAGGCGTTTTGCCTTTCATAAAGTAATGTTTAATCACCACACGAAATTCTTTTTCGTCCATTTCTTGAAAATCACTCGACTTTCTTAATTCACACGAATGCCAAACACAAAGAAATAGACCAATATGGCTGAAACTTGGTGTACGTTCATTCAAGGTATGCTACTAACTAAACAGGACGTCGATACGCGCCGGTGGTGCCATCTCTCGGACTTTGCACGGACTTTTCAAACCAGCCTCGTATTATCTCTCATTCCGAGGTTGAGCCTCTTTTTTGGCTTAAGTGACTGTACCATTTAGAAAACGGGACTGACATTTCGAGATGATTCAGTTTTTCCTTCCTTTATAGGCTAAACATTCACAAAATTTGAAGTTCGTGTGTCTGCTAGAAGTACCTTAGAATTTTGATGATCGGTGAGTGTGTCAGTGACAAAATTAAAGAACTTCGACTAGCGATAGTTCGTAAACTATAAGGTATAAATAGTAGGTAATTTAGGAATATAGCTAGTATAGTATGTTCTCTTGGTCACTGAAAATTCAGGCTTCTAACTTTATCCACAACGAAATTACAGGGGGGGGGGGGCCGAAAGTGCCGTGAGTGGCTTTCAGAAAAGGATGGTACGGCTGTGCTTTCTGCTCGACTTGGCGGGGACACTGCCGTGCCCCCAGATATAGCCATAATTCAAATGTTTCTTAGAAGAAGCTTTAGTCAGCGTCCAAGACTCCACATCGTAAAGAAGGACACTGAAAACATAACATCTTAGGAGTCTTATTTTTGTGCTTAATTTTATTGCTGAGTTTTTGGAAAGTGATGTTTGAGGAACACTGCTCTAGCTTTTTCGATACGGTAACGAATTTCTTGCGAGGGATCCCACTGTTCGTTTATCATGGTACCTAGATATGCACATTGTGGAGTTCTTTGTATTTGTTGATTGTTAACCATGAACAAGGTAGCAGGAACCAGAGACTTGCTGATTACCATGCACTTTGTTTTGCTCATATTATATTCGAGGCCGTATCGATAACTGACTTCGTTTATTTTTGTCATAAGATGTTGCAGACCCTAAGTTATCAGCCATAACCCCGTATCGTCAGCATAACAAATATTATTTATTTGCTGCCCACTAAGCAGTATTCCTTCATCAGCCACTTCCAATGCCTCTCTGAAGATTTGCTCAGAGTATATATTAAACAATAGTGGAAACAAGACACAACCCTGCCTTAATCCACGATCAATCGATATTGCTTCTTAACGCGCCCTTTCTGTCTTAATAAATGCCATCTGGTTCCAGTAGAAGTTGCTAATAATCCACAGATCCTTTCCGTCTAGCCCAAGCTCTTTCAGAATTCCGACTGTTTTGCGATGTTGGACTCTATCAAAGGCCTTTTGGTAATCGATCAGGTCACAATTGACCTCTCTACATTGCTGAATCAAAATCTGCACAGAAAATAAGGCCTCTCTGGTTCCCATGGCATCACGAAAGTCGAATTGGGTAGCTGACATGTTTTCTTCATATAACTTGTATATTCTTCTGTAAATGATTTTCCGAAATCTTATTAAAAGATGGCTTATTAGGCTAATTGTTTGATATAAACTCTTAACCAGCTTAAGAAACTCCCAATGGAACTCATCGGGACCGGTGGATTTTCTATTTTTTAGTTGATTTATTGCAATGCGCACTTCATCGGTGGTAATACAGGGCCCAAACAAGTCTATTGAGCATTGTGGCTGATCTGGTCTTGTATCAGAAAGTAACTCTGTGATATACTCTTGCCATATCTTCAGTTTCTCATTCTTATCAATAGCAACGTTTTAATAAATTTACTTTGTTCTTGTTAAAATAACACGTAGGCTGAAAAGTTTTTGGTTTGACACATAGACGTTGCCCTTTTTAAAAAATTAGGCAGTACCAACCTTCAAACGGCACGTGTCAAAATTTTATGACATTTCAACGATTAGTTTACAAGTTACAGTGGTTTTAGTGACGCAACTTTTGATATTTTCAAAACAATGAAATAAATAGAATTTCGTGTGTTGATTAAACACGGTTTTTGGATGGCAAAAAACACCGTTCAAGCAAAGCAATGACTTGATAAGTGTTACAAGGACTCGGCCCCTGGAAAATCACTCATCATTTACTGGTATGCTGAATTTAAACGCGGTCGTACAGACACTAATGATGCTGAACGCTCTCAGCGCCCAATGAGGTGGTTACTGCGGAAAAGATAAAAAAATCCACAAAATTGTTTTGGATGACCGTAAAGTAAAATTGCGTGAGATAGCTGACACCCTAAAGATTTCAAAAGAACGTGTTGGTCATATTTTGCATGAATATTTGGGCATGAGAAAGCTCTATTCGAAATGAGTACCGCGCTTTCTCAGAACAACAACGTGTTGATGATTCTAAGCACTATCGCTGTTTGGACCTGTTTAAGCACAATAAAAAGAATTTTTTTTATGCGATATGTGACAATGGATGAAACATGGATCCACCACTACACACCAGAATCAAATCGGCAGTCAGCTGAGTGGACAGCAGCCGGTGAAAGCCGCCCGAAGCGCCCAAAGACACAACAGTCGGCTGGGAAGGTTTTGGCCTCTGTATTTTGGGATGCGCATGGAATAATTTTCATCAACTATGCTGAGAAGAGAAAAATCAACAATAGCGAATATTATATAAAGTTATTGGTGCGTTTAAAGGCAGAAACCATAAATAAACGGCCCCAAATGAATAAAAAGTTCGAATTGCTTCCTCATCCATCGTATTCTCCAGATTTGGCCCCCAGCGACTATTATCTATTCGCAGACCTAAAAAAAATGCCCTCGGGAAAGAGATTTGGCTCCAATGAAGAAGTTATCGTCGAAACTGAGGCCTATTTTGAAGGCAAAGACAAATCCTTCTATAAGAAAGGCATAGAAATGTTGGAAAAACGTTAGACTGATTGTATCGCACTTGAAGGAGACTATGTTGATGAATAAAGTCGAATTTTCAAAAAAAAAAATATGTTTTAAGTAAGCTCGAAACTCAAAATACGACCGTTTTTGGCTGGAAAAACCAGGTCCACGTTCGTCAGTTTCCCTCTTATTTTTTCAAGAACAAACTAAATTTATTAATTTTATATGATTATATAAGGTTAAATGACAGTCCATTTTTGGATCGACGTTTTTTGGGCTCTAAAGCTGGATCCAGTCTCGGCGGCGTCTGCCGTTTAGGGTACTCGACTTTTTTAGTGTCAACTAACGTTCTTGTAGTTGATTCAAGTGACAGTCCATTTTTGGATGTAGCATTTTCGGCATTCTAGGGCACGGGGGCTGCAAAATCAACCTTAAAGGCTTTTTTCGACTCGTCTGATAGAATGAACAACTAGGCAGGCGGTGAGTGGACAGGTCAAAATTTCGAGTTGCTCTCTTGGTCTGTTACCAGGTGTACAACTATGAAATGCGGATTTCAGACAACTGATAGTGCACCAATACAGTTTGTGCTACAAAGATTTGACACTGCGCCATTTTGTTGTGTCATCAACAAGTGTCAGACGCGCACGAGTGATAAATTGGAAAAGTGTGTGCATAGTGTTGTGTTCAATATGTCGAAATTTATACCGAACAAAGAGCATTCGCGGACAGCATTAATTTTTTGTTTTCATTTGAAGAAAACTGCTCTTGAATCATACCGATTACTTCAAGAAGCTTATGGTAAACATGCTCCATCGCAAGATACGTGTGAACGATGGTTTCGGCGTTTCAAAAGTGGTGACTTCAATGTTGCAGACAAGGAACGTGGAAAACCGCCAAAAAAATACGAAGATGTGGAAGTGCAAGCATTGTCGGACGAAGATGATTCGCAAACAGAAAAACAACTCGCCAAGCAATTGGGCGTTAGTCAACAAGCTGTTTCCAATCGGCTACGAGAGATGAGAAAGATTCAGAAGACCGGTAGATGGGTACCACATGAGTTGAACGACAGGCAAATGGATGAGAAAAGCCCAAAAACACGTGTGACATTTTGCTCCCTTGGTACAAAAGCAAGTCGTTTTTGCATCGTATAGTTACAGGGGATGAAAAGTGGATTTATTTTGAGAATCCCAAGCGCAAAAAATCATGGGTAGACCCAGGCGCACCATCCACATCGACCGCAAGACCGAATCGCGTCTATTATGAGCTGTTAAAACTTGGGGAAACGATTAATACTAAACTTTACCAACAACAATTGACCGATTTGAACCGTTCGCTGCTTGAAAAAAGGCCAGAATACCGAAAGAGGCAACACAAAGTCATTTTTCTTCATGACAATGCTTCGTCCACATACGGCAAAACCAGTTCGCGACACGTTGGAAGCACTCAGCTGAAAAGTTCTACCCCATGCGGCTTACTCACCAGACTTGGCTCCTTCCGATTACCACTTGTTTGCATCGATGGGTCACTCATTTCCTGAGCAAGCACTTTAGTTTGTACGAAGATGTCAAAAAATGGCTCGATGAATGGTTCGCAGCAAAAGGGGAATATTTTTACTGGCGTGGTATTCACAAATTGCCCGAAAGATGGGAAAAATGTATAACAAGCAATGGAGCATATTTTGAATAAAGCACTTTTTATCATTCTTCCGAATTTAATATGTTTTTTTAGAAAAAAAATCCGCATTTCATATTTGTACACCTGGTAAACTGAGTTTTTACTAATTCTTATTCATTCTGGAGAACAGCGTGGGCATAAACTTTAAAGAAATTTTCGGTTGACAGAAAAGAGATCATAACGAAATATTACTAATAGTACTTTAAGTACTGATTTGCGGACGTATTTTGTAATAAAGGAAAATATTCTTACCTGTTTAAGCTTAGTAGTTGCTAGAGATACAAAGAAAGATACAAATAAAATACTAAAAAAAGTTATTACGATAATTTGAGGGGTACACAATAACATTTTTAAATCACGAAATTTAATTTTCTTAAATGTACATACGATTATGCTTAAATAAAAGTATCTATGTTCTAACGCCGGAGATAAGGAATGTTAATTTGCGAAACCACATGGCATTTCCTTGCTAAATAAATTTTATAAATAACATAATAATTAGATGTTCTGTCTCGATATCACACTAATAAAGAGAAGCAATCACCTCTTTATTTCTTTGCTTAATTTTCTGTTTTTTACCTCTCCCCAAAGAGAAAGATAAATATAAAGAAAGAACAGATTATATTGGTTGAAGCAGACAAAAAACAGTGCTTTTTCTTCTTACTTAAAAAATACGAGAGGCCAAAGCTATGGAGACTACCCGGCGTGTCATCTATAAGATATCAAACTAGAACATACGTATTTCACTTCATATCAGGCAAAACGCAAACACAGTAACAGCAGAAAAGATTTCAGAAGCATACGCACAAAAGTGCCAGTAACCAATAAACGTCAGCGCCATTGGGTGTGAAACTACCAAAACTTTTAATTTAGGAACCAAACGCATAGGTAATTTGGAAAAATACCGACCAATTTTGTC
Source organism: Pachyrhynchus sulphureomaculatus (assembly GCA_019049505.1). Classification (NCBI taxonomy): domain Eukaryota; kingdom Metazoa; phylum Arthropoda; class Insecta; order Coleoptera; family Curculionidae; genus Pachyrhynchus; species Pachyrhynchus sulphureomaculatus. The sequence continues at coordinate 142,452,056 of CM032453.1, read as the reverse complement.
TTTAGTACCATGTATGCAAGGTATTGCATGTAATCTAGGCAATATTAGATAGTCTAAGTAACTGTAGAATTCACAGCAGATATTTGCAGATTATTCAATAAGTATATATATATATATATATATATATATATATATATATATATATATATATATATATATATATATATACGAGGCTGGTTTGAAAAGTCCGTGCAAAAATAAAAACTACTTATGTGTTTGGGGTAAACCTTTTTTATTTTTCGGCATAGTCTTCTTTTAGGGTTATACACTTCGTCCAACGATGTTCTAGTTTGTTGATCCCTTCCGAATAATAGGATTTGTCCAAGTCTGCAAAATATCCATTCGTGTCTGCAATCACCTCCTCGTTTGAATAAAATCTTTGTCCCGCCAGCCATTTCTTCAAATTGGGGAACAAATAGTAGTCCGAGGGAGCCAAGTCTGGAGAATAGGGGGGATATGAAACGAGTTGGAATCCTATTTCCATTAATTTTGCGACCACAACTGCTGAGGTGTGTGCTGGTGCGTTGTCGTGATGGAAAAGGACTTTCTTGTGGGCCAATCGCGGGCGTTTTTCTTGCAGCTCGGTTTTCAAACGGTCCAATAACGATAAATAATATTTACCTGTAATAGTTTTACCCTTTTCCAGATAACATGACGTATTTGTAGAACAAAAAACTTTTTTAAATTTTTTAAAAAAGATTTATTAAAACATTATATTCCCAATATTAAATATTAACAATAACTCATACGATAACATAAATATTCCGAAAGAATATACAATAAATATATTACTAAAATATCTACAGTTAGAAAACGTCCTAAAATGTATATTTTCTAAAAAAAAAATGAGTTTTAAAATTGAGCTTTTAGTTTCATTGCCTTCATTTAAAAAGAGTTTAGTTTACAGAAGATATATCACAACAGGATTATCAATATTATACATACTTAGGAATGTTTAGAGACTGGTTAAAAATTACGTGATTTTTTTTTTAATAGGCAAGATAAAAATAGAAACAATATCTTTTTGGACTATCACAAGTAATAAGCTGCTTTCTTGTTTGTTTCTCCAAATTTTTTAAAAATAATCCTATTAAAAAAATGACATGCTAATAGACCAAGAGGGTAACCCGAAATTTTGACCTGTTGACTGGGCGTCTGCCTAGTTGTTCATTATATCAAGCGAGTCGAATAAAAGCGTTGATTTTGCGGCCCCTGTGCCCTGATAAGGCCCAAAATGCTACATTTAAAAACGGACTGTCGTTTAATTACTTGAATCAACATTTGTTGACACTAAAAAAGTCGAGTGCCCCAAAAGACAGACACTGCCGAGACCAGGGCCCAAAAAACGTCGATCCAAAAATGGACTGCCATTTAACCATGTAAAGTCAATAAATTTTGTTTGGTCTTGATAAAACAAGAGGGAACTTGCAAAGGGCAGACGCCGCTAATGCCGGAGGACGAAGCTGGACTCACTTTTTCCAGTCAAAAACGGTCATTTTTCGAGCTAAAAAACTCGAAAAAGGACACTTTTTCCAGTCAAAAACGGTCGTTTTTCCGAGTTTTGGGCTTGAAAAAGCGGGTCCAGTGTCGTCCTCCGGTATTGACGGCGTCAGCCTTTTGCAGGTTTCCTCTTATTTTATCAAGAATAAACTAAATTTATTGATTTTATATCGTTTAAATGACAGTCCATTTTTGGACGTTTTTTGGGCCCTAAAGCTGGGTCCAGTCCATATTTGGATATAGCATTCTGGGCCTTATCTGGGCATTCCAGGGCGCGGGGGCTGCAAGATCATCGTTAAAGACTTTTATTCGACTCACGCGATAGAATGAATAACTAAAAATATCGGGTCGCCCTCTTGGTCTATAACTAATAAAATTATTTCCTATCATTAAGGGATCACACTTATTTGCTGTCTATTTGAATCATTACAAAAATGCAATGTACCTAAATATTGGAATGTAATTGATATTTCGGTTCATCACTTGATCAAATTGTTTTTAAAAATTTTCTATAAGTAGCATGAAAGATTAGAGGGGATGACTTTACAAGATGGGCTCATTCGAGTGAAATGAATTTAAAATTAAGTTTTTTTTAAGTTTTTTTAATTTACGAAACTGTCCAAAAATGGGTTTTTATTTCGACAATTAGGTACTTATTGTCAAATGTGATACACATAAGGTGAGCATGGAACCGATAGTTTTTGCGTGATATCGCTTTAAAAAAAGGGAGTGAAAGGGGGTGAGGATTATGAATATCTTTCTGAGTTCTTTGTGTAGATAATGACTAAATCTTAAGCATAATCAAATATGTAAGGGATTAAAGCGGTAACGGGGGACGTTAGAGAAGTTACTATAGTTTCTGAGCCTATACTCTTTATCAGGTAGGCTTTAGGCAACGGTATCGATCGTGAAGATCCGAGTATCGTGGAGAGTCAAGTTGGAATGACTCTCGCTGGCTTATAGCAATCATGGTACGCCCAACGAGTAGTATCCCGTTTATTTAAGATATCATGATTGCTATAAGCCAGCGAGAGTCATTCCAACTTGACTCTCCACGGTACTCGGATCTAAAGCCTACCTGATGAAGAGTACATATAGGCTCAGAAACTATAGTCGTAAGAGGGAAGGCATGGAATATAGCATTCATGGGATCTTTGTTGGTCATTTTGCACGTGCAAATTTCTCGAGTTTAAGTTACTTTGTACATATTCTGTTATATCTAATTTTAACGGTCCTTGGAATCGAGAAATTAGAAAATTGTGTTATATTTTCATTGTTCTAAGTATTTATAGTTATTTATAGGAGGTGTTAACGATGTAGAGGGGAGGAGAGTTACAGAGGCTGCTTTGTGTACATATATATTCCGTTACATTACCTTATTGATTACGTGTAATTTTCAAGGTCCTTGGAATAGAGGATTCAGAAATTCCTTTGGTCCTTTCTATCTCATGTTCAGATTAATGAGAGTATTAAAGTATATCGGAGAAGATAAAAGACAATTTTCTCTTTCAAATGCCAAAGAAAAATTAATAAAAAAACCTAATTTTGTGTGCACTGCAAAAAATTAAAAATTACACTGGTCAACACTGTTTTTGTCAAATAAAATTGTTCAAAATGTGGACGATAAACTAACCTTATTTCTTTGAGGCAGCCGATTTAGTTTATTGTAATCACATTTATATATATTTTTTTTTATTTGAAGAATATATAAATGGAAAGAAAATACCTCAAATTTGGAAAGAAGCATGGATAACACCAATCCACAAAAAGGGAGATAGAAGTAGCTGTCAAAACTATAGATGTATATCAGCACCCTCAGTCGACTCCACGGAAAAATTTAAAAAAATTAATTGAGGATGATCGAATAATAATCTGATTTTAGAGCTGCTAGATCGTGTGATGACAATATATTTAGTGTAATTCACTTAAACATCAACGAACAGACAGCTCCCTCTACTGTTGGTAGACCTAACCAAAGCGTATGATACCGTCCCAGTGAAAAAACTATGGCAAATATTAGAATAATCAACCCTAAACAGTACAGCAATCGCCGCAGTAAAACAGCTGTACGATCAATCACGTTCCCGAATAAAGTTGGGAAACATTCTCTCAGAAAATTTTTCTGTAACAAAGGGTGTCAGACAGAGCTGCCGTCTGTCTCCTAGATTATTCAAAATTTATCTGAATGAAGCATTAGAGAGATGGCGAAGAGCATGTGGAGGAATGGGAATACAGCTGACCGACGAAATAATATTGTACACTCTACATTTTGCCGACGATCGGGTGGTTATTGCTCAGAACAAGGAAGACCTTGAATTTTTTTCAAGAAAATTATTTGAAGATTATAAAAACTAGGGTTTAACAGTTAACTGCAAGAAAACCAAATATTTGTGTATAGGAGGAAAACAGAGAAGCCTTACTCTAAATGCAGGTGAGATCATTGATGTTTGTGAAGAATATATTTATATATATATATATATATACATATATATATATATATATATATATATATATATATATATATATACATATATATATATACATATATATATATATATATATATATATATATATATATATATATATATATATATATATACATACATACATACATATATATATATATATATATATATATATATATATATATATATATATATATATATATATACATATATACATATATACATATATACATATATAGATATATACATATATATATATATATATATATATATATATATATATATATATATATATATATATATACACATATACATATATATAAATTCTGGCAATATATATGGTAGGAAGAATGGAAGAACATCGAATACCAAAAATAGTTCTAAAGTGGATACCAAGTGAAAAGAGGAGAAGAGGGAGACCAAGAGGGAAATGGTTTGGAGGTGTTCAGAGGGCAATGTCAGAGAGAAATCTAAGACCCGGAGATTGGAAAGATCGAAGAGGGTGAAAACTGGAAACCGGAAGGCGAAGAATGCTATAAAAAAAACGGATTTAGGTAGTCATGAGTTTTTTTAAATTTTAGATACGATCCAAGCCACTGGCGTTTCTTTAGTGACTCATTTAAAACTAGTTTAAAAGCTGCCCTTTTGCACAGCTGAATTACGCTTCGTTATCAATAGATTAGGGACCGACCGGTCATGTAAAAATACAATTGTTAAAAAAAATGATCTTTTGTATTTTTTAATATCAAAAAAGTACTTACTTTAAAAATGAGCCTCATACTTGGAGATAAGTTGAATAAAAAATAAGGAAAATAATTTAAAAAATGAGTTATTAATTTAAAATCTGCAAGTTGTAAGTAAATTATATTAGTCACCATTTGTTTGTTCCATACCTAATACAAATCCAGCAACGACAGAGGATGCTATGGCGTGATCATTGCAGAAATTAGCGTCGCTCTGATTTTAGGAAGAGAAAGAGGGTAAAGAAAAACAGGAACCTGTCTACCTACGAGAACCACTTGATGCTCTATAGAGGTTAAACCATAGATATATCATGCTAGCTGCCATATAATTTAAAACAGACCTGAATTAATAAATATCAACAAAAATAACAAAGCAATAATAAATATGTGTAAATTTTACAACAAATTTGGAATGTTACTGTACAGAATAGTATGGTATTAATAAAAACATTAAAACATCAATAAAATACAGTTCAATTGTAAGCGAAATGTCACATTATAACTTACATGTAATATCTTTCAAGGTAAAAATTAAATCACGAATTATTGAGAATGTATGTGGTCTTTTCTTATTAAATCATGTCATACTTTAAACCGAAAAATAATCTGTAAATCATAAATTAAACAATTGGTAAAATTCTTTAGTTTAAGCCTATATGGCTTAGTTGAATAACATTATGAATAACAACACTGACTATATAAATAGAAAAACTACATAAAAATATCAGGTATCAGTTTAAAATTCTTAAAATTTTGCTTATTTTATTCAAATGAAAAAAAATAAAATTGGTTAAGGAAACATTATACTTTCTCGGGTCGGAAAAATCGACTTTTTAGAAAATATTATATGGGAAAGTAAGTATTATATTTCAATAATATTCTCTGAGCATTTCGGAGGAAAATTTCAAATGCTTTCGAAGTTATAGACCCTTATAGCACCAGGTGTAAGGCAGGCCACAGCAACCGCGCGGTGTGCCAACTTACCTTTCGGCCCTTTACAAAGGATTTGCTCTACCTGCGTGGAACATTTGCTGCTACTTTTATGATTCTTAGAAAGATAGAAGCAGGCAAAATGAGAGCTTACTATAATGTGTATAATATCTTTTCAGCTTGAGGCAAAATTATAGCTGCAAAGCAAACGGTACGCTGGCCTGCTCAATTCGAAAATATCGCTCGCAGGGCTAGCATCACTCAGTAAACGTCTCGGCTAATATTATGTAAAATGGAAAAAAAATACGGGAAATTTAGTTCGAAACGAGTGTGCAGACCACGTAAAAGACAGTTTTATGGTAATCGATTTTTCAGATGAAAGTAATTTTAATTTTGCCAGTACAACTGCAGAAAAAATTACAAAAACTTCTGATTTGAGTCGAAGCCCTAATCCGATTTTTAGTTCAACAGAAGTTGAAGTGAAAAGTTTGTGGCTGAGACATGAAACTTTTTTTTAAGATTTCTGCCGTGTGTGAATGCGGCAATACAGTCATTGACTATAGCTCCAAAATTAGGAAATCATACGAAATTAATAGACACTTCATTTTTATAATGAGATTACTCGGTTGTGGAATCGCTAGACTGAGCAATTTTTGCGGCCTGATGGATTTAGGAACGGTCGTTTATGAAACAACTTATTACAAAAACCTCACCGATGTGGACAGAGAGGCCAGAATCGTACGGAGAGACGAAAGAATAGTTAAGAGCAAGGAATATGAGGAGTCGGAAGGAATATTGTATGCAGCAGGCATAGCTGATTGAACATAGGCAGATTTTATATGTGAAAATTCGTTTGTCAAAACTTTAACCGCGTTTTCCTCAACGTTTTTCTAATCGGCGTGCACGATAACTTAAAAACCATTTAACTGATTGGTCTGAAATTTGAATATGTTCTTCTACACACTAGCCGTAGTATAAACTAGAATAAAAAAGATTGGTTAATTTTTTCCTCAATTTTTTTTTTTTTTTTGTGTTTCGTACGGAACACTTATAAGATGACTTCGGTGTCTGTCTGTCACGCCAGATTTTCTCCAAAACTATTTGTCATAGAAAGTTGAAATTTGGTACTAATATAGGAATTGATGGCTTCATGAGAGCCGTGTTGTTTTGAAAGTTAAATTTTGACATAAGGGGTTAGTTTTGGGGGCTGAAATAGGAAGTGAAAAAAAAATCTTTTTGTCATCATGGTGTCAAGTGAAAGCTTGTGAAACACGAATAAAAAACATATATATATATATATATATATATATATATATATATATATATATATATATATATATATATATATATATATATATATATATATATATATATATATATATATATATATATATATATATATATATATATATATATATATATATATATATTATATATATATATATATATATATATATATATATATATATATACATATATATATATATATATATATATATATATATATATATATATATATATATATATATAATGTAATACTTGCGCACAGTTTTCTCTGTGTATTATTTTTAAAAAATCGCGAAAAATTACTGTCCCCCCACCTTATCTCGAAAAGTACTGATCAAACAATTTTGAAAAAATTCTGGAATATTCTCCATGGAGTGTAGATTGAACGAAAATTATCACGAGTGCATTACCTTTAATAATGTTTCGGGTATATAAGAAAAACAAAAATTTCAAGGTCATCAGTTAAAGATTGGAAACAAACTTTGTAGAAAACTCATTTGGAGTATGTTTTGTGAAGTCACTGATCATTTTATACCACCGTAACAAAAATTTTTTTATTTTAGAAGCAATCATCGTACGGAACACTAATTGTGCAAGTTTAACTTGCACTTGACCGGTTATTTTTTTACGAAAATGCTATTTTTGAGACCACCAACTTTAGAGGTCCACCATTTTGTGAATTTTTGCTCAAACAAAATAATCGTAGTCTATACTGGGGTTATAGTCATACTTTTTCTGAGGATATTTTTTTTTTCAGACGTTCCAGTGAGCCGCAATCGTGCACGCTAGCAGATCAAAATTTTCAAAATATCTTCCATGAGGCTGCAAAAAACCCTATAAAAAATCATTTTAAAAATTATGTATTATATCAGAAAAATTACGAATTCAAAAAATGTTTTTTTATTAATTTATCAGTCCCAAAAAAATTATTAAAATTTTCGACCGAGAAAGTGTAATGTTCCCTTAAGAAACACCGATACCAATGAACCTGTAGTATATAAGGGTAAAGACACAACCACAGGAGAATCGAAAATGAGAAATAATGGTTCCTGCGATTAGACTGTGGCCAATGGGAGTGACTCTAAAAGGTTTTGCCTACGATGGCACGAGTAATTTTCGAAAATGCTTACTCTTCAAGATTGAAACCCTGAAGGTGGCTGAAGCCCAAACAAATTATTTTATACTCAATGAAAATAAAAAAATGTTTCTTGATGTCGAGAAATCTTTTCCAACCTCGGGTGGTTGTCTTTTCACCTTAATACATCTTTTTAAAAACTTGGTTTAGTTTTACTAACAATTACCTGACAACCTTATCCTAATAATAAATAAAAACAAACTAACTAATTCACCTAAATTCGTTATACGATATAACAATATTTAAAAAATCATAACTTTTCAATTTCATACAGAATTTTCTAAAAACAGGTTGATTTAACATAAACTAAGTACTCGTAATTAGAAGCAATTAATTGCTTAGTTTGGGGTAACGATGAAAGATATTTCGCAAGAATTAGCAGCAACAGCAGCCATCATTGGTTAATACTATGTATCTCTGATACCACTTCAAACCCGCTGAACATCCCGTAAAGATTTGGCTGCCTATTAGTCAGTTTCATATTTTAACTTATAGCGACAAAATTTGATAGGAACTACTTTGCTGTTGCTGTTACAGGGGCATTGTTGTGGGCTTTTAATATCACTGAGAATTCTAAGATAGTTTCTAAAAACAACGCGCATTTTTAGAAAATTCTGTAGAAGAAAACAAGATCCAATTATATAGAGTGTTAGCTAAGCTAGGGGCTTTTTTTAATAGATCAGTCATTTCTCCAAATATAGCTATAAGAAAAAAAATCGATATGCTGACAATAGCTTACTGGGCTTTAAAATTAACAGTATTAAAGATACAGCATAAGGAGACATCGAGTGGTTTAAATTATATCTTTCTTCAAGTTTTCAAAAGGAAAGTTTTAAAAATAGAAGTTCAAACTAATTAAAAATTAAACTCCCCCTTCTTATTATATGTCAACAACTATTATATCAAGAGAAAGTTTTACACTCTTTGCAGACGACTTCACAATACCACAGAAAATATAATTATCGCTACAGAAAGACGAATTGTTGAAACAAAATATCACCCCAAAATGAAACCGGCTGGCCATTGCAGGCACGTTATTATGAGGCTCGTCGAGTTTCTAAAAGATGGCGCACAAGGAGAAGTTATGTTATATATAACAAAAATAGGGAAAAATAGGCGCAGCACCTTTGAGAGACTCGACGAGTCACATTTTAACGATTTGTTTCTTCCCTTAATAAAAACAAATATATTGAATGCTACTTGGTGAAAATCCGTGACTATTTATAGGCGAACGAAGTAAAATCAAACTACTCTAAATATCCACGATATTTGATCAATATATTAATGACATGTTTTTCTGCACTATCGTTTTTTCAAATCATAAGATTATATCATCTGAAGAAATTACAGTGTAGTGCAACGTAACATACACATGTTAATCAAATATAGTGGAAATTTCAAGTAAAAATAAATTTATTTTACTTCGTTCACCTAAAATTATTATTAATTTTTTGCTTTTAGTACAGTCATATAAGGTGAAAAAAAGGGTAAACCTCGGAATGAGAGTTATAAATCTGAAATTTGCATAAATCTTTGTTTTGACATTATAAAAGTTAGCTAAAAAGTCTCGTGTCCGTGAGTCAAGATATTCGAGGTCAAACGTAGCGAAAATTGGTTTTTGTTGTTATCGGTTGTTGTTTCCTATGCTTCGAATGATGTTTGAAGCTATTACCAAATTTGTAGAGCATAAAATTCACTACAAATTTTGTCTCAGGCGATATTTTATATAATTAACCGTTCTCGAGATAGAGCGCGAAGATTGGGAAGCGCCCAGCCGTATATATGATAACGATATGTCAACTGTGGTATCAAATGGTACAGTTTATAAAATTAATTATTTACAAATATTATAATTATCAAGAAACTTGAATTATTTATTTGTTAGAGAAGACATTGATCTGCTAGTTCTTTTAATAAGATCATCAGCAAGAAATTTTCTTAAAAAATATTAGCAAGGGCAAATTGGAGACACAAATATATTCGTCTAAAAGCTTCGACAAATATCCTCGTTCTAAAGAATATATTTTATTTTTGTACGCCTTCAGTGGATGTAACGTTTGTTAAAAAGGGAAAATTGCCAATTATAAAAATGTTCGAGAAAAATTTCGATTTGTACCAATCAGCTCAATTATTTCAGCAGGAAAGATTCAGAACCCGAAGAATGGGGGGTGGATATTACAAAAACAGACCCCTGGAACAACATTATTACCACCAGCATCAGGAGAACTACTCAGTACGATCTTCTGCCATTGCAAGAAAGGCTGCGGCGCGAAGTGTGGATGTAGAAAAGTAGGGTTGCAATGCTACTTAGTTTGTGGCCAGTGGTGTGGTGTGGACGAGCATGCCTCAACGCTTCATATCCAAATGATCTTGATGAAGAAAGCGAATATGTAACTGAGGTCCTTGAGGCTTTAAAGCCCAATATGACGGACAACGAGGATGATGATAATGGTCTGAAAATTCAATTTGAACAACCAGAAGAGGAAGACGACGACGAACAAGAAGAATATTATGCTGCATGCCTGCTACTGATAATCAGAGTATAAAAAATTGCCTTACATTTTAACTTAAATAAATTGTAATAGGTTTACGATAAACTTATGATAAATAAAAATGCAATTACAATGTATTTAAACTATTTCATTTCAATATCTTATTACTTATATAAATTAACTAAATATTATCATACGAATGTCTTATTTATGAATAATATTTATAAATATCATTTAGAAATAAATCAGTAATTCACGTTTTTTTAATAATTATAATATTTGCAAATAATTAATTTTATAAACTGTACATTTGACTCCATAGTTGACATAGCGTTAACCTATACACGGATGGGCGCTTCACACTCTTCTCGCTCTATTTCGAGAACGATTAATTATATAAAATATCGCTTGAGATCAAATTTGTAGGAATTTTGTGCTCTACAAGTTTTGTAATAGCTTCAAACATCATCATCATAGGAAACAAGATATTTATAAAAAAAACGATTTTCGCGATGTTGACCTTGAATATTGTGAACACGAGATTCCATGAGACTTTTGAGCTAACTTTTAGAATGTCACAACAAAGATTTATGCAAATTTTTAGCTTTTTAACTTTCATTTCGAGGTTGAATCCCTATTTGACTGGATAATTTATGATCTCTGGGGAAAAGTATTGTAACTGTGCTACTCGGGTTTTTATTATTAATTTGTAGTGTTCCGTACGGAACACTTATAAGATCACTTCGGTGTCTGTCTGTCTGTCTGTCACACCCGATTTTCTCCGAAACTATTTGTCACAGAAACTTGAAATTTGGTAATAATATAGGAATTGATGGCCTCATCAGAGCCATGTGGTTTTGAAAGTTAAATTTTGACTTAAGGGGTTAATTTTGGGGGGTGAAAGCGGAAGTAAAAAAAAAATTTTTACTAGGTCATCGAGTGTGGTGTCAAATGAAAGGTTGTGAAAACACGAGTAAAAAATATATATATAATGTAATACTTGCGCGCACTTTTCTTTGTATTATTTTCAAAAAACCGCGAAAAATCGCTGTCTCCTACCTTATCTCGAAAAGTACTGATCAAAAAATTTTGAAAAAATTCTGGAATATTCTCCACGGGGTATAGATTGAACGAAAATTGTCACGAGTGGATTACCTTTAATAATTTATTTGGTATATATAAAAAAAAAAAAAAAATTTCAAGGGCACCAGTTTTCAGTAAAGATTGGAAACAAACTTTGTTGAAAACTCATTTGGGGTGTGTTTTGTGAAGCCACTGATCATTTTATACCACCCTAACAAAAATTTTTATTTTAAAAACAATCAACTTACGGAACACTAATTGTGCAAGTTCAACTTGCACTTGACCGGTTTTTAAACATAATTTCGTATATATTCTGTCTTTTTAAATAGTTTTAATTGTAGGTATTTCTATTTTTAGTAGATCTGATTATTTTTCACTGGACATGTAAGCCTAAGAAGGAGGGTAATTCAAGAAGACAAAATAATCCTGATGTTGAGATTTTAGGGGTTAACTACCTTTTTATAAAATTTCAGGGTGATTTTCATTTAGACTATATTTGGCGAAGTGATTTTATATAGGAAGAGACAATACTCAGGTAAAAATAACGCCCCAACTTAGAAAGAACCCTGTAGACTTCAGCGCATCTTTTTTAACTTTTAATCCTGATGATCAACATTTTAAAATTATTGTTCATAAGGCACTTTCTTTTCAAAATGTGCTTTTACAACAAAACTATAAATCATATTGTATTAAAAATATCAGTATTTGATCCATAAATACGAGGCCTATTCGAAAAGTAAGTGCCGCTTGCCTATATTTAAATAATGGCGGGTCTGAACAAAGTTGTACATACGCAGCGCCATCTATTGATTGTTTCCGAAGCCACTGAAGTTACTGTTTTCATTCAGTAGTCGTTTGCCTGTCGGTGAATGCAAAAAATGTCCGTGAAAATCGTTGCTCCCACCAGTGCGTGCTGTGATTCGATTTTTGTGTGTAAAAGAATCATCAGCTGCTTAAATTTATCGGGAGCTGTGCGTAGTTTGTGGACTTACTGTAATGAGTGAAGGAAAGATTTGAAAATGGTGTTGAGATTTCAAAAGCTGCCGTATAAATGTGCATTGTGAAGAGCGGAGTGGCAGGCCCAGTATCCAGATCGATGAAATTGTTCAACAAGTGAACCAAAAGCTGCGATCTCATCAACGATTGAAACAGTGGCTTGGCGGACAGCAGTTTAAAAACGACGAGAAATTCAAGACCGCCGTTGTCAACTGGTTCAATTTCCAGGCGGAGAGCTCCTATGCAGAGGGATTAAAGAAGCTCGTCCAGTGTTACGAAAAGTGCTTAGCAGTGAACGGCGATTACATAAAAAAGTAAAGAAGGTTCGTAGGAAACTAAAACCGTCAATAAAAACTTTTTCTAACGAATATATTTTTTTGTTATGACCAAACAGCCTTTACTTTTCGAATATGCCTCGTATTTTCAAAATAATCTACACTTCTAAGTTAGAGTCGTTCATTTTTGATTAATGAATTTTAACGCAAAAATGCGTGCAATTTTTCAAGAGTTTTGCAATATTTTTTTAAAAATTAACTTTTAAAGTGGCAACTCTAACCTGAGTAATTTATACTTTTCAGTCATTGTTAACAAAAAGGAAAACATGTTGCGATATACATTGTATCCTAACACAATATCAATAATAATAATATCAAATTATTACTATTCTTTTTAAATGAGCACGAGCATTTGACTTTTTCGCGTTTTATCAAGGTCTGTGCGATAAAATCGTATACAGGGTGTTATAAAAATTGTTTATTATATTAAAATGAGCTGTTCCATGGGTCAAGCAAAGAGGCATTCACTATTCTTTCATTCTCAATTCGATTAGTTTTGAAATTTTATAAAAAAATCCCATTTAAAGGCACTTGTGTGACGCCTGTTCCAACAAAGTTGACATGTTTTTTCAGGTAACATGACTTTCAAGCATAAAAAAACAAAATAACTGTTTTTAAATAAAACCATTGCGTCGATATATATTTCGTAAATATTTTTCTAAAGCTAGATTAACTTTAGAAGAAAATTTTTTGTATTACGTTAGCGAATACACGAAGAAAAAACGTCTGGCAATCAAGTGGTAACGTTTGAGATATCACGCACAGTATCGCGCTTTTTTGACGCTTGTCTGAACACTTGTTGTTTTGTGTTAAGTCAGTTTATCGATGCTCAATCCCTGCAAATCTATGTTTGTCTCGAGTTCTTGTGCAATCGAGAAAAGGTATTTGTTTGTTGTTTTATTTTGTTCTTTTTGTATGTTGAATGCCAAGTGCGCTCTCACAAGTCTGTGGTCGCTTCCTGTATAACTTTCAAGTAAACCTATTTAATAATAAAAAATGACAAAAGAAAAAAAAAACGGCCAATTTCTCCCGACCCTCCATAGCCCCTTCAATTTTTTGTTTTTTTATCTAGAATCAAAATGTATCAGAATTTTTAGTTTATCTTCTATAAATTTATGATAAAATTGTAAAAATACGCTAAAAACCCCAAAACGGGCCAATTCTCCCATTTTTGAGCGTATTGGTCCAATTTTCCAGCGGTCGCAATATTTTTTTCGTTAATGTACTCATCAAGACGAGTTTTTTTTTTTTTTTAAATAGCAGTATCAAACAATTTCACCTCAAGCTCGTATTCTGACCGGACTATAATAGCTTTCGGAAAACTATAACAAATAGATGCTTATACTGCACTCTGTCGGCGACTTACTAAGTCTATTCAAGCAGAGCGGCACAGCACGGCTGGCACTTATTGCAGAAACGCACCTTTCTTGAGCTTACTGCTCGAAGGCATAGATGGCAGCATTGGTATAATGACTAAAGACGAAACCAAAAGAATCGCATTTTCAGAAGTTACCAAAAGTGTTCTCCGTATTTGCTGAACCATCCCAAGACGTAACTTCTGAAAATGCGATTCTTTTCGTTTCGTCTTTAGTTGTTATACCAATGCTGCCATCTATGCCTTCAAGCAATAAGCTCAAGAAAGGTGCGTTTCTGCAATAAGCGCCAGCCGTGCTGTGCCACTCTGCTTGAATAGACTTAGTAAGTCGCCGACAGAGTGCAGTATAAGCATCTATTTGTTATAGTTTTCCGTTAGTTACTTGGATAAAGGACTAAAAATGTGTTCTCGTATTTGCTGAACCTAGCCCAGTTGATGAGCCATGAGACAGCGAAACGCGTCTTGGGATGGTTTAGCAAATACGAAGAATAATTTTGGTAACTTCTGCTGAAAATGCAATTCTTTTCGTTTCGTCTTTAGTTGTTATACCAATGCTGCCATCTATAATAGCTTTTGTCAGTTTTTAATAATTACCCCATATACTACTAATTTGGTACTTATAATTTGTGTCGGACAACATTACATATAATTTATATCGAACAGACCTCAATAAACAACAAATAAAACAACATAACAATAAAAATTAATTTAAAACCAACAAATAAATAACATTACCCAACAATACCGCTGGTTTCCATTTGCTGTTTACGGTGGTGGTACAAATGTACCCGTAAACAACTCTGGTTTCGCATAGTCTTTCCGCAGATCGTACAATCTAAATCGCTCGAGTTTGACTCGTGTTTATCCCTGATGTGGACTTTAAGGTTGTAACGGTTGACAAATTTTCTACAGCAGTACGGGCAAAAGACGTGACCTTTGGCATCCATGGGGTAGAGCGCTGCGTCTGGAAAAATAATCGTATTAAAAAAATAATAACCGGTCAAGTGCAAGTTGAACTTGCACAATTAGTGTTCCGTACGTTGATTGCTTTTAAAATAAAAAATTTTGTTACGGTGGTATAAATTGATCAGTGACTTCACAAGACACATCACAAATGAGTTTTCAACAAAGTTCGTTTCCAATCTTTACTGAAAATTGATGACCTAGAAATTTTTGTTTTTTTTTATAGACCAGATAAATTATTAAAGGTAATGCACTCATGATAATTTTTGTTCAATCTACACCCCCTGGAGAATATTCCAGAATTTTTTCAAAATTTTTTGATCAGTACTTTTCGAGATAAGGCGGGTGGACAGCGATTTTTTAAAAATAATACAAAGAAAAGTGCGCGCAAGTATTACATTATGTATATATTTTTTACCCGTGTTTTCACAAGCTTTCATTTGACACCACACTCGATTACCTAGTAAAAAAATTTTTTTTTCACTACCGATTTCACCCCCCCAAAACTAACCCCTTAAGTCAAAATTTAACTTTCAAAACTACATGGCTCTGATGAGACCATCAATTCCTATATTATTACCAAATTTCAACTTTCTATGACAAATAGTTTCGGAGAAAATCGGGTGTGACAGACAGACGGACAGACAGACAGACAGACAGACAGACACCGAAGTGATCTTATAAGTGTTCCGTACGGAACACTAAAAATGGTTTTATGTTGTGCACCTCTTTTTTGCTACATAAATACGAAGATGTTTTTCTTTAGGTTATCTATCTAACTATGAAGGGAAGCTCACAAAGCTTAAAAAAATATTTTTTGGGCCGTTATAAACGACGCTACGGCGGTTTTCAACTCATCATCTGAGCAAAATTTTCGAATAAATAACAGCCTTTTCGACATGAAATGTTTTTCTCGGTCATCCAAGATTGGATGTCCTTTTTTAGCCAACCCAAGATTGGACCTCGTTCTAATTTTTTACAATGACAGCTTGCGTTATTCTTTACCATAACAGAACCGTCTAATATTAAGTCTATCATCTGCGAAAACCAGTCTTCAAATACATCGGAATTGATATCTTTGTGATAATCGCCTGTTTTCTTGGATACGAATGTTAAAAGACCTCCGTTTCGCTTCCAATATGCGTAGTAATTAACCTACGTCGCTTACCAGATGACGGTTTCTTGGCTGTGTACCCTTCATTAATCCATGTCTCATCGCCAAGTCGAGCAGAAAGCACAGCCGTACCATCCTTTTCTCGAAGCCACTCACGGCACTTTCGACCCCCCTGTAACTTCGTTGTGGATAAAGCTAGAAGCCTGAATTTTCAGTGACCAAGAGGACATACTATAGTAGCTATATTACTAAATTACCTACTATTTATACCTTATAGTGTACGAACTATTGCCAGTCGAAGTTCTTTAATTTTGTCACTGACACACTCGCCCATCATCAAAATTCTAAGGTACTTCTAGCAGACACACAAACTTCAAATTTTGAATTTAGTTAGTGTTTAGCCTATAAAGGAAGGAAAAACTGAAACATCCAGAAATTCAGTCACGTTTTCTAAATTGTACAGTCACTTAAGCCAAAAAGAGGATCAACCTCGGAATGAGAGATAATAAGCTGTAAACTTGTATAAACCTTTATTTTGGCATTCTAAAAGTTGTCTCAAAAGTCTCATAAAATCTCGTGTCCGCGTCTTAAGATATTCAAGGTCAAAGGTCACAAAAATCGGTTTTTCGCAAATATCTCGCTTCCTATGATTTCAATGATATTTGCATCTATTATGAAAATTGTAGAGCATAAAATTCTTTACAAATTTTGTTCTAAACATTTTTTTATACGCTTAACCGTTTTTGAGATAGAGTGCGGAGAGCGCGCAGCACTCAACCGTACATAGCATAATGCAAGGTCAACCGTGAGTCCCGGTAAATAATACGTCGTATAAAGTTAATTAACCAATAAAAAATTCATAATTATGAATAATTTGTATTATTTATTAATTAATATATTATATTTAATAATATTTTTCATTTATCAAATATATTCGTTTAATAACACTTACCTGCTTCGTGCAATTAAAAAATTGTTAAGCGAAATACTTTAAGTATATTTTAATTATAAAAAAATATGAAGATGATGCTTCCATGACAGCAGGGCTAGAAGAGAATATAGTTATTAAAATAGGAGCAAAAGTCATGTTAAGACGAAATATTGACGTGAGTCGACAGTTCTATCGGTATAGTACAAGTAGTAAAAGTTGATCCTGAAAATACAAATCCCGTCAAAAATATAAAATGTAAAAAATGCCAAGTCTCGCAACGCAGTCCTTCCATCACAAAAAGTTGAGAGATCTCATGTAAAACCAAGTCAGTTATTTTAGTTAGTATTTATGGAAGCACCTATTCAACAACTTTGTCATAAATTGTTATCTATTTAGTTACCTACCAACCTTTATAGTGACCGTATCAATATATACTAAACAGTGCACTTAAGAATAAAGTATTTTAAATAGTAGATTATTCTTATGTGATTATGTTGCCGTGCGATTGCCAAGCCATTATATTTATTATAGAAATAAAGATGTCTAATATTGATACGGTCATTATAAATGTTGTTAGTAACTAAATAGATAACAATTTATGACAAAGTTGTTGAATAGGTGCTTCCATAGATACTAACTAAAATAACTGACTTGGTTTTACATGAGATCTCACAACTTTTTGTGGTGGAAGGACTGCGTTGCGAGACTTGATATTTTTTTACATTTTATGTTTTTGATGGGATATCCTTTTCTGACTTTCTTTAAATAGTCTCTTCTCCAGTGTACAATTTCTCCACTTTCTATTAATAAAGATTTTCTTTCACACTTTACTCAGTTTCGGTATTTCTGGGTGGCTTGTCACAGCTTACAGGATCATATCCAAAGATGGAATTATTTTTTCCATGAAAGTCATGAACAATACGCCTTACTGCTTGTTTTGTGTTGTCTATTAGCTGAAGTTCTTTTCTGCTTGGTTTTCTTTTTTTTCTTAAAATTCTGTAAACGGTGGCTTTATCTCTTCATTCAATAAGGAAGATTTTGTCATTTAAATCGCAATTTTGATCGTTTTTAACGTAGTCAAATACATATTTAATTATACGCTTTTCATTATCGGTCAGCTGCCCGAATTTTTGGAGTTTCGCTGGAGAAGACAGGTAAAAGGTACTAGTAATAGTGCACGTTCTCGCTTTGAAGCAGAGTACTAACAAATTCTCAATTGTCCAGTCAAATAGGAAAGTTAGAAAGCTGAACATTTGCATGTTTTGACATTCTAAAAGTTAGCTCAAAAGTCTCATAGAATTTAGTGTCCGCGAGTCAAGATATTCAAGATCAAACGTTGCGAAAATCGTTTTTGGCAAATATTTTGTTTCCTACGCTTCGAATGATGTTTGAAGCTATTACAAACCTTATAGAGCATAAAATTCTCTACAAATTTGGTCTTAGGCGATATTTTATATAATTAACCGTTCTCGAGATAGAGCGCAAAGAGTGAAAAGCCCCTATCCATACATAGGATAACGCTATGTCAACTGTTGAATCAAATGCATAATACAGTTTATAAAATTAATTATTTTCAAATATTATAAATATTAAGAAATTTGAATTATTTATTTATTTATAAATGATATTTATAAATATTATTCATAAATAAGTTGATTGATATAAATAATAAGATATTGAAATAAAATAGTTTAAATACATTGTAATTACATTTTTCTTTATCATAAGTTTATCGTAAACCTATTACAATATATTTAAGTTAAAATTTAAGGCGAATTTTTTTTACTCTGATTATCAATAGCAGGCATGCAGCTTAATATTCCTCTAGTTGGTCGTCGTCTTCCTCTTCTGGTCCTCCAATTTTTTTTCCAGATCGTTATCGCCATTCTCGTCGTCCGTCATATTTAGCTCTAAACCCTCACGGACATCAGTTACATATTTACTTTCTTCACCAAGATAATTTGGATATGAAGCGTTAGGGCATGCTAGTCCGTTACACTGGCCACGAAGGAGCATTGCAACCCTAGTTTTTACATCCACAGTTGGAGCCACAGCCTTTCTTGTAATTGCAGAAGATCGTACTCAGTAGTTCTTCTGGTGCTGGTGGTAATAATGCTGTTGTGGGTTCCAGGGTCTCGCTTTGTAATATTGATCACCATTCCTCGGGTTCTAAATCTTTCCCTAACCAAGTTTGGATCTGATAGTAGACACGATAGACAGAGATACAGTTTTTGACTGAACAATATAGACTTCGTATACAGATTGACGAATTGAAAAAATAACCGGTCTTAATAATGGGATATCTGCCCCAACTATAGATAGAAATAGAAATGGTCGCGTTAGGAGAACCTGTTTCGAGAAATAATATACGTAGGTATATTCAAGCATTTACATTGTTCGAACAAGAAATACTTAGTCTTTTTCCTACTTAAATTGTAATTATAATAAATAAAAATGTAATTACAATGTATTTCAACTATTTCATTTCAATATCGTATTATTTATATAAATTAACTAAATATTATCATACGGATGTCTTATTTATGAATAATATTTTTAAATATCATTTATAAATAAATAAATAATTCAAGTTTCTTAATAATTGTAATATTTGTAAATAATTAATTTTATAAACTGTACTATGCATGCCCAGTTAACATGGCGTTATCCTATATACGGATGGGCGCTTCCCATTCTTCGCGCTCTATCTCGAGAACGGTTAATTATATAAAATATCGTCTGAGACCAAATTTGTAGAGAATTTTATGCTTTACAAGTTTTGTAATAGCTTTAAAACATCATTCGAAGGATAGGAAACAAGATATTTGCAAAAAAACCGATTTTCGCGACGTTTGATCTTGAATATCCTGCTTCGCGGACACAAGATTCTATAAGATTTTTGAGCTACCTTTTAGAATGTCAAAACAAAGATTTATGCAAATTTTCACGTTTCTAACTTTCATTTCGAGGTTTACCGTTTTTTTCACCTTATATGACTGCACGATAAGTTTTTACTTACAGAAAATGTTTGCTACGAATTAATGATAAATTTAGGTTTTAAATGACTTTTAGCGTCATAAAATAGTGTCATGTTATATTTACAATGTAACCCTCCTTTTTAGTGTTCCGTACGGAACACTTATAAGATGACTTCGGTGTCTGTCTGTCCGTCACACCCCGATTTTCTCCCGAAATTATTTGTCATAGAAAGTTGAAATTTGGTAATAATATAGGAATTGATGGCCTCATCAAAGCTGTGTAATTTTGAAAGTCAAATTTTGACTTAAGGGGTTAGTTTTTGGGGGGTGAAATCGGAAGTGAAAAAAAAAATTAGTAGGTCATCGAGTGTGGGGTCAAATGAAAGCTTGTGAAAACACGAGTAAAATATATATATATATATATATATATATATATATATATATATATATATATATATATATATATATATATATATATATAATGTAATACTTGCGCACACTTTTCTTTGTATTATTTTTAAAATATCGCGAAAAATCACTGTCCCCTCACCGAAAAGTACTGATCAAAAAATTTTGAAAAAATTCTGGAATATTCTCCAGGGGGTGTAGATTGAACGAAAATTATCACGAGTGCATTACCTTTAATAATTTATCTGGTATATAAAAAAAAAATAAAAAAATTTCAACGTCATCAATTTTCAGTAAAGATTGGAAACAAACTTTGTTGAAAACTCATTTGGGGTGTGTTTTGTGAAGTCACTGATCATTTTATACCACCGTAACAACATTTTTTATTTTAAAAGCAATCAATGTACGGAACAGTAATTGTGCAAGTTGAACTTGCACTTGACCGGTTATTTATTTTTTGAAATATGGTCGATATTTTTTGAATTTAAGCTGTTTTAAAGCTGCTGTTTGGTGACATAATAGTTTAAGGACTTTTGAAAGACAACAAGCTGGGAATCGGATTCCTTAAAAATCTGACCTTGACTTGATACATAAAATAACAAACTTTGTTTACTTGTCACAAACTGCACGACAGTTGTGAAATCTAAATGAACACATCTCACCGCCTACAACTGTCCGTTAAAATCGTACAGAAAATTTTATTTTCCCCACTAATATAGCGAAGACTCTGGTTTTGATAAAAATCCCTAGGGGAGTGATAATTTTCTGACCGAATGTACAAATAAGATGTTAGTTTCGATCTTATAACTAAGGAATAAAAGACATATTTAACAGAATATACATATATTTTATTAAATATTCCATAAATAATAAGGCACATAGTAAGGCAGTACATAGCCATAGACTACCAAAATAATAGCTCTCTCTTTCTATATATATATATATATATATATATATATATATATATATATATATATATATATATATATATATATATATATATATATATATATATATATATATATATATATATATAGTGGCAGGCAGAAAGTGTGCGACATCTGATATTTTTCTTTATTACTAAATTTAGAAAAAAAGTGAATTTATAGGTGGAAACTGCATTACCGAATCCCATTTGTCGTTAGGCACCTAAAAAGTGTGTAAACCAGGATGGTAATGAAACAGTTTAAAATACTATAATAATAAATATTCCGTTCAAAACTTTTAATAGAAGATGGAACACAAACTAATTATAATAATTTAAATCATTCATTTTATTCATATTTGCCTAAGCTTTAATACAACGTTTGGCATGATCAATTAGTTTCGAGATATTCTTGATAGTCGCAGTCGTTGCACTTGAACATTTTCAATGGTGTCGCATCGTTATGTTTTCATTGGTAAATGAAGTCGGTAGAAAAGGAAGGACGTAGGATGCTCAAGTGAATATATATACATATATACAGCGAGTCCAAAAAGTCTCCATATACTACCTGCTTTCTATACTATTTTTCTGTTATGTTTAACTAATTAATTGGAACTATGAGAAAACATGTTTAAATTAATATTTGAAACTTAACCAACGAGAATTAGTATTAGAAACAACTAGGGAACATTTTATTTAGAAGTTACATCATTGTTATAAAAATGTAAACAAGATTAATTTTAAAAAAGTCTCCATACACTCAAGAACTGCACTGAAAAAGACACGTTATAATCAGCCGCATTTTATCAAGCTATCTATTGCTCGCTAAACTGAAAACAAACGAATAATTTTCGGTCATATTTTATAATCAGTCACTTGTTGCTAGTACCCCTCGTACAACGCTTTTCAAGCAGTCTTTTATATGGAGAACATTATCCCTTTGGAATGGCTTACCCAGGACTGTGTTTCCCACCGAGTACAATTTACAGCGATTCAAGAACAACGTGAATGGTTTTTTCCGCACAGGTGTCGCTCCTGTAGCGCTTTAGGGACTTCCCTGCAGCACGTGTGCTAGACCCATAAAAAAAAAGTAATTTTGCAGTGGGTTTCCAAAGTAGTATTAAAAATAAGCGAGAGAAATTGTGAAATTCCATTTCAAGTTCGAAAGATCATAATTAATTAGTAGAAAGATGGAAAATCGTACAGAAATATAGGAAATTGGTAAAAAGTCGCATGCTACTGTTCAGTACATTGTAAACCAGCATAAATCAACGGGATCCTATAAAATTCGACCTCGCTCCGGTCGTCCCAACTGACTCCTCGTGAAGAGGGCCAGTATGGTTAGACAATTAATTATAGATTCCAAGGAAAGTGCGTCAGAATTAAAAGAAGTACGGGAACTATTTTCGAAAAATGTTTGTTCACAAACAGTGAGAAATTGTTTACACAGGGCAGGCTATAAGGGGTGTGTAGCCAGGAAGAAGCGGTTAATTTCAAAAGTTAGTCGCAAAAAGCGCTTAGCTCTTGTTAGAGAATACGTTACTAAACCTCCTAAATTTTGGGAATCTGTAATCTTTAGTGATGAAACTAAAATTAACCTTTTTGGGTGTAATAGCAGAACTAAAGTTTGGAGAAAGAAGAATACCGCATTCGATATTAAAAACATTTGTTCTATGGTGAGACAAGGAGGTGGCAGTGTTATGCTTTGGGGATGCATGTCCACTGGAGGGGTTGGAAATTTACATTTTATTAATGGTACCATGCACCAGCATGTTTGTCTAAACATTTTGAGAGACAGTTTAAGAAAAACTGTCCAAAAATTAGCACTCGAAAAAGATACATTTTCCAACAGGACAATGATCCGAAACATACCGCAAACTTGGTGCGAGAATAGATGATCCATAATGTGTGACAGCAGCTTCATACACCTCCGCAATCACTCGATGTTAATCCCATTCAGCACAAAGGGCGCGTTCGCAAACATAATGTTTCAAATAGAGAAGAATTAAAAAAACAGAATATTGAACGAATGGGAGAACATGCTAGCAGAAGTTACTAGAACGTTGGTTGCAAGCATAACAAAAAGGTTACAGGAGATTATCAAAGCCAATGGCGCACAGTGGGGAAAAACGAAAAATCGTGTTTCAAAATTGTCTAGAGCCTTCAATTTTGGTTCGATTTGGACGATTTTTTTTTAAAATTGAAGCTTATTAAATTCCGAACAAAGCTGTCGGAGCCGATTTTGCAATTAAACTTTTGTTTTAAAATGGCGGACGTCTTCAAAATGGCGGTTTCTGATTATATAGTGACTGAGACACAGTAAACGCTTACAGTTTCAAACCAAGTTGTACTAAAATGCGTGTATGTATGTTTTTTTATGTCGCAGATAATATATCTAATATCACAGTTACAAGATTAATAATAATGAACCCAAAATGGCTGCCATGAACAATAAAAGTATTATAAACATGAACCATTATTATTTTATATCCATAACATTTGCATAAATAATTTCTTTAAGGTTGTTAATTATAAATATGTTTCAACAATTGACTTAAAATGACAAATCAAGTATGGCGGATGCATTTTATGTAAGAGTAAGTTAGACATATTTATTTTCTTATTTTTCTAGTCTATTCCTATAATTCAGTAGTTCTGTATATGTACTAAAGGGTTTTCTCGTTAATAAAGATTATTATTACTCTTACAAAAATACACGCAGAGAAATGCTAAAATAGGGACAGTTAAATATTTTGCTGCATTAGCCACTGTTTAGCAACAGCAGCCACTTTTTTGCTACAACAGCAAACAATGTGGCTAGTGCAGCAAAATATTTAGCTGTCCCTATTTTAACAAAACATTTTAGCTGTTGTAGCCATTTTCTAGCTGTGTGAGCTGTCCTTTTCTGCGTGTATCGCTGTTTTTTGTATCTGCTAGAAAATTGTCTACGATACTTAAAATTTACAGCAGCAATATTCTAGCAATAACTGCATGAAAATTTAAATCCCGCAACTAAACTTGAATAACTTGAATGATCTGACTGCCACAGTCTAAATGCCACAGAGAAACTTTCTTGCTCGATTCAATTTTGGCATCCGCCATATTTGATTTGTCATTTTAAGTCAATTGTTGAAACATATTTATAATTAACAACCTTAAAGAAATTATTTATGCAAATGTTATGGATATAAAATAATAATGGTACGTTTATTCATATTTATAATACTTTTATTGTTCATGGCAGCCATTTTGGTTTCATTATTATTAATTTTGTAACTGTGATATTAGATATATTATCTGCGACATAAAAAAAACATACATACACGCATTTTAGCACAACTTGGTTTGAAACTGTAAGCGTTTTCTGTGTCTCAGTCGCTATATAATCAGAAACCAACGTCCGCCATTTTGAAACAAAAGTTTAATTGAAAAATCGGCTCCGACAACTTTGTTCGGAATTTAATAAGCTTCAATTTTAAAAAAAAAATCGTCCAAATCGAACCAAAATTGAAGGCTCTAGACAATTTTGAAACACGATTTTTCGTTTTTCCCCACTGTGCGGCGGTCCCCACTAAATATTAGTTTAAACGAAGATATTATTTTCCGTTAAACTCCGCTAAACTATTATTGGTAATTGTTAAGTGTATGGAGACTTTTTGACATTAATTTTGTTTACAATTACAATGATGTAACTTCTAAATAAAATGTTCCTTAGTTGTTTTTAATACATTTCGTTGGTTGAGTTTCAAATATTAATTATTTTCTCGTAGTTCCAATTAATTAGTTAAACATAACAGAAAAATAGTATAGAAAGCAGGTGGTGTATGGAGACTTTTTGGACTGAAATATATATATATATATATATATATATATATATATATATATATATATATATATATTATATATAATATATATATTATATTTTACGTGTTCTTGGAATTAGATCATTAAAACTGTTCTTGGTTTTGTTATATATTTATTAACGTTTCGACCTTCGGAAGAGGTCTTCTTCAAAATTTGCTCTAAAAGATTACATTAGAAGAATTAAATATAGCTAGTATTAATCCGTTTGTTGTATATTTCGGGGTTAAATATTTGTGTCTTTTCGTAGTTTTTAATTTAATAAAATTAACTGTATACATTAATGACAGCCTTACCTTAGAAAGTAGTTCATTTCGTGGGGTGTTGAGTTTAAAACACTATTAATATTACATTTTTTTCTTTCTCATAGAGCAATCAAGCTTTCTGACACAGAATACAGAGAGAGTGCAATAACCAAAGCTAAAGAAGCATTAACACTTAACAAATATCCGATGTACCTTATAAACAAAATCTTCAAACAACGAATACATAACTTTTACAATACCCCAATAAGTAAAAAATCATCCAACAACAACCAAAAAACATATATTGCACTACCGTTTATAAATGGCCTATCCCAACCACTCAAAAAACTTTTTGAAAACTACAAAATCCGGTTATGTCATAAATCATATAATCTGCTCTCATCCAATTTTTCCAGGCTTAAAACCAAAACCCCAAATAATAAAAAAAGTAACATAGTCTACGAAATCAAATGTAATAACTGCGAAGGAATATACGTCGGGCAAACAAGCCAATATCTAGAAAATAGAATCAAAGGCCATAAATACGACAAAAAAAATAGTACAGCCCTTACGAATCATGAAATAAATAAAAGCCATACCTTTGATTTCAAAAACATCAAAATTATCAACACCGAAATAAATACAAAAAAAGAGAAATTCTCGAATCCGTTCATATTCGGTTGACACCCACTGCAATAAACGAAAAAACAGATGTAAATAACCTAAACCGTATCTACCTACCAGTCATATAAAGTCCCTCAAGTTAAGTGGTTTGTTTGTAGAAAGAAAAAAAATGTGATATTAATAGTGTTTTAAACTCAACACCCCACGAAATGAACTACTTTCTAAGGTAAGGCTCTCATTAATGTACACAGTTAATTTTATTAAATTAAAAACTACGAAAAGACAAATATTTAACCCCGAAATATACAACAAACGGATTAATACTAGCTATATTTAATTCTTCTAATGTAATCTTTTAGAGCAAATTTGAAGAAGACCTCTTCCGAAGGTCGAAACGTTAATAAATATATAACAAAACCAAGAACAGTTTTAATGATCTAATTCCAAGAACATGTAAAATATAAAAAATATATATATACCAAGATCAAAGAACCTTACACTCAAAAAAAAATATATATATATATATATATATATATATATATATATATATATATATATATATATATATATAGTGTATATTTAGAAGAAAAAGAGTCATCGCACTAAAATAAATTGAATTTATAGTAAATCCCAAGATATAAGATCTTGCCTTTTTGCTTTTTCAATGGGCCAATAAACGACCCTATTATGTTTTTGTGCATAGTTGCCAGGTATTAAGATAAACGTATTTTTATTTTACCTGCTTTGTATACCGCCCTCACTTGCACCTGCAATCACGTTGGATCTATTTTTACCTATATATTTACGGAGGAAATGTGTTTAATCCAATTGAACATATTTGGCATCAAGTTAAATCAAAAATAAGGGCACAAAATGTTTCTCCTACTTTAAGCGTGTCAGTGGTTGAATTAGTAAAAAAAAGTTATAAATGATGTACCTTGTGAAAGTTGGAAGAATTCCATTCAGCACGTTGTTAAAGTTGAAGATTTATATATTTATGTAAATAATATAAAACCACTGATAATTACCTCAGCTGATGATGAAACCGAATTAGGCTCGAGTTAAAATATATTTTTATTTATACAATATGTTCCCTCTTGTAAACCCCATTCATTCAAACTGTATATTTGTACTTCCTTACCAATTGGTTTTTACATGCCTCTATAAGTAAACATCTCCAAAAATACTTATAATTTTATTTATTTGCATTAATGAATAAAATTCTTAAGTCCATCTCTGCAACCTATCATAAATAAAAGGTCGGAATTTATTTTGCCCACTTAAAATGGCAAAAATCAGGATCTTATATTTTGGAACAGGCTATACAAGCGGTATTTGCGAAACAATTCCCGAGTTAATAATTGCAACAATTTTTAGTATTGGTGTTGGCCTTATACTATGCTTTTAGTCTCTTTTATTAAATAAATTTCTATTATTAAGTCATTTTATTAAAAACATAAATACACGGTTGAAATTATACGACAATAATTCATAATACAAGAGCTTATAAGTTAAAATTTACATCGTGTCTTAAGGAAACGTAATAATAAATTAAATAGTAACTAACTAAACATAAGTCTAAAAGTACCGTGGGGTTTGAGTTGACTAGTTTTAATTGAATTATGGCACTAACGTAGCAGCGACGCCTGTTAAAATTATTACAGCCGGTCAATTAAGAACGTGTCGCCTATAACTTGTAATCGGTAAAAGAAATCCCTTTCTTTTGACGTTATAGTTGGTACCGCTGCAAACAATGCTTTGTGGAAAGAGATATTCATTCCTAACTTTATTTATGGTTAAATAGTACATTATCGAATATGAGTGCTGCGTACGCTTCGAGGCTGTGTTCCTATGTAAGCATCCAAAAGGTCTGAAAATGATATCTACAGCAGCTGTTAAGTACATGGGCAAGTCGAGGGCATTCGTTAGCAAGTGGGTAAAACGATACTCTCAGTTACAAAATGTTGATGATCTACCAGAACGTGGATCGAGAGGAAAAGTATCAGACAAGGACGAAAAAATGATTAGGGGAGTTGTGCTTAAGATGATATAGTCAGATAAGATGAGATGCCATCAATATCCTTTTAAATAGTCGCGCTTAAGGTGTCACTAAGACGTTTTAGAGACAGCCCATAGGTGTCGCTAGTATTGAAGTTTAATATGGCGGATAGTGAACGCGGATTACGACGTAGTAAATGTTTTCATTATTTTTAAATCAAAAAAAGAACTGATCAGGTTTTTATCTGTTGGTGAAAATACATGTAAGGTAAGAATTTACTATTTGAATTTATTTATAATGAAATCTAGGCTTATTATATGGCAAAAATATTGAAAAAAGAATATTCTATCCTAAAAATTTTTGTCACAACAAATAAATTACATTTTCATTCACTATTGGGTAAGATGACACACTAGACATGGATGTAAGATGGCACACTATGTCATTTTACCCATATAAAATCGGATATAAAATAAGATTTTTTTGTTTTCTTTACAGAATGCCTGGAAATTACAAACGTACCTCGACACGGAAGAGTTGGTCACAAGAAGACATGACTAAGGCTATTGTAGTTGTAAAAGAGAATAGAATGGGTTGGCTTTTAGCATCTAAACATTTTAATGTCCCACAAGCAACGCTTCGTCGCCATTATTATAGTGTTCCAGAAAACCTTGGTCGCTTTAAATGAACCTTGAACGCAAATATGAAAAAAACAACTAGTGGATCATGAGTTTGAAAGGCGACTTTTTGGATTTAAGAAATAAGAAAAATTAGCTTATGAATTTGCGGAAAGAATAAGGCTAGATCACAGATTTGAT
This sequence comes from Pachyrhynchus sulphureomaculatus, assembly GCA_019049505.1. Lineage (NCBI taxonomy): Eukaryota > Metazoa > Arthropoda > Insecta > Coleoptera > Curculionidae > Pachyrhynchus > Pachyrhynchus sulphureomaculatus. The sequence continues at coordinate 142,422,849 of CM032453.1, read as the reverse complement.
AAGAATAAACAAATAGCCGGCTGGGATTAGAGCACGCAATCCTAACATCTCAATAAGAGGTCCAGAGCCAACGTCGGCTGCAAGAGCAAGGGCATCCAATAAGCCTCAAGTAATGAAGTTTTTTTCTCTATTAGAAAAGACAGTGACTGATCATGGGATTCATGCACATAAAATTTACAATACGGACGAGTCTGGACTTAACACTGTTCAAAAGCCCCCAAAAATGACTAGTGTCGAAGCTGGTGAACATTTCACAGTTGTTACCTGTGCTAATGCCATTGGAAATTTTGTTCGACCCGCATTAATTATACCAAAAAAAAATCACGGTGCTCCACCAGGCCCTTTGAATGTGTGCTATCCCTCTGGATATATGGTCGGTGGTCTATTTTTGAAGTGGATGCGCCATTTTGTTTCTTTTGTGACTGACACCGTAACAAACAAGGTGTTGCTAATCCTTGACGGTCATTCCAGCCACAGAAATCTGGAAGTACTCGAATTTGCCAAGGCCAACGGCGTCATAATGCTCTGTCTTCCTCCGCATTGCACTCACCGAATGCAGTCGACTGATTTATCATTTTTTGGTCCACTACATCATATTATGACCGCGAGATGGCTACCTAGATGAAGAGCCATCCTGGCAGAACCGTAGGCATATACCAAGTTGCTGAAATTTTTAGAGGAGCTTATCAAAATGCAGCTTCAGTCATGAATATTACGAGTGGTTTTGAGAAAAGCGGAATTTATCCTTTCAATCCACATATTTTTCCAGAGGACATGTCTTTACCCAGCGAAGTTACCGAAAACGAATTGAATAACGACGACGGGCCGGTTCCCAGTAGTACATCGGCCTCAGCTAGATCACGTAGAGTCCCACACAGAATTTAGTGATACTGGCGAACAGATAGACGTTACAGCTGCTAACTGTCAGGAGCAAATAGATTTTGAAGCAGGTGCCACTTCCCAAAAAGTTGGAAGTCCACCATCATCCCCTATAATTTAATTCAGCAAAAGTCGCGCATATTTTATCACAAGATGATGTACTTTTTGGGGTTATGTTATCACCCCACGGACCTGGTTAATTTCCACTAGCCGATTTTTTCAGCGCACCGTGAAACATCCTGTGAAGATCCATGTTTAGGGATGTCTTTTGAGAAACGGTCTTCACCTACAATTTGAACGCTGAAAAAATAGTCCAGATTTACAAGAAGGCATTAGTAACGACTGCGCAATTGTGGTGGTTTGTCAATAAAAATGATGAGTGGATTGTTCAAGAGGGTAAAAGGTGTAGCCAGTGAAAAGGGGAATCTGGAATCGGTACAGTAGATTGGCCCTCCAAGTCGCCCGATGCAAACCCAATTGAGAACGTGTGGTCATAGATCAAGCAGAAGCTTCGTAGTAAAAAGGTGTACAAAGTGAAGCGGCTGTTACGACAAATTCGGGCAATTTGGAAATTCTTGCCCCCAGAATACGTGAAAAGTCTCGTCGAAAGTATGCCCCGAAGACGCCACGCGATTATCAACACTGATGGAGACTGGACCAACTACTGAATCATGAGCATTTTAATGGCAATTCTTTACTGTCGAATGATGTAAAAGACTTTAAATAAATACATTTTTTAATGAATAATGTGCGACACGTTCTTACTTGACCTGTATGTGTGTTGTTAACAAAATTAATTTGTTTGTAATTAAACAACGATTAGTTTGATGATAAAGAGATTCTTAAAAATGTTATTTAGATTATATCCTATCATGGAACAGAAACTTTCCCGGCTTTGTTTAGGGAAGAGATAATGATTCTTGGGATAACACTGTGTCATGTTGGAGTTATATTTGGACGTTACGTCTACGATCACACAGAGTATATTCAGGGATTTTATTCTTCCGATTTAGATTACTAAATCATTCAGTGGTTTAATCTTTAAGAGTAAAGATCCCTGAAGAGCTTATTCGTGACGAAATGTCGGAAAATTACTTCAATTTGACGCGCTCAAGTCCCAAGTACCAATACTTCTTATACATTATAGATCGTCAAGATGCAAATGGAACAAATTTCACAGGAGAAAAAACTACCAAATTCGCCATACTACGAAATATAACGGCCGATTTAATTCCAAATATTTAAGGTATAAGTATTCAGTTTTCGTTAAAGCTTATTTCGGGAACATTTTAAGGGAATATTACATTTTCTCGGGCCGGAAAAATCGACTTTTTAGAAAATATCCTATTGAAAAGTATTATATTTCAATAATATTCTCTGAAAATTTCAGAGGAAAATTTCAAAGACTTTCGAAGTTATAGACGATTATAGCGCCAAGTATAAGGCAGGCCAAATGGACCACGAAGCATGCCAACTTACATTTCGGCCGTTTACAAAGGTTTTGCGCTACCTGTGTCGAACATCTGCTGCTACTTTTATGATTCTAAGAAAGGTAGAAGCAGGTAAAAAGAAAGCTTACTATGATGGGTATAATATCTTTTCAGTTTGATGCAAAACTGTAGCAGGGCTAACATCACTCAATAGACGTCTCGGCTAATATTGTGCAAAATGGTTAAAAAATATGGGAAATTTAGTTCGAAACGAGTATGCAGACCACGTAAAAGACAGCTTTATGATAATCGATTTTCAGATGAAAGTCATTCTAATTTTGCCAGCACATCTGCAGAAAAAATTGTAAAAATTTCTGATTCTGACTTTTAGTTCTTGTATAGTACAATTTTTAGTTTTTACCAGGTGTACAAGTATGAAATGCGGATTTCAGACAACAGATGGTGCACCAATGCAGTTTGTGCTATACAGATTTGACACTGCGCCATTTTGTTGGGTCATCAACAAGTGTCAGACGCGCACGAGTGATAAATTGGAAACGTGTGTGCAGAGTGTTGTGTTGTTGTGTTCAATATGTCGAAATTTATACCGAACAAAGAACATTCGCGAACAGCAATAATTTTTTGGTTTCATTTGAACAAAACTGCTGTTGAATCATACCGATTACTTCGAGAAGCTTATGGTGAACATGCTCCATCGCAAGATACGTGTGAATGATGGTGTTGGCGTTTCAAAAGTGGTGACTTCGATGTTGCAGACAAGGAACGTGGAAAACCGCCAAAAAAATACGAAGATGTGGAATTGCAAGCATTGTTGGACGAAGATGATTCGCAAACACAAAAACAACTCGCCGAGCAATTGGGCGTTAGTCAACAAGCTGTTTCCAATCGGCTACGAGAGATGAAAGATTCAGAAGACCAGTAGATGGGTACCACATGAGTTGAACGACATGCAAATGGAAAAGCGCAAAAACACGTGTGACATTTTGCTCGCTCGGTACAAAAGGAAGTCGTTTTTGCATCGTATACTAGTTACAGGGTATGAAAAGTTGATTTATTTTGAGAATCCCAAGCGCAAAAAATCATGGGTAGACCCAGGCGCACCATCCACATCGACCGCAAGACCGGATCGTTTTGGCAGAAAGGCGATACTCTTGTGTTTGGTGGGACCGGAGGGGGCGTGGTCTATTATCAGCTGTTAAAACCTGGGGAAACGGTTAATACTAACCGTTACTAACAACAATTGACCGATTTAAACCGTTCGCTGCTTGAAAAAAGACCAGAATACCGAAAGAGGCAACACAAAGTCATTTTTCATCATGACAATGCTCCATCACATACCGCAAAACCAGTTCCTGACACGTTGGAATCACTCAGCTGAGAAGTTCTACCCCATGCGGCCTATTCACCAGACTTGGCTCCTTCCGATTATCACTTGTTTGCATCGATGGGTCACGCACTTGCTGAGCAGCGCTTTGGTTCGTACGAAGATGTGAAAAAATGGCTCGATGAATGGTTCGCAGCAAAAGGGGAAGATTTTTACTGGCGTGGTATTTACAAATTGCCCGAAGGATGGGAAAAAATGTATAACAAGTGATGGAGCATACTTTGAATAAAGCACTTTTTATTATTCTTCCGAATTTAACATGTTTTTTTAGAAAAAAAATCCGTATTTCATTCTTGTACACCTGGTACAACTTTCCAACAAAAGTTAAAATACGAGACGAAAGAGGAGTAGGTTTTAAGCTTTGTGTTGTGTGTGAATGCGGCGATACACTCATTGACTCTAGCCCCAAAATTGGGAAATCATATAAAATTAATAGACATATCATTTTTGTAATGAGATTACTCGGCTGTGGAATCACTGGAGTGAACAATTTTTGCAGCCTGATGGATTCAGGAACGGGTTTTCATGAAATAACTTATTATAAAAACCTCACCGATGCCGCTAGAATCGCACGGAGAAACGAAAGAACACTTGAGAACGAGGCGTATGAGGAGTCGGAAGGGATTTTATATGCAGCAGTCATAGCTGATTAAACGTAAGTAATTTTAATATGTAAAAATTCGTTTGTCAAAACTTTAAACGTGTTTTTATCAAGACAACGTTTTTGTAATTGACGTGCACAACTTAAAAACCATTTAACCAATCGGTTAGAAATTTTAATACTTTCTTCTACACAACAGTAGCCCCAGTATAAACTAGAATAAAAAAGATTGGTTAATTTTTTCCTCAACTTTTAATGCTTTTTTTACGAAAAAAAAAATGTTATTTTTGAGACCACCAACTTTGAAGGTCCACTATTTTGTGAATTTTTGCTCAAACAAAATAATCGTAGTCTATACTGGGGCTATAGTCATACTTTTTCTAAGGCTATATATTTTTTTTTCCAGACGTTTCAGTGCACGCCAGTATCAAAATTTTCAAAATGGCTTCCATGAGGCTGCAAAAAAAACCCTATAAAAATAATTTAAAAAATTAATTTGAAGACTTAAAATATTTTTATTAATTTATCAGCCCCATAAAATTTTCGACCGAGAAAGTGTAATGTTCCCCGAAGTTAGGCCATATGCATCTTAAGCCGATTTTATGTTAACAGATCGCCACTGTGTCAAGTTAATTTGTTCGGTTTTAAAGATCTACAAAAGCAGTCAATTTTTGGTATAAAAAAATAAGCGTAACACTATTTACAAACCTAATGACTAACAAATCAGTATAATGTAACTAATACTTATCATATGTAAGGAGATATTTCTTATATTTTAAATAACAATTCTAAACTAAAACGAAACTCGAGTAATGTTTGAAACTTCACGAAAAATCTAATTAAATCTAAATGTAATTAATAAAAAAGTGTATGAATATGTCCTGCATGGTAGATATATTGTGCACATAGAACCTACTACTTTATTTGACGATTTCATCAGAAAGACCGGCTGGCGTTCCGAGTTGCACACTGACTGAAGTAAATAACGTTAGTTTCAAAATTGTCGCTATGTCGAAAACAAAAGAGGAGAATCATCGAAGGCCTTGGCGCTGACCGATCAGCACCGAAAAAATTCGGTTTTTCGGATACTCGAAATCAACTATAAGACAAGGCGATTCACTTAGTCCCTTTATCTTCAACCTCGTCATGGACAGAATAGTGGAGAATCTTCCAAAAACTAGAGGATACAAAATCGGCAACGCACACTTCCACACAATATGCTATGCCGATGATGCAGTCCTCATGTCCGATTCAGAAAATCTTTCATGCGTTCAATTTGGAAGCGAGAAAACTAAACATGATTATTACGACAAACAAAACAAAATGTATGGTAGCTTCAAAAGAATTTTTAAGATGCAAGTTGGAGATCCAAGGAAGTATTATTAAACAGGTTAATAATTTTAAATACCTGGGAACAAAGATAACAAGCTACAAAGACTTAAACAGGAAAGTAAAACAACAGTTTATGAAGACATCACTAATAGCAGGTTGCTTGATGAATCTAGTCTGGAAAAATAAATACCTCACAGTGGAGAGCAAAATAAAATATACAAGACCACAATGAGATCGACCTTCACATAAGCTGTAGAAACAAGAGTTAATTCATGTAAACCAGCACAATTGATGAGAACAACAACGACAAAATCCGCAACGAAGATCTACAAGAACTAAATAAGATCCAAGAAATATCCAAATGGACCAGAAGTAGAAGAAAACAATGGAATAAACACGTAGATCGGATGGACGACAACAGATTGGTAAAAAAGACCAAACTCAATAAAACTTGCGGTAGAAGAACTAGGGGCAGACCTCCAAAAAGGTGGAAGGAATGCTGGACGTCCACATTGGAAGAGATCTAATAGGGATAAAACAGGCACTATGCCTACTTATATGACACACCATATAAGAAATCAACTATTTATGACGTTGTAGCGAAGTACAAGGGTCAACGAAGGTTCCAGAAGGTCGGCGAGGAAGCGCCGCTTGAAAGAATGAGCCAAGCGCTGATTTCAGAGGATCCAGGGCAATTGTTACGAAAATCGGCATCGATTGTGCCTGGAAGCGAGTCGACAACGCGTAGAATTATTAAAGACGACTTTCGATACCATTCCTATATACATATTAAGTTGTGCTCACGCTAGATACCAAAAATGCTGACTGAGGTGTACAGAACCAATCGTTTAGCCAGTGCTTTCACCTTCCTCGAGAGGTACAGTGCCGATGGTCATCAGTTCTTAAGCCAAATTGTCACTGGTGACGAAATCTGGATTGTTCACGTTACATCGAAATTACAACAGTCCACGGAATAGAGGTTTTCAATATTTCCCAAGAAAGTGAAGTTCAAGCAAACAATTTTAGCCCCGAAAAATAATGTGCACTGTGTTTTGCGACAGGCAGGTTGTGTTATTTGTGGATTTTTTGCTTCGGGAAAGCACGGTGAAGGCCGAGATATATTGTGAAATCTTAAATAAACTGCGTCGTGTAATATAAAACGAAAGGCATGCTCAGTAGAGGGATCGTTATGCTTCCCCACTGCTCGTCCAGACGTGGCTCATCAAACCCAAGATCGCATCACGTCATATGGCTGAGAACAAGTTGATCATCCACAATATAGCCTTGTCCTAGCGCGTAACTACCATTTCGTCCTACACTTGGCGGTCAGCGCAACGATACCGACGACGACGCCAAAACGGCCGTGCTGCCATGGTTAGCAGACCAGGCGGCAGATCACTGTGAGGATGGAATACAGAAGCTGGTCTTATGATACGATAAGGACCTTAATATAGGTGGAAATTATGGTGAAAAGTAGAATAAGTTCTAGGCGTTCAAGTAAAAATAAAATTGTTAAAAAAAATGGCCTTGTGTTTTTTAATATCAAAATGGTACCTACTTTAAAAACGAACCTCGTACAGGGTCATCATTTTTAGACTCCTGACCCAGATTTATGGATTTTTTTTTTAACGTAGAATGGTACAGTGTATGTCACGAAGTATACAAACAACTTTTTTTTTCTATCGACATACCTTTTGTAAAACGGCATTGGAAAGCCCTAATTTTTTTCTTAAACTCTTTTTTTCTTATTTGTTTTGCAAAAAATTTATGCAGCAAAAACCATCTAAAATATTATTTTTTGGTCAACGCATGTCACGTTTGGCGGTTTTCAAATAATTTATCTCGTTTGCACACCTATTCCATTCAAATAGAGTTTAAACTAAGTAAACACTTTGTTAATAGCTTCTCACTGAAGGGATTTCCCATGCTGAAAAAGTAGATATAATTCTTATTTATGTAGAAGCAAGGAGAAATTCTCGGGAAGCCGTTGGACGTTAGTTAGTATCGAGAACGTTACCCCGACAGGTATATCCCGAATCAGACTATGCTTTGTCGATAAGGACGAAATTTGAGGGGCAATATGGATGCATTTTCTAGGCAGAAAGGTATTTCTAAACGAAAAAAACTGTTTTAAACAGATGAAAAAGTAGTTGATATTATGCAATATTTTCAAAACCATCTATATAATTCAGACAAGCAAGCAGGCATTTGAATGTATCTTATGCGGCTATTCAGAAATCTCTTAAAGCTAACAAATACTATGACTATAAAATGTACAATCTTCAGTTATTAACATAATTTGATTCGGAACGACACTGAGTTTTGTAGCAGAAATGATGATTAAATATGACGAAGAATGTTATTTTCTGAATCATATACTATGGACAGATGAAAGTCATTTTGTCAGCAACGGCAAACCTAACAGACAAAATTATCATTACTGGGATGACAAGAATCCATACAACGTTAATCAAATTCAGATTCAAGGCCATTATGGCGTTAATGCATGGTGGTGTATAACTGGAAGTCATCTGGTTGGACTATATTTTTTTTTCAGGGAACACTAACTGGAAATAGATATCTTTTTCTTGGTTAAGATTCTACCAGTTTTATTAGAAAATAGTCCCCTTATTTTAAGAAGGTATATGTGGTATCAACACGACTGAGCACCACTTCATACAACTGCTGCTGTTAGAGAGTAGTTGAACGAACGGTTTCAGCAAAGATGGATAGGAGTTCGCAGCTCAGTTATTCAATGGGCACCTAAGTCACCAGACCTCATGCCGTTAGATTTTTTTCTTGTGGGGGGGGGGACTCTTAAAATATTGTATACAAAACTGCGACAAATGATATTGAGCATTTAGGGGCAAAAATATCAGATGCGTGCAATAGTATATCTGGAGAAATTATTTTACAAAGCCACTCATCAAGTGTTAATGAAAAGAATAGGAGAATGCATGACAGAAGAAGGAAGACATAAAAAAGATTTCTTTTGATGTTTTTTTTTTTTTATTTTTTAAGTTTCAAACATTTAATTTTATAAATATGTAATGAGTTATGTAATGTTAAAAGTTGTATAGTTTTTTTGTGGTTTTAATAAAAATAATGTATTTTGTTTTTTGCTATTCAAAGATATTTTATTAAAGAAAAAACCTCAACAGCATAGTAACTAATATTATTACAATTACTGTCAGATTAAAGTATGAAGCCGCATACTAGATAAATTGTTTGAAAACCGCCAAACGTGGCATATGATGCATGGCAACCGCGATGACCAAAAAAATAATATTTTAGAGGGTTTTTGACGCATAACTTCTTTGCAAAACAAATTAGAAAAAAACAGTTTAAGGAAAAAATGTTGAAGAAAATTAGGGCTTTTTACAAAAGGTATGTCGATGGAAAAAAAGTTGTTTGGGATCGCGGCGCCCAGCGTCGTCTTTACTACCAAATGTCAAATACGTCAGTATATTCCTTGACATGCACATTGTCCATTTAAAAAAAAATCCAATAATTTTTCATAAATCGGGGCCGGGCGTCTATACATGTTCACTCTGTACATCACTGCAGCTATTGGAACAGACCAAGTATTAAAAAACTTGCATCAAAATTTTTGGTGTTAAAAATATTGGTTAGAATACGTACTTGTCTGATTCATGAGTGATTCTTGCTGATGATTGGTAAAAGAATTTAAGATATTCGGGACGGTACAGAAATAAATCGGGCACTGTACTTATTAAAAATGTTTGTCTAAAACTAGAAACAAATAAGTTTTAACAACAATTTTAACCAAACAATACAACACGTAGGCCGAAAAGTTTTTGGTCTGGCACATAGATGCCGCCCTTTAAAAAAAAATCCATATGATTTTTAGGAAGTACCAACCTTCAAACGATACGTTTCAAAATTTCATTACATTTCGACCATTAGTTTACAACTTACAGTGGTTTTAGTGAAGCTACTTTTGATATTTTCTATTTGGATGTTGATTAAACACTGCTTTTTGATGGGAAAAAATACCGTTCAGGCAAAGCAATGAATTGATAAGTGTTATGAGGATTCTACCCCTGGAAAATCACTCATCATTTACTGGTATGCTGAATTTAAACGCGATCGTACAGACACAAATGATGCTGAACGCTCTGGACGTCCGAATGAGGTGGTTACACCGGAAAACATCAAAAAAATCCACAAAATTGTTTTGCATGACCGTAAAGTGAAATTGCGTGAGACAGCTGACACCCTAAAGATATCAAAAGAACGTGTTGGTCATATTTTGCATGAACATTTGGGCATGAGAAAGATCTGTTCGAAATGGATACCGCGTTTGCTCACAGCGAACCAAAAACAATAACGTGTTGATGATTCTGAGCGCTGTTTGGACCTGTTTCAGCGCAATAAAAAGGATTTATTCATCTTTGATTGTGTTAACCGATACTTGTTGGAAATGCATAATAATATTATATAAAAACAACACTGTGTTTTAATTTCCAATATATTTGAAGTAACTTGACAATTGTTTCACCATACAATGGCTTCTTCAGAAGTAAATAAGAGAGAAAAATATTTGGTAGTAATCCTGGTTATATAGTGCTTAAAACTATCCTTAGTTACCTAAGATTATGCTAATCATTTTATTATATTATTTACAGACAGAATCATTTTAAGAATGCAAGTCTATGGTACTATTTCAGAGAACTAATAAAGATTAAGTAAGAGTGAATGGTTTAAGTCTACCTGTTCGTTTAATAATAGATTGGAGTTTTTCCGTTTGTTAATTTCAAGACTTTCAAGCAAATTTAATTTTTTAGATTTATTTTCTACATGTAGGATTTTTAACGTATCATCAAAATTATGGGATTCGTTTATTATATAGGTTGCGTAATGTGAATTGTTCTTATTTTTTAAATAACTATGTTTATGTTCTTTAATGCGTGTTTCAACAGATCTACCAGTTTGTACTACGTAGGTTTTAGATCCACAATTTAATAAATAAACCCCTGATTTTAAGGATTTCTTAGATTTGGTTTTGTTATTCAAAATTATATTCCCTAAGGAATTACTAGTTTTGAATGCTATTTTATTGTTCTTTTTTATTAAATGTTTGGAAATTGTTCTAGTTATTTTCCCTGTGTATGTGAGTGTACTAAATTTTCCTTTTTTGTCATTAATTGTGGGATAAATTAGAGAGATTGCTTGTTTAAAGGATTTTTTATTCAAGATATTATCTATAATGTTGGTGTCATATCCATTATTAATTGCTATTTGTTTGATTATGTTAAATTCTTTGTTAAAATTAGTTTTAGTCATAGGGATATGTAACAATCTATGTATGAAAGAGTTAAAAGCTGCCATTTTGTGAGTATAAGGGTGGATGAACTATTGTGTATGACTGTGTCAGTATGTGAAGGTTTGTGAAAAATCGAGAAATCGTGTTTATTGTTCACTTTTGATATAGATATGTCTAAGAAATTTATAGAGTTATTGGTTTCTAATTCTAATTTAATATTAGGATGCAAAATATTTAGGAAGTTAAGGAGGATTGTTAGTTGTCTATCTGATCCCGTGAAGCAGGAAATGATATCGTCAACATATCTATACCAGTAAACAATATTTTTACTTACCGCCTTTTGATGAATTTTTAGTTCTAAATGATCCATGAAAATTTCCACTAGTAAAGGGCTTAGAGGATTAGCCATTATTAGACCTTCTTTAGATGTATAAAAGTTATCGTTGAATTCAAAATAGTTTTGATCCAAGCACGTCGTAAGTAAATCTAAAATCTCCCGTTTACTAATTTCGTTTACTTTATTCTTAATTAAGAGCTTATCTACTAATTCTATGACTTATATGGTGGGATACTAGGAAATCAGTTTTGTACATCAAATGAGATAATTCTAGTATTTTCCGGTAAGTTAATGTTTTTAATTTTATCAATTAGTTCATAGGTGTTGGATATACTATATTTCGGTTTAAATTTGCAATGTTGTCGTAGTAAAGGGATGAGTTTTTGTGATAATTTGATTGATGGTGCAGAAACAAACGATACAACTGGTCTAATAGGGAAATTCTTTTTATGTAATTTGACATAATCATCACATCATAATCAAACAAATAGCAATTAATAATGGATATGACCCCAACATTATAGATAATATCTTGAATAAAAAATCCTTTAAACAAGCAATCTCTCTAATTTATCCCACAATTAATGACAAAAAAGGAAAATTTAGTACACTCACATACACAGGGAAAATAACTAGAACAATTTCCAAACATTTAATAAAAAAGAACAATAAAATAGCATTCAAAACCAGTAATTCCTTAGGGAATATAATTTTGAATAACAAAACCAAATCTAAGAAATCCTTAAAATCAGGAGTTTATTTATTAAATTGTGGATCTTGTACTAAAACATACGTAGGACAAACTGTAGATCTTTTGAAACTCACATTAAAGAACATAAACACAGTTATTTAAAAAATAAGAACAATTCACATTACGCAACCCATATAATAAACGAATCCCATAATTTTGATGATACGTTAAAAATCTTACATGTAGAAAATAAATCTAAAAAATTAAATTTGCTTGAATGTCTTGAAATTAACAAACGGAAAAACTCCAATCTATTAATAAAAGAACAGGTAGACTTAAATCATTCACCCTTACTTAATCTTTATTAGTTCTCTGAAATAGTACCACAGATTTGCATTCTTAAAATGATTCTGTCTGTAAATAATATAATAAAATGATTAGCATAATCATAGGTAATTAAGGATAGTTTTAAACACTATATAACCAGGATTACTCCCAAATATTTTTCTTTCTTATTTACTTCTGAAGAAGCCATTGTATGGTGAAACAATTGTCAGGTTACTTCAAATATATTGGAAATTAAAACATAGTGTTGTTTTTTTATATTAGGATTTATTCATGTGATATGTGATAATGGATGAAACATGGATCCACCAATACACATTGGAATCAAATCGGCAGTTAGCTGAGTGGACAGCAGCCGATGAAAGCCGCCCGAAGCGACCAAAGACACAACAGTGGGCTAAGGTTTTGCCTTCTGTATTTTGGGATGCGCATGGAATAACTTTCATCGACTATGCTGAGAAAGGAAAAACCATCAAGACTGGTGCGTTCGAAGGCAGAAATCGCAAAGAAACGGCCCCAAATGAATAAGAAAAAAGTGCTCTTTCATCAAGACAATGCACCGTGTAACAAATCAATGGTTACGATGGCAAAATTGCATAAATTGAAGTTCGAATTGCTTCCTCATCTACCGTATTCTCCAGATTTGACTCCCAGGCACTATTATCTATTCGCAGATCTCACAAAAATGCTCGCGGGAAAGAGATTTCGCTCCGATGAACCGGCCGAAACTGAGGCCTATTTTGAAGGCAAAGACAAATCCTACAAAAAAGGTAACATATAGCAATGTTAGAAAAGCGTTGGACTGATTGTATCGCTCTTGAAAAAAATGTATTTTAATTAGCTAGACCAAAAACTTTTCAGCCTACACAAAGATCAGTCAAAGTCAAAACTATGCCTTAACCTCTACTTTATGCCCAATATCGTTAATATTAGTAAAATGAAACTTGGCAATGTGTTTTCTTAAACTCTCAGTATTCTTATACAACTGTTCACAAATCATGCATTTGAACGGTCCTGCGTCCGAGCCGTGGATGTTTTTTTCGTGCGTTCGTAGATGATCTCTCCTGGAAAATCGTTTTAGACATTGTTCACACTGGTACCCGTGTTTGTGGATCGATCGTGGTTCTATTTTGCTACCTAAGGAAAAATAATAAAATTAATTAGATACGTGTTTTATTTGAGGGACCGTCAGCAAGCCGTTAATATTTGAAAAAGCACAACTCACCTTGGAATCGATTAAAAAGAATCGGTGAAGTATAAAGTAAGTACTGAATTTAACTTTCTCAAGTAAAGATTGAGTAAATCCCCACCGCTTTCACCTCCGTCCTCTGAAACTATATCAATTACAGTTTCATCCATACTTTAAGTATTATACACTGGTGAGCAAAAAAAAATCGACTCAAAACGATTTTGCTTCTTTTAATACCGATCCTTGAATTTAATTTTCAAAGAGTGGTATTATTTTTGGTATCATTAGAATGCTGATTTTCTACTCTTTCTAATAATACCAAAAATATTTGAATTTCCAAAGAGTTTTACTGATTAAAACGGTTTTACTTAATAGAATCGTTTTTGCTCGCACAACAACGTACTCGTTGCGCGCTATTCATCCTTATAAAAACACATGCAACTGCATTTTCCTATCATTCCTTTATCGGAACTTGAACTATCATACTTGCTCACTAAATATGTCATCGGAAAATGGATACCACCCCTGAAGAAACGGCACAAGTCATTGCCTATTGCAAGAAGGACATAGCTAACGTGTAGTCGCTGCGCAACTGCATCTGAACCAATCAGCTGTCTCTAGAGCCTACAGACGCTACCAAGAGACTGGTGCCTTTACACGGAAGAAGAAGTTGTACCTCGGAGCAAGACGACCGCTTCATAATCAACACAACTCTAAGAAATTGTCACTTGACCGGCGTTGAGGTTTAGCAGGAACTCCAATAAGTTCGTGGTCAGACTGTCAGTCAGTGGACAGTCAGAAAAATACTGAATTAAGCTAACCTAACTCGGAAGAGACCAGTTGACCCAAATTGACAGCAGCCCATCGACAAGCGTGACTCAGATTTGCCCGAGAACATGTCGAATGGACCTTAGAGCAATGGCACTCCGTTTTATTCTCCTACGAGTTCCAAATGTGCCTACATGGCAATGATGGAAGAAGAACCGGTCTATAGGAGACCTGGAGAGCGATGTGCGCCGTGCTCTATTCCTGAAATGGTTGCCTACGGAGGAGGTTCTGTCATGGTGTGGGGAGGCATCTCACTGGATAAGAAAACCGATTTGGTTTTCGTGACTGATGATACTCGTAGCGGTGAATTAACTACTCACTGGTATATCGAGGACATCCTGCAGGAACACGTCGCTCCTTACGCTGAGTTTGTTGACAATAGCTTCGTGCTAATGCACGACAATGCATGGCTACATGCTGCTACATCGGTGAGGCAATACCTGCAGAAAGTGGGAATACCCACATCAGACTGGCCTACGCGGAGTCCTGACTTCAATCCAATCGAGCACATATGGGATGAGCTCAAAAGAAGGGTTCGAGCCAGAAATCCAGCCCCTGCTGAGGGACGCGATGCGATGGCGGAAAAGTGGGAAAGAACCCCACAGAAAAAGCTCAGCTGTTCCATAAAAAACCGACTGGAAGCAGTAATAAGGACTAAGGGGGTAATACAAAATATTGATTTTGGTTTTTATCAATATATTTAATTGTTAAACTTAAAATTTGTTTAATTTTTCCTTTCTCTTACCCCTATTTTCAAACCTCGTTTTCCCTTTCAATCATTTTAATCAGTAAAAAGAATGAGGTATGCTACGGAATTTGATATCAATGCACACTAAATTCTAGGATCCATGTTAAATGAAGCCAAATAGTTTGAGTCGAAATTGGAAAAAACTTTGGCTTATATGGATTGCAGTGGGAGATTACTTTGAAGGAGATCAAATAGATTTAGACGAATAAATAAACCGTTTTTTTTTTATTTAAATCAGTTTCCTTAATTCTTGAATAATTCTTGAATATAATTGATAATAAATAAATATACCGATATCTTGTGCAAATAAAAAGATCTTTCAAGTGTTATGTTTTCAAAAAACTTTGTCAACATAAACATCCTAAAAATTCATTACTATGCACACGTATATCCAATGTAAGTAATGTCCTATTATTCGTTCAAAAACGGCGAATGGCTTGGGGACTGGAGAGAGTCAATTTTGATACCGATATACAAAATGTACCAACTACAGAACTGTCTCCTTTATCTCTCACGTTGGCAAGGTTTTACTAACCATACTGAATGCCACAAATATCAGAATAACAAAGAGGATTTATACCAGGAAAGGGAATACGATAGAGAAAAGAAGAGAATATAACATCAAAATTTATCTCTGCTTCATCGACTATCAGAAAGCGTTTGACAAGGTGAGATGGACGAAACTATGGTCGATTTTGAAAAAAATGGGAACTCCGCCACACTTATTAATGCTAATTCAAACGCTTTACGAATTCAACATAGCCAAAGTGTTAATAACATGTACACAGAAAGCTTCACCAAGCGTGCATTCTAACTATTCAACATTTATACGGCGTACATAATGCGCAAAGTTTCCAATAACTGGAATGGTGGTATCACCGTTGGAGGAAAACGCATACAGAACTTGCGGTATGCAGATGACACCTTGATTATAGCCACAAATGAAAGTGAATTAGAGGTCATTATGCAAAGACTGACAAGGATCAGTAAAAGTAAACAACAACAAGACAAACATAATGATCATTAGTAGATTCAATGATAATAATCAACCTCAACATATACTAGGGTATGAAATCGTAAATTCCTATCAATACCTTGGGTCTCTAATTACCAATACCTGTCAGTGTCACTCAGAAATATGTAAGAGACTCTTAATCACAAAATTAGTCAAAATATGGAAAGATTCAAGCAGCTCACGATCGACTAAGTTAAGGCTCGTAAAAACGCTCATATTTCCGATTGCAACATACGCATCGGAAACATGGACGATAAAGAAAGCTCATAGAAATAAAATTGCTGCATTTGAGATGTGGATGCACCGTCGAATTCTTAGGATATCGTGGGTGGAACATCAAACTAACCAGTTTATTTTACAAGAACTAAAAATTACTAAAAGATTGAACTTATAAACCAGATATACTTGAAGTATTTCGGCCACCCTGGGCAGAAGACATGAACTGGGATCACTGTTTATACAAGGAAAGGTTGAACGCAAGCGCTGCAGGGGTAGATCACCTTTACGTTTGGTGGATCAGATGAATCAGTTAACCGGGAAGTCATTGCATGAAGCATCAGGCATGCACAGAACCGAGAACAGTGGCAGATGATAGTTCAATCCATTTATTGAGCACAGAATCACTATACCCTCTCGAGGGTTAAATGACTAACTAAGCAAAATTCTCACTTAATTGATACATTTCCTAACAAAAACACCTGTTACACTCTCAGATATACGTCTAATATTCTGACTTTCTGACTCTTATCTCTATTTTCAACCCTTGTTTCCATTTTTAATCATTTTAATCAATACGTATGCAATGGAATTTTGTATCATTAGAAAGAGAATAGAATGGGCTTTCAAATGATACTAAAATCCGTAAAAATATATATAAACAGTAAATTCTAGGATCCGTGTTAACTAAAGTCAATTAGTTTGAGTGGATTTTTTTGCTCACCAGAGTATGTTGAAAAATAAAATCAATTTTTCGCAAAAACATTATTTTTTCTTCAAAAATCTCGAGATTTTTCACCCCATGTAGCCTGAACTAACCTGACCCTTACAGCACAACATTGCATAATTGTACCCCGAGACTACACAATCATCTGGAGAACGTTATTTTCTTGAAATTACGAGCTCAGTACTTTATTTCCCAAAGAGTATGAACTGTAACGACTCAAAATCAACGTGAATAGCAAATTTCATGCAGTTTACACTTGTAAAAACACAATTTAAAAATTGTCGTGTTATCCCGTTCTATGTTACTAAACGAGAGAGATAGCGCTTTATTTTAACGATTTGCTGATTGTCTCTTAACAGTACTTGCAAATTTTCTATACAGTCTTATTAAAATTATTAATTAGTTATAGTTTCTCATAATAGTGCAGTAAAAAAGGTCAAAATAATGATGAGATAGGCATAATCTAGATACAGCAATATTATGATTTTATCCTCTCTGTGGTCTCACCAGAAGTATTGTTCTGGGTTTGGAGCTCGATAAACTTGTGCTCTCTTGTTTATAAACAATTGAAGTATTTAAAACGTGTTTTTTAGGCTTAAAATGTAAATAACTCAAATTATATAAGTCATAAAAAATTTCTTACAAATCCTTACTGGTTTTAAGTTACTGAAATACGTACATAATATAGGAATTGATGGCCTCATCAGAGCCGTGTAGTTTTGAAAGTTAAATTTTGACTTAAGGTGTTAGTTTTGGGGAGTGAAATCGGAAGTGAAAAAAAAAAAATTACTAGGTCATCGAGTGTGGTGTCAAATGAAAGCTTGTGAAAACACGAGTAATATATATATATATATATATATATATATATATATATATATATATATATATATATATATATATATATATATAATGTAATACTTGGGCTCACTTTTCTTTGTATTATTTTTAAAAAATCGCGAAACATCGCTGTCCCCCCCCCTTATCTCGAAAAGTACTGATCATTTTTGAAAAAATTCTGGAATATTCTCCACGGGGTGTAGATTGAACGAAAATTATCACGAGTGCATTACCTTTAATAATTTATTTGTCAAGGTCATCAGTATTCAGTAAAGATTGGAAACAAACTTTGTTGAAAACTCCTTTGGGGTGGGTTTGGTGAAGTCACTGATCATTTTACACCACCGTAACAATTTTTTTTTTATTTTAAAAGCAATCAACGTACGGAACACTATTTGTGCAAGTTCAACTTGCACTTGACTGGTTATTTCATTTTATTGTAGAGGTCGACTCAGTGAACCGATCGGCTTGAAACTTTCAGAAAATATGCCTTTTATTACAGGATATTTTTGCTATAACAAAAAGCATATTCTCTGAAAGTTTCAAACAGGTCGGTTCGCTTAGTCGATCTGTACAATAAAATTAAAAAAAAAAAAAAACCGGTCAAGTGCAAGTTGAACTTGCGCAATTAGTGTTCCGTACGTTGATTGCTTTTAAAATAAAAAAAAAATTGTAACGGAAGTATAAAATGATCAGTGACTTCACAAAACACACCAGAAATGAGTTTTCAACAAAGTTTGTTTCCAATCTTTACTGAAAATTGATGACCTTGAAATTTTTGTTTTTTTTGTGTACCAGATAAATTATTAAAGGTAATGCACTCATGATAATTTTCGTTCAATCTACACGCCTTGGAGAATATTCCAGAATTTTTTCAAAATTTTTTGATAAGTACTTTTCGAGATAAGGCTGGTGGACAGCGATTTTTCGCGATTTTTTAAAAATAATACAAAGAAAAGTGGCGCAAGTATTACATTATATATATATTTTTTACTCATGTTTTCACAAGCTTTCATTTGACCCCACACTCGATTACCTAGTAAAAAAATTTTTTTTCCACTTCCGATTTCACCCCCCAAAACTAACCCCTTAAATCAAAATTTAACTTTCAAAACTACATGGCTCTGATGAGGCCATCAATTCCTATATTATTACCAAATTTCAACTTTCTATGACAAATAGTTTCGGAGAAAATCGGGTGTGACAGACAGACGGACAGACAGACACCGAAGTCATCTTATAAGTGTTCCGTACGGAACACTAAAAACGTTTTTTGCCTGTTTTTCTTTCAATTTTGTAGGTTATGTACGCATTTGAGCGATAAAACCAACGAGGATTTCTTGGAAATTTTATTGCGAAGAGTTTGGTTTTTTTGTCTCGATCCGACTTATACAGTGTGTCCCAAAAAGTTTTATACAAATGGAGAAAAAGTTTATCTTACATATTACAAAAAAATATATTCTTGATAAAAAGTTCTGCATCACATGGAAATCCATAATCAAGCATCAAAAGTTTAAAACATTTGATGTTATACAGGGAAAATAAAAAATAATGATTTATAATGAAGAGTAAAGTGTGTTTAAATTTAAATACAGAACAAAATATCGCATCGCATCATCGCCAAAGCCTCATGCTTCGTATGGAATACACAGCTTCACAGAGACTTCCAGATGCCGACAACCAGAGAATATTGAGCAACACCCAGCTCAAATTCCTGGACAAAGCCACACACTACCCCAACCCCAGAGTTAGGACATGTTACAGCCCTTCACACGCCATGTCCGATGCTGACTTCTAAGACCCTTGGATCCCCTACCCCAGGAGTAGCTTAAGTTAGCCGTAATTAATTTTAAGTTTAATCTTAAGCTTTATGTTTATGAAATATCTTAAATTCAAATTTCTCCCAATACCCCGAATATAAACTCCTTACCTAGTTAAGTCTCAATATTTAAACACATTTTTCAAACAATCATGTATAATAGTTATAGCTCACAGTTACCTAATAATCCAAATAAACATATTAGATTAGATTTTTTTTCCCTTTTAAGTCTGTCGTGGTGTATATTACAATGTAGGGCCAAGTTTATACGGTATTCGTTGAAAATCGTTGAATATAGAAAACTTTCTTTGGACAAATTGTACCTGACACCTGCTGGTTTTGTTAATAGGTGCAAAAAATTATGCTCACATTTAGATTTGCGGCCTTCCTAGTTAAAGATTTAAAAAAAACTCCAGTAAAAACGTCAGTAATTGTCGGATTATTTATTGAATAAAGGATAAACGAAATTAATTAAAAACTAGTGCACTGATTTTGATTGTATCATATTTTTGTTAAAAATTTGCAACAATTACATCCATAATAAATTTGTGATAATATCATTTTATTTTGAAATTGCAACATTACTTAATTATCACGTACATAACATAACAACTAAACATATGGATTAATTCTAACTTTATTGCACAAGTGCTTCAATGTATCCACCGTACCTAAACAGGTGATTGTTCTTCGAGAAGAATCTTTTATTACATCTCTAATTACGTCAGGAGATATAGCTTCACATGTTTCCCCAATGACTCTCAAGATGATTAACATCTTGAAATGACCTTTTAAGATAAAACTTTTTTTAAGTAGCCTCATCAAAAAAAGTCTAGCGGAATGATGTTCGGAGACCTTGGGGGCCAAGTAAACTGTACATACCTCCGTATCACTCTACCGTTAAAAATGTGAAGGAGATAATCTCGAACATTTCTCGTACTGTGATATGATACACCATCATGTTGGTACCATATACGTTGTCTTTCAATTATTGGTAGGCGATTAAGAAACTCAGGGAACTCATTATTTAAAAATTCTAGGTAACGTTCAGCATTCATATTATTTCGAAAAAAGAATGGTTTAACTATTCTATCTTTTGAAATTCCACACCAAATCTTCGTTCAAAATCTCCTGCTTTTAAAGTATGTGTAAATTGGGGTTTGTATGGTTTAAATTTATTTGATCTTAAAATTCTCGCAACTGTAGTTTTGCTCACATTCAATAAAGCTGATCTTTCTCAAAGTGAATCTTTTGGCTTTTCTACTACCGACAGCATTACTCGATTTTGATTAACTTCATTTGAAATCCATGCCCGATGTTTATTTTTAAATTTATTTTCAACACTTCCATAAATCTTGAATTTATTTATTAGATATCCTACAGTTGTGAAGTGTACAGTTTTATCAGGGTATCTATTATTAAAGATTTCTGTTGCTTCTCTAAAAGTTTTATAATTGTCTCCAGTTATGAGAATAATTTCAATTTTATCAACAATACTCAATTTTACCGGCATTTCTAATTATTGTAAAAACAGATTGACTTTAACTTTGAAGTTTATTGACAGTTGTTAGGTATTTCCAAAGATATGTTCATTTATTTTCAGCCTAAAATTTTAAAATTAGTGATTTCGTTTTCTTTTATTCAATAAATAATCCAACAATTACTGACATGCTAACTGGAGTTTTTTTTTTAATTTTTAATAATAATAATAATAAAATGTCTTTATTGTAATTAAATTGTAGGATTACAATTGGCGGAGTTGAAGTTACACTTCCTATCTCAACCCTGAAATGCGAATATATATTGTATACAGCAACATTTAGAAACTAGTATTACATATAAAATATAATAATCAATACACAATGTACTACCATGATAGAAGTTAATATTAATACTGTAAGTGGCTAAGGCAGGGGTGCTCAAACGGTCGATCGCGATCGACAAGTCGATCGTAAGTGCTTTTTGAGTCGATCTCGAGAAAAAAATTCCGATATAGAACTATTCACAGATTTTCTTTTAGGTAACTAAAACAAAATGTAATGAATAAACTACTAAAATTTATTCGATCCACAATTAGGCCAGAATAACCCCCCTCATCACTTTCTTTTATCGTAATAACCCCCTGCTAGCGGCAAAAGGCGGCTTTATCAGAGGAACGCGCGGTACTTGTCAAAGAAAAGCCTCGTTTTTGATTCCCGCCGCTTTTTCTAGAAACTTTGGGCGGCGTGTTTGACGGGAACATTCGAGACTTCGTTCGCGCCGATATAAATGTTGCGCCTGCAGAAATAGGAGTCAGTCTGAGTTGTAACTTGAAGGCGATACATCGATACAAAGTTTATTAATAAATAGTCCAAAATGAGTGCGGCGAAGAAAAGTAAAACTTATCATTTTAATAACGATTGGGAGGAAGAATTTTTCTTTTGTATGGTAAAGGATAAGTGCATTTGTCTCATTTGCCGTGCGTCAGTTGCAATACCTAAGCGTGGGAACATAGAGAGACATCATAAAACGGTTCATAAAAACTATGAAAACGATTTTCCGTCACAGAGTGAATTAAGAAAACGAAAAGTACGTGATTTGATAACTTGTTTGAAAAAAGAACAAACCATGTTCACAAGACCAGCCAAACAATCAAAAGCTGCAACGATCGCGCCATTAAAAATATCTCATATATTGGCGAAACACAAGAAACCATTTGATGATGGATTGGTTGTGAAGGAAGCATTTATTGAAGCGGGTCAGACTTTATTTGGAGATTTTAAAAATAAAACAGAGATTATGTCTGCTATTAGAGAACTTCAGTTATCTTGTCCGACTGTCACAAGGCGTGTTGAAGTCATGAGTCAGGACATGGCAGATAAACTAAAACATGATATCATGGAATGTACATACTTTTCTTTACGGTTCGACGAATCCACCGATATGACAGACAGTGCCCAGCTGTGTATTTTTATTCGAATGCTATTCAATGACATGTCGGCTAAGGAAGAGTTTTTGACAATGATTCCTCTGAAAGGAAAGACCCGTGGCGAAGATATATATGACGTTTTCTTCAATTTTGTAACAAACTACAAGCTACCAATATATAAACTAGTGTGCATTACAACCGATGGAGCACCAGCAATGACTGGAAACAAAAACGGTTTTGTGGCATTGTGTCGAGCTAATGATGATTTCCTTTCATTTTTCTTCTTCCACTGCATTATACATCAACAAGTTTTGGGTTCAAAAGTTCTAAACATGGAGGAGATTATGGGCATTGCAATAAAAATTATGAATTCTATCCGTGCACGTAGCTTGCAACGACGGCTCTTTAAATTGCAGTTGGAAGATAGTGAGTCAGCTGAACACACTGATTTAGTTCTTCACACGGACGTCAGGTGGTTGAGTCGCGGAAAATTCCTAGAAAGGTTTCAAGAATTATTGCCCGAAATAACAGCTTTTCTGGACGAAAGAGGTGATGACACTCAGGTGCTGAAAAACGGAAAATGACTGACTGATTTGGCATTTTTGACAGACATCACAATGCATTTAAACACCATTAATTTGGAGCTTCAAGGTAAAGGAAAAACTATTATTGAGATGATTAGCGCAGTAAACACATTCAAAAGTAAATTGCAACTTATGATATATTAACTGAAAAGAAAGGATCTGAAAAATTTTCCGTCTTTGAAAGCAAGGATTCCTCAGTTGAATTATGATATTTATGAGGCAGAATTATCAAATATTTTGGGCCAATTCGAAATACGTTTTTACGATTTCAGTAAATTGGTAAATATCGCATCATTTATGAGTTATCCTTTTTCGTGTAAAAACATTGAGGAATTAGCTACTGAAATAGCAAGTCAGTTTAACATGGACTCATGTTCTGTTGAAAATGAGTTAGTGCAGATTATATCAGATATACATCTCAAAGCCACAGCATCTGATACAAAATTCTGGTGTTTTATATCTGAAGATAAATATCCGAATCTAAGGCAAATCGCCCTTCAACTGACGGCAATGTTTGGGTCAACTTACTTGTGCGAGTCTGCATTTTCTGAAATGAAGATAATTAAGTCAAAATATCGCAATCGACTAACTGATGAACATATGTCATCATTCTTGCGATTAGCACTCGGTAATCACGTACCATCTTATGAAAAGTATGCTGAGGACATGCAGTGCCACGCTTCAACATCCAAAGTCACTCTTTAGTTAAGTTTAGACACTAGAACTCGTTTGTTTTGTAAGAACCAATAAACTCGCAATTTTGAATAATTATGCGGTTTTTTCATTGACATTTTAGAGCAGACCTACACTTACCTTGACTAAAAAAATGCATATTGTGCGGAAAACTAATATCTATGCCACGATACACCCTACCTAGACGACAATCCTGCATCACACTTACTCGCAGCCTCTCAGAGTCGATCGATCGTAGTCTAACAATATTGAGGTAGATCGCCAGCAGTTCAAGTTTGAGCACCCCTGGGCTAAGGGTATAGCTACTGCTATATATGTAACATTAGAGAGGTCGATTGCATATAAAATACAAAATATAATAATCAATACCCAATGTACCACCATGATAGAAGTTAATATTAATACCGTGGGTGGCTAAAGGTATGGCTACTGCTATATACGTAACATTAGAGAGGTCGATTGAGGTGACCATTGTACGAGCTACCGTAGGAAGGAGTCAGCATAAGCTATGAACAATGGTTTTTACCGCTCTTTTAAACCTGTGACCTGACGCATCCCTCAGATCAACAGGCACTTTATTGTACAATTTAGCTATTTGGTAACTGAAAGAACGCTCATAAATTGAAGTCAAGTGCATGGACGGAGTCAAGGTGAATTTATGCCTGAGATCCAGGTTATGTGCATTGTATCTAAATTTTTTGCTATATAAGTAGCCAGGACACTTATTACAAATAATCCTATTGTATAGTACCAAACTGTGTAGCCCGTCTTTCATTCATTCTTAACCATTTTATGTCACGCAATTTTGCACTGACACCTCTCTCACGGCCTCGAATACCGCCAATAAAGCGCACGCACGAATTTTGCATAAGTTGGATCCTCTTAGCGTCACAGTCCAAAAGGCAGGGCTCGTACACCACATCACAGTAGTTAAAGTGCGACAGAACAATGGAGTTACATAACATCTTTCTAAGATTCTCCGTAAGAAGAGCGCGTTGATTGAAAATTATTTTAAGGTTAGCGAATGCTCTTTTAGTAGATAAATTTATATGTCCCGTCAATCTCAGATCGGAGTCCATTACCAGGCCCAAGTTTTTGGCATCAGTACATGCACTTAACACTACATTATTCAAGCTAATTTGTAGTAGATTCTGGTGCCGAATCCGAGACTGAGTTCGTCCAAATAACAGAATCCGTGATTCAGTTGGATTTATTTCTAAGCAGTGTGCACTCAAGGCCTTCATAAGGGCATCCAGATCAAGCGTCAGTTTATCATTAGCCTCCAATATTCTGGCTTAAAAGAAATGTATAATTGCGTGTCATCAGCGTAGAAATGCGCTGAGGAATATTGTAAGTATGAAATAAGTTGTGACGTATAAATGGTGAAAAATAGCGGGCCCACGATCGATCCTTGAGGCACACCGCAGAACATTTTCAGACGGCTCGACAGCGCATCCCCAACTCTGACCATCTGCTTCCTACCAGTAAGGTATGCATTAACAAGACGCCGTGCGCTGTCATTAAAGCCGATATAATTCAGAATGCTCAGAAAAAGATCATGATTTAGCCGGTCAAAGGCCTTTGAATAGTTCAAAAGAACCAATGCTGTCAATTCGTCACGATCCGCAGCCTTGAGGATGTCGTCCATTACCCTCAAGAGCAGTAGTACAGCTATGATCCTTACTGAAGCCCGATTGTACAGTGGGCAAAATTTTAAAACTGCCGACATACTGTCTGATTTGTCCGTCCATCACTCTTTCAATTATTTTGGAGAGAGTGGGCAAAATGCTAATAGGTCTTAGGTCTTTTAGATCACTTGCGACAATTGATTTGGGGGAGCGGTAGAACAAGTTTCAACTAGAAAGGCCATAAATCTAAATGTGAGCATAATTTTTTTAGTTCCTATTAACATTTTCAATTAATATCTTGCTCTGTATTTAACTTTAAACACACTTTACTCTTCATTATAAATCATTATTTTTTATTTTCTCTGTATACCATCAAATATTTTAAACTTTTGATGCTTGGAGGCATGGATTTCCATGTGATGCAGAACTTTTTATCAAGAATAATTTTTTTTAGTAATATGTAATATAAACTTTTTCTCCATTTGTATAAAACTTTTTGGGAAACACTGTATAACCGGAGTTATTCACATTTTAAGCTCAAAAAACGCGTTTCGAAAACTTAAATTGTTTATAAACAAAAGAGTACAAGTTTTTCGGAGTCTAAAACTCACAATACTCCTGGTGATACCCCAGAGAGGATAAAATCATAATATTGCTGTATCTAGACTGTGCAATTTCAAATGCTTTTTTACTGCACTATAAACCCCCTATAAAGTCGTAGTTGCAGAACAATTATTTTATATCAATTAAATGATAATAAATCATACATACATCAAAGTAAATTAACAATAGTTACAGCTAAAGAAAATGACAAAAATGCTTGCACCATGACTAGCTTACCCTATTTTAAATCAAAGGGCATTTGTAATTAAAAAAAAAAAACGTCATTGCACAACACTGAAACAAAAGAGTGTCGGAAAGATATTTATAGCAACCAGAATTTGAAGGGAATAATACTACTAATCAAAACAGCCAATAGAGTATGACGGGATTAATTACACAAGCCGGCAAAACTGGACGAAACTCTAGACCCTGAGACCAGAGTATACTTTTCCAAAGGTTTTTGGTGCGTTCAATCCGAATCTGACTTCAGAATTGCTCTATTACAACAGGTTTTCGAGATATTCTAATCAAAAAATGCAAAAAACACGGTTTATTCGGGATTATATTACATCGTGAATTTATTTTTCTCCACAAAATTCGTTGCGGCATCTGAAAGTACTACTCTTCCCCATCAAAATGCATTTTGAATTTTTCAGATATCTTATTTCTTCTCGGAGAAATCATCTTTCTAGTAGCAACATTGTTTATTTGTGTGTCCCATTTTAATGTACCAGGCTTCTTTACGTCAACGTTTTGTAAAACAAATTTCAGACAAGAGTTGAAGGGGTTGGAAGGGGCAATAAAATGACATAATTGTGATGACCTTAGGAGATCATTTTGAAGGTCGTTTCAAGGTCGACTTTGGTTTTTTAAACAGGAACCCATATTTTTTATGACGGCATCATGTTTCTCTACCAAAAACACACAACTTTTGTTCGAAAATTTTTTCTTGATAGTAATTTTGACATTTCAGAATTCCGACCCGTCATATCAGATCCGCCATTTTGAATTTCTTACGGTTAGGGACAAAACCGACAACGAATTCAGATTCAGCGTCCCAAAAATCATATAATTACGTTATGATTGTAACGAAAACGCCAAACTAATTAATTTCAACAGGCGATTATTTCGGATAAAATATCTGAAAGATTCAAAATACATTTTGAAGGAGGTAGAGTAGTACTCGTTGCGGCATATGTGCCGCAACGAGTTTTCTGGAGAAAAATTAATTCGCGGTGTAACATAATCCCGAATATAGCGAAAAACCGTGACTTTTGCATTTTGAGGTTAAGATATCTTGCAAACCCGATGTGATGGAGCAATTCTGCATATAAACATCTTCCTCGCACTTATTTGTTCGTAGTGTTGTAAAATGATGTTTTTTCTTAATTAGAAAGGCTCATAAACACCTTCCCCGAGCGCATTCGTTTACAGTGTTGTAAAATGGTGTTTTTTCGTAATTACAAACGCCCACAGAATATGCAATATAATTAGAGATGTTATCAATCCCTGATTTTGGTATAGCTCCTTACAAGACTTGGTTATTTTTTCTGTTTATTATTATTTTGTTATTTGTATAATAGCCCAGTTGTCAGAGGCAAATTTTGACGAAAAGCTCTGATTTAATGTTAATAGACTGCATTTTGGCATACAGGTAGTTTTTCGGGCGTAGAATACGATAAAAAAAAAACTGCCGCTCTAAAGTGTACGCTAAGCCTACAAAATCGAAAATAAAATGAAAAAAGATATCGAGAAACTAATAGCACCACGTGAAAAACGGGGAAATTTTACAAAGATATAGTATATAGATTAATTTTTTTAGTTTTACCGTTCTGATTTATGATTAAATTAACGTTTCTGTATAGCGTTACATATTTTGAAATTCGTTATTAAGGGGTTTCTCGAGGTGCTGATTAAGAATCCGATGACCGATTTGAAAAATTCAAAATGGCGGATCCAATATGAGCGTCAGAGAGTACGTAATTCATTTAATTTCTTCGAGTAATTTAGAATTTTTGTGTTTTTAATAACTGTTTTCTTTGTAACTGGATGTTTAAATGAAATATAAATACTTTATACTTAAAGTTTAGACTTTTATCTTTCATTTCCCACCTTTAAATATTTTTTTTATTTTAAGTTTAATAAAAAATAATAAGCAAAAAATACGTTTATCATGAACACTTTTTTAAGAGCAAAATTACAAAAAAAAGAGAAATTTTTTTAAGTTTTTATTAATTTTCTAATATCAAGTATACTTTTAACTGTACCTAAAAAATGTTCGACTTTTTTTTTGACCATTTCGTACTGCCTTGAAGGGAAAATTGCCGGCAGTGCATTACAGCAGGTAAATTTTCATATTTTAAAACTTAATTTTTAAATAACACAGACAATCTGGGTATTTTTATTTATTCTTATATTGAAACATACGGTATAATAATGACATATGCAAAAGGATTTTTTTTCCCAAACTATATTTTATTACATATTTGTAATTTACTGCATGCCCGTTAAAATCAGGCAAACAAAAATTTCGTTTTTAAGTTTTACAAATTATAAAGCAACAAAAATAAAAACTATTAGTATCATCGGAAAGCTGAAAGTCTCCTATTCAAAAAGCTATCTTTTAATTTGTTTTTTACACTCTGAAAACAAGTAATATCGATTAACCTTCAAGTGGTGCGAATAGACTTTCAAATTAACCTGTTTGGGGCGCTACACTTATTCAATCACCTATCCGAATTTTTAATAAATTCTCACGCTAATAAAGAAAAAAAACCGGTCAAGTGCAAGTTGAACTTGCACAATTAGTGTTCCGTACGTTGATTGTTTTTAAAATAAAAATTTTTGTTAGGGTGGTATAAAATGATCAATGACTTCACAAAATATATCCAAAATGAGTTTTCAACAAAGTTTGTTTCCAATCTTTACTGAAAACTGGTGACCTTGAAATTTTGTTTTTTTTATATACCAAATAAATTATTAAAGGTAATGCACTCGTGATAATTTTCGTTCAATCTATACCCCGCGGAGAATATTCCAGAATTTTTTTAAAATTTTTTTGTTCAGTACTTTTCGAGATAAGGTAGGGGACAGCGATTTTTTAAAAGTAATACGAAGAAAAGTGTGCGCAAGTATTACATTATATATATATTTTTTACTCGTGTTTTCACAAGCTTTCATTTGACACGACACTCGATGACCTAGTAAAAAAAATTTTTTTTTCACTTCCGATTTCACCCCTCAAAACGAACCCCTTAAGTCAAAATTTATGTTACGGTGGTATAAAATGATCAGTGACTTCACAAAACACACCCCGAATGAGTTTTCAACAAAGTTTGTTTCCAATCTTTACTGAAATCTGATGACCTTGAAATTTTTGTTTTTTTTATATACCATATAAATTATTAAAGGTAATGCACTCGTGATAATTTTCGTTCAATCTACACCCCGTGGAGAATATTCCAGAATTTTTTCGAAATTTTTTGATAAGTAGTTTTCCAGATAAGGCCCGGGACAGCGATTTTTCGCGAATTTTTAAAAATAATACAAAGAAAAGTGCGCGCAAGTATAATATTATATATATATTTTTTTTACTCGTGTTTTCACAAGCTTTCATTTGACACCACACTCGATGACCTAGTAAAAAAATTTTTTTTTCACTTCCGACTTCACCCCCCAAAACTAACCCCTTAAGTCAAAATTTAATTCTCAAAACTACATGGCTCTGATGAGGCCATCAATTCCTATATTATTACCAAATTTCACCTTTCTATGTCAAATAGTTTCGGAGAAAATCGGGTGTGACAGACAGACAGACAGACACCGAAGTGATCTTATAAGTGTTCCGTACGGAACACTAAAAACCTAGAAAAATCTATATACTATTATTTTGCAGAATTTCCCGTTCTTTCACGTGATGCCATTAGTTTTTCTATATCTTTTTTATTTTTCGAGATATTACCAAAAAACCAGATTTTTTATTTTATTTTGGAGTTTGGGGGTATTTTACCTCCAAAAAATTACCTGTGTGCCAAATGCAGCCTGTTAATATTTAGTGAGAGCTGAAAACCCCTAGCGGCTGGGCTATGAAAGTTTTATTTATGAAAAGTGTATTACTTCTTTAAGCTTTTGAAAACACTAAAATTTTAGGGAAAAAACAAGCCTATTATATTTTGGTTAGTTACAAGATATAAAGCTGCGATAGGCGACCTTATGAACAAGCAATTGCTTATTCTTAAAATGCCCTAGCGATTGCTACACCTTGTAGAAACTGCTACAAACCTACGCAATAGGTTTTAATTTAAAAAAATAAACAACTAGCATTTGCGTAGCAACTGCCTTTTCTCTAGATTTTTTTAATGTAAAGTAACATTTTTAACATTAAGTATTTACATGGGTTTGTTGCAATAGCTGTAAGGTTTGTTTATAAGGCTCCTGGTTGCTATATCAATCACTTCTAAGCTCGCTGTAAGGCTATCATTTACCTAATATATTAACACTATTAATAATTCAGTCGGTCAAGTAAGAACGGGGCGCCTATAACTACGAGGCTGGTTTGAAAAGTCCGTGCAAAGTTCGAGAGATGGCACCACCGGCGCGTATCGAAGCCATGTTTAGTTAGTAGCATCTCTTGAATGAACGCACACCAAGTTTCAGCCATATTGGTCTATTTCTTTGTGTTTGGCATTCGTGTGAATCAAGGAAGTCGAGTGATTTTCAAGAAATGGACGAAAAAGAATTTCGTGTGGTGATTAAACATTACTTTATGAAAGGCAAAACGCCTCAGGAGACTAAAGAGAAGCTTGATAAACATTATGGTGACTCTGCACCTTCGATTAGAACAGTTTATAAGTGGTTTCAAAATTTTCGGACTGGCAAAAAAGGCGAAGACCGTTCCTTCGGCCGGAAAGGTTATGGCGACTGTCTTTTGGGATTCGCAAGGGATAATCCTCATCGACTATTTGGAAAAGGGTAAAACTATTACAGGCGAATTTTATTCATCGTTATTAGACCGTTTGAAAACCGAGCTGCAAGAAAAACGCCCGCGATTGGCCCACAAGAAAGTCCTTTTCCATCACGACAAACGCACCAGCACACACCTCAGCAGTTGTGGTCGCAAAAGTAATGGAAATAGGATTCCAACTCGTTTCACATCCCCCCTATTCTCCAGACTTGGCTCCCTCGGACTACTATTTGTTCCCCAATTTGAAGAAATGGCTGGCGGGACAAAGATTTTATTCAAACGAGGAGGTGATTGCAGACACTAATGGATATTTTGCAGACTTGGACAAATCCTATTATTCGGAAGGGATCAACAAACTAGAACATCGTTGGACGAAGTGTATAAGCCTAAAAGGAGACTATGTCGAAAAATAATAAAGGTTTACCCCAAACACATAAGTAGTTTTTATTTTTGCACGGACTTTTCAAACCAGCCTCGTATATACTAACTAACTATAACTATAGTCCCTTTTTCGGAGTTTATTGTTGTTATTGTACACAATGCTTTGTGGAAAGAAATTCATTTTTAAACCTTATTTAAATCTGGATGAACAATATTACGATCCCAATATCCAAAAAAAGGAAATAAAAATGACCCCGACAATTACAGAACCATTACCTTACTAAATAGCACTAGCAAATTACTAACCAAGATCATGATTGCAAAAATAACGAAAAAGATCAAAATAAGCAAGGATTTAGAGAAAATAGATCGACAGTGGATGCTATATTTACAATCGGACAATTGATTGAAAAATCATTAGAATTCAATAATCCTCTATTTCTGTACCTAGTTGATCTAAAAAAAAAGCCGTCGATAGGATACGGATGAGAGATGTGTTACAAATTTTACAAGATCATGACTTCAACAACAACTACATTAAAGTGACAGAACAGCTCAATAAAAACAATAGGACACGTATGAAGACACAGGAAGGACTAACTGAAGACGTACCAATATCATCTGGAATTCGACAAGGCGATAGTATGAGTCCAACACTTTTTAATTTAATAATGGACAAAATAATAAATAGTGTTAATGAGATCAATAGCGGATACAAAATAGGACGAAAAACTCTAAAAATATTGTGCTTTGCTGATGATGCAGTATTTACAGCAGAAAATGAAGATGGAGTTTTCACACCACAGCAGAAACTTACAACGTGAGAATATCAGTGGAAAAACAAAAACAATGGTTACAGCTAAAGACCTCATTAGATGTAAATTAGCCGTTTACAAGAAAACAGTAGCACAGAACATACCCTACACATACCTGGGAGTACAGCTATCGAGCTTAAAAAATCTATATCAAGAAGTAATCAATCAGGCCAATAAAACATCGAGAATATCTGGTTGTTTGAGGGACTTAATATGGAAAAAGCAAAGCAGAAAGCCAAGAGCGTATCTATAGAACCGTGGTAAGGTTTTAACGTATGCAGCAAAAACATCTAAAACAAAAAACCTCATGAGAGCTACAAAAATGAAAACACTGCGCACTATCAAAGGAATAACCCTGAGAAATCAGGTACGAAGCACAACTATACGAGAAGAACTCAAGATTCAAGACATCGTTCGTTTCGCCAGATCAAGAGGTCGTTATTAGAAGGATTACGTAAATAGGATGCCAGCTAATAGCCAAGATGGGCAAAAGATGAAAAACTAGAAACAAGAAGGCCTTCTAGTTGATCACCAAAAAGATGACACGAAAGCTGGACATCTACGTCACAAAAGGCTTAAATACAGACGAACCAAAACCTTGTCTTATAGGTAGAAAAGTGCTGCATAGGGTTCGTGCTTCGATGTTGTGTTCCTATGTTATCATCCAAAAGTTCCGAAAATGACGCCTTCAGCGGCTGCTAAGTATATGTGCAAGACGAGGTCATTCGTTACCAAGTGAGTGAACCGATATTCTCAGTTAAACAATGTTGATGATCTACCCAAACATGGTTCGAGAAGAAAAGTGTCGGACACCAACGAAAAAATAATTACCATCTTCTTCTTCTTTCTAGGACAACATCCTGTTCTTTAACATAGCTTTACGTCTCGGTGGATGTCGAGTCCCAGCTATCTTTCCACTTCTTCGGGGGTCTTCCCGGTGGTCGTTTCCTTCTGGTTTTCCTATTATGACTTGTTTGGCTAATCTGTCACAGTTTATGCGTTGGATGTGGTCTCGCCAGTGTTTCCCCTGTCTCTAGCAAATTTAACCACGTCTCCCACTTCGCATTCCTCTCGTATTGTCGTGTTCCTCATTTTTTCTCTTAGCGTTCTGCCCGTCATTGCTCTTAACGTTTTCATTTCGGTTGTTCTCATTATCTGTTTGGTCTTTTGGTACTTAAAACTTTTACCTGCTCGACTATTTTTTCATCCACCATCAGTTTACATCTAATTAGCTCTTTGGCAAAGACCACTGCTTTAGTTTTTTCTACAGATATTTTCATATTGTACTTCTTAGCGGATGTATTCAATTTAAAAAGCATTCTTTGCAGATTATCCTCGCTGTCTGCTGTTAGGGACACATCATCAGCGAAACATATTATTTGACTCGTTGTATTTCCTATTTTGTATCCGATCTCTAAGTTCTTTATGTCTGTAATTATTCGGTCCATTATAATATTAAATAATGTTGGAGTCAGACTGTTCCCTTGTCATATACCTTCTATCACTGGAATTTCTTCTGTTACTTGGTTGTTTACTTTCAGTGTTATGGTGTTTTTTAGGTTCAGTTCTTCTATTATTTCGGTTATTGCTTCGTCCATTCCTCGTCTTCTTAAGATTCTTAGTACGTGCCTAGTTTCACCCTGTCGAAAGCTTGGGTAAAATCGATAAAGCATGTGTTTATATCGAATTCAATGGCTTTTTCTATTAATTGTCTGATGATAAATATGCTCTCTGTGGTGGAGCGGTTATTGCGAAACCCTTGTTGTTCTTCAGAAAAACCAGAGTATCTACTATTTGTTGAGACAGTATTTTTGTTAGTAACTTAGCAGTACTACATAACAGGCTGATCCCCATGTAGTTGGTTGGATCTTTTTCTCTCTTTTATGTATGGGAATCGTTATACTTTTCCTCCATTCAGTTGGTACTGTTGCTGCCTGGAGGATCTTTTGGAATAGGATTGTTATTTCTTTGATTAGGGCCGTGCCTCCGTATTTGATCATTTCATTGGAGATGTTATCGATACGTGGAGCTTTCCTGTTTTTTAATTTCTTAATTGTTTTCTCCACGTAGCTGATGCTGTTGGTTAGTTGTAGTTCTGTATCTATATGTTCGTCAGTAACGTTTTCTTGTTCTGTTTGTTGATAGAGGTTTTTGAAACGGTTTATCCATTGTTTCGTTTCTACTGGATTCAGTTGTAGGTATTCATTTATTGGTTTCTTTCTATTCCTGAGCATGTTCTATATTTTCCGTTGGCTGCCATACAGGTCGTGTTTCATGTCTTTGGTGTAACGTTCCCAGTATTTTTTTTTGGTTGTATTTGGTTATTTATTCGGTTTGTGATTACTTTGTATTGTTCGCATTAGTCTAGTGTTCTTTGTTGTTTACATATCCTGTATGCGTTCCTTTTTTCATTTGCCAATATTTTTACTTCTGTAAACCATGGTTTTATTTTGTTTTTATTGTAGGAGTTGACTTTTCGTGTTCCTATGGCTTCGTCTGCACTTTCTCGTATATTCTTTCTTAGTTTTTTTCCATGCTTCCTCCACGTTGTCGCTGTCTTCGATGCTGTTAGCGTATATCTTTTGTGAAAGTCTTGATCGGAGTAGTTGTTGGGTGTTGATGTGGGAAAACGACTTATAATGTCCTGGACATTACATATCGTTGTATTTTGTCAATGTATGCCCTTTCTGTTTTATCATGTAATTGCATCGATATTTGCGTAGCACTAATCTATGGTCGTCTTTACCCAGGTCTGAGGAATTTAGGGTTCTTACGTTTTACGTTTACGATTAATAACATGTTTTCCAGAAATTCTCAATTAACTTTGCGCCAAGGAGTGTAAAAACTAAAGCAGAAAGGTTCGACTCTATCGTATAAAACGATTCCCGCTCATATGAGGGCTAACGATTTGAATCAAGAAACCATTGCTGAGCGAAAAATACAGAGAGAAACAACCCTCATGGGCAGAGGAAAAGATTAATCGACACTGCTGCAATGTAATTTTTTCCGATGAAGCTTCAGTTTAGGGTTATGTTATCACCCCACGAGCCTGGTTAATTTCCACTAATCGATTGGTTCAGAGCACCGTGAAACATCCTGTGAAGATCCATGTTTGGGGATGCCTTTCGGAAAAACGTTTTTCATCTTTACTTTCAATTTGAACGATGAAAAAATGTTCCAGATTTACAAGAAGGCATTAATACCGACAGCCAAACGGTGGTTTGTCGATAAAAATGAGGAGTGGACTCTTCAGAAAGATAATGACGCCAAACATCGGAGTCAATGTATAGCCAGTGAAAAGGGGAATTCGGCATGATTACATCAGACGGGCCATCCCAGTCGCCCGATACAAACCCAATCGAGAACGTCTGGTCATACATCAAGCAGAAACTTCGTAGTAAAAAGGTGTACATAATGAAGCAACTGTCATGGCAAATTCAGACAATTTGGAACTGTTTGTTCCAACCATACGAAAATCTCGTCGAACGTATACCCCGAAGACGCCAACCGATCATCGACGCTGATAAGGAGTGGACGAACTACTGAATAACTAACATTTTAATGGCAATCCTTTATTGTCGAACTTTTAAGTTTTTAATGAACAAAGTACGACACCTCCTTACTTGACCAGCTGTAATAACATAATGATGATAAAAAAGATAAGAAAAAGAATAAAAATTCTAAAAATAACGTAATGTCGATGTATTTTGTGAAAAAATAAGTCATTTTAACAATTTAATTTACCTCTAATGTGATCTAAACAATTTCCGCAAGTAAAATAAAAAATATTCACTTTGTTTTAAGAGTCTACTATTTTTGTTCCTATTTTACTATTTTCTTTTATGACACAATTATTTTTGACGTCATAGATAACTTTTATAATTAAATAAATGTGAAATATCCTTTCATTAACATCAGGGAAATTTTACTAGGAATATACGAGGTGCCTTCAAGTTTTACGACCTCCAAATATTTGTTTTTTGCATCTGGAAGTAGATAGAAAGATGTTGTTCAACGTAAAATACGTCGGCACTCTTTGTGAATGAGTGACACAGATGGCAGCAGCATCGTACAGGGAACGGAGTTGTCGCTAGAGAAGCGTTTTCAATATTTAAAATAGCAAAGTTCACTGTAGGAGAACAGCCTACAATCGTCCATTTCCTCCCCTTATAGAATCGTTCTCGGTGGCCATGGAATCATGGTGTCGACGCTATGAAAAGTGTTTATAGGGAGGTTACGTCGAGAAATAACAGAAGACGTTTCAACTTTCTGCTAGTAAGTAGTTTATCAGGTAAGAATATTAGAGAAAAAAACTTGAATGCACCTCGTACATGTGATAAGCATGAGCCTTAATCCTCAAAATTGGATATTTGGTCTTAATAACATTGCATAACATTGAAATTAACGTGAAATACTGTGACGTGCCCTGAAGTGATTGCTAGAAGAACCGTAATATTAATTGGCACCATCAAGAAAACGACATTTTCACCTTATGAATTGTACGAAACGCCTCATTTATCAGCTTGAATTTATAGCCTAAGAGCTAACGTACGTGTAACGTATTGTTCAAAGTGTTTTAGGATGTTTGAAAATTTCTAGGAAGGAATCTTATTTTAAAATCAACAGTCTATCCGGTCGGTAGACCACCGTTTTGTGGAATATGGTACGCCTCTTATTAGACTTTGAATGCAAAGAATCTTCTTTAATTTTTAATTTGTTACTTTTTATCGGTATACCAATCATCATTTTGCTATTGTAATGTTCATCTTCACCTCAATATATACATATATACATATATATACATATATATATATATATATATATATATATATATATATATATATATATATATATACGAGGCTGATTTGAAAAGTCCGTGCAAAAATAAAAACTAGTTATGTGTTTGGGGTAAACCTTTTTTATTTTTCGACATAGTCTCCTTTTAGGCTTATACACTTCGTCCAACGATGTTCTAGTTTGTTGATCCCTTCCGAATAATAGGATTTGTCCAAGTTTGCAAAATATCAATTAGTGTCTGCAATCACCCCCTCGTTTGAATAAAATCTTTGTCCCGCCAGCCATTTCTACAAATTGGGGAACAAATAGTAGTCCGAGGGAGCCAAGTCTGGAGAATAGGGGGGATGTGAAACGAGTTGGAATCCTATTTCCATTAATTTTGCGACCACAACTGCTGAGGTGTGTGCTGGTGCGTTGTCGTGATGGAAAAGGACTTTCTTGTGGGCCAATCGCGGGCGTTTTTCTTGCAGCTCCGTTTTCAAACGGTCCAATAACGATGAATAATATTCACCTGTAATAGTTTTACCCTTTTGCGGGGAATCTGGATTTGTTTGAAGATGATTCGGGTTTTTGAACTGTACATTGGGAATAGTGGGTGAGGACAGTAGACTCTGATTTCAGTCAACAAGTTGGTCGTTCCCAGTTTGTGATAACCAAACAATAATTAACTAAAGGTTCATACGCTGATAAAAAATTTTAATAAAAAAAATGATAAAAAAATTTTCTCCATCCATAAATTCAATTAATTTATGCAAATTTGTACCATATTCTATAGAAAGCGTTATTAGATAGTCGGTCCTCTTACCCTGTCAAAAACTCCTTTCAGTTTCAATAATGAAAATAGAGCCTTCCTACAAAAATTCAAACGGCTTGTAACACTTCGAATAAAATCAGCTCTTTGTCTATTAGTAGTCATTAGTAAACAATCTGTTACACACTATCATGCTTTTTTTTTGAAATTTGCTCTATTTCTACTTGAAATTATACAAACGTATGTCTTCCTAAATCGTCCTTTATTCTCTCTAAACACTGTACAAAATGAAGAGCCTTTACATCTTATCTATGTATAGTATGACAGATGTCAATATACAAACCTGTCGAGTAATAAGGGTAATTTACTTACATATCTGTCGCAGTGAGTAATACAAGCCAACATAAAATCATGCCATTAATTTGGTTATCCTAGTCTTCAAAAGGCTGCAAAAATTTTTAGAATATCGCAATTAAGTTGTTGTTAAGGCATTAGTAATGTTATAAAATACTACTTACCATGCAAAACAAAAATGAAAAAACTAATCGAAACTAATAAACGAAAAAAACGGAAATAATCACAAAATGGTGCAAAAAAAATCAAACCAAAAGTTTAAAAAAAAGTCAACGTAAGTAAAGCGTAAAAAAATAATTTTTTTTTAAAGAAAATATAAGGTAACTTTAGATCATGTAAAAACTAAACAAAATTAAATAAATTTGATTTGCAGTTATAGGGCTGCTGACGGGCAGAAAGTGTGTGACATAAGGTACTTTAGAAAATTTAAATTTTCTGCCAAACGACAATTGGCACTGCCACATAATTTTTTGGGTTTCAAGTGAAGCAAAATCCACCTACAAACTCACTTTGCTTTTAAATTTGATAATAAAGAAAAAAATCCGTATGATGCACACTTTCTACCTGTCACTGTATATTTAATACTGTAAATTGTGCATAGTCTAGCAGGGATTTTATTAGGTGCACAAATTAGTTCTGCGCCCTTGCTTTCGTTCGGCTACAGAACCTTTTCAAATTGGAATTTTTTCTCACCCTATGGTCATTTTAGAGTGACATCTTTTGTCTTTAAAACGAAGTATAAGACTTGATGCTACTGCTAACATAACCTGAAAAATCAGTTGTAAACGCGATGTTGCTCGAAAAGCAATATTTGGCGACACTGTATCACACAGCACGTGTAAATAGTGATATCAACTATTCCGATAGGAAAATTTTAACGCTCAGGATGACAAACACCCTGGTGAAGCAAAAATAGTAGAAGACAAGGAAATGGAGAAAATTCTAGATGAGAATCCTTGCCGAACTTCTGCAATAAATACATATTAATGTATTTACTTAGGCGCAAAAGCTAGCATCCTGTATTGAATCGTCCCTCTTTATTGCCAATATTTAAAGCTCCACAAAATAATAACCATCCTTAAAAACATACAGGTCTTTCCAAGTAAAAACACGATTAGGTTTGCCACACCATTCTGGCGTAACTTACGCGAACTAAGTATTTTGGAAGTAAGTGTTCTGGATGCCAGCATAACTTTTATTATTTGTTTCTATATTTCCTAATAAACATAATAATTTTACGGCTCTGTGGATTACCCGTTAAATAAAAAGCACTAATACATCATTTGGTATACAGAGTGTTCTCTAAGTCGGAACGAACATCTTTTCAACACGTTATAAAACTCACTAAAATAAGTCACTTCACCAAATATAGGCTATATCAAAGTTAATTAATAAAAACTGCCAGCCTTTTGATTGTTCCCTGATTATTTGAATATAATAATATTAAGTGCGGTCCTGTGTAACCTTATTTATCATTATCGCGATCGCATTTACTCGTTTATCGATAGTAACAACATTATAAAACAAACCGCTAGAGATTTTGACATTTCCCTCTATATACTATTTCCGTACGTGTATTTTCAATTAATAACAATCCAGGTATTTTTGTTTATACAAAATGTTGATTGTTTTCTTTAACCGTTAATGGAAAAAACAAGTGAATCGTGTTTTTCAAAAATGGTGTGATAGAGCAAGGTTTTGCTAGT
This sequence comes from Pachyrhynchus sulphureomaculatus, assembly GCA_019049505.1. Lineage (NCBI taxonomy): Eukaryota > Metazoa > Arthropoda > Insecta > Coleoptera > Curculionidae > Pachyrhynchus > Pachyrhynchus sulphureomaculatus. The sequence continues at coordinate 142,382,980 of CM032453.1, read as the reverse complement.
GCCTTTTACACTCAAATAATATGATAAAAAAATATGATAAAAAATACATTACAAAAAGTATAAATACCGAAAAAGCAATATTCATCAAAAATAAAGAAAACCATTCTCAAAATACTCATGTTTAAGCAGTGGGAAACGACAACGATTTAAAACAGTGCCGCAATATATTTGTATCATCTGCGAAAAGTGTAAAATATCTATTGATGTCTAAGGCATCCAGATCATTTATAAAAATGATAAACAAGAGAGAAACTAGTCCTGTGGTACACCCCTTCGCCGAAAACTGTGTGCTCTCTGGCGACGTCCAGTCTGTTAGGACTAAAACCCTGAGAAAACCACCCCTCTAAAAACCGTAATGATGGAGTTTATGTAAAGGAATTCTATGGATAACGTATTCAGATGCATCAGATAGGTCACAGAAAATTACTACAGCAACTCCACCTTTACAAATTTTTCTACTAACTACACATTTCTTTATTAGTGTTTAGAATATTGCTACTAGTCATAAATAAAATCATTCTAGTTTTAACTAATTTTTCAAGTACAAGAGAGAAACTAGTCCTGTGGTACACCCCTTCGCCGAAAACTGTGCGCTCTCTGGCGTCGTCCAGTCTGTTAGGACTAAAACCCTGAGAAAACCACCCCTCTAAAAACCGTAACGATGGAGTTTATGTAAAGGAATTCTATGGATAACGTATTCAGATGCATCAGATAGGTCACAGAAAATTACTACAGCAACACCACCTTTACAAATTTTTCTACTAACTATACATTTCTTTATTAGTGTTTAGAATATTGCTACTAGTCATAAATAAAATCATTCTAGTTTTAACTAATTTTTCAAAAATTTTAGGGCGCGCGGACAGCAAAGACACTGATCGGTTTATAGTTAGACAGGTCATCAAACTCACCTCCTTTACGTAGAGAAATTATCTTAGTTTCTTTTAAATAGGTGGGAAACACCCAAGGCTTTGTTTGTTTACGTTTAAACGCGATCCAATATCAACAGTGGACTCAAGGACGGACGGCTGGAAACGATGAGTTACGATTTGATTGAATAACAGTGTTGTCAAATTTTTAAAATTTAAAATAATCACCGGCTTTCACTGTACGAGGCTGGTTTGAAAAGTCCGTGCAAAGTCCGAGAGATGGCACCACCGGCGCGTATCGAGGTCATGTTTAGTTAGTAGCATCTCTTGAATGAACGCGCACCAAGTTTCAGCCATGTTGGTCTATTTCTTTGTGTTTGGCATTCGTGTGAATCAAGGAAGTCGAGTGATTTTCAAGAAATGGACGAAAAAGAATTTCGTGTGGTGATTAAACATTACTTTATGAAAGGCAAAACGCCTCAGGAGACTAAAGAGAAGCTTGATAAACATTATGGTGACTCTGCACCTTCGATTAGAACAGTTTATAGTGGTTTCAAAATTTTCGGACTGGCCATATGGGCACAAGTGACCCTGAACGTTCTGGACGGCCAGTGGAGGTTACGACTCCAGAAATCATTGATCAAATCCATGATATGGTGATGGATGACAGAAGAGTTAAGGTGCGTGAGATTGCTAGTGCTGTGGGCATCTCGACTGAACGGGTACATAATATTTTGCATAAACATTTGGACATGAGAAAGCTATCCGCAAGATGGGTGCCGCGATTGCTCACGCTTGACCAAAAACGGAATCGTGTGAAGTGTTGCAAGGATGGTTTGCAGCTGTTTTAGGTTTTTTTTGTTTTTTTTTTTTTTTTTTTTTTTTTTTTTTTTTTTTTTTTTTTTTCCAGAAGAATCCGGAGGACTTTAAGCGTCGTTTCGTCACTGTGGATGAAACATGGATACATTACTATACTCCTGAGACCAAACAACAATCTAAACAATGGGTTACCAAGGGGGAATCTGCACCAAAAAAGGCGAAGACCGTTCCTTCGGCCGGAAAGGTTATGGCGACTGTCTTTTGGGATTCGCAAGGGATAATCCTCATCGACTATCTGGAAAAGGGTAAAACTATTACAGGTGAATATTATTCATCGTTATTGGACCGTTTGAAAACTGAGCTGCAAGAAAAACGCCCGCGATTGGCCCACAAGAAAGTCCTTTTCCATTACGACAACGCACCAGCACACACCTCAGCAGTTGTGGTCGCAAAATTAATGGAAATAGGATTCCAACTCGTTTCACATCCCCGCTATTCTCCAGACTTGGCTCCCTCGGACTACTATTTGTTCCTCAATTTGAAGAAATGACTGGCGGGACAAAGATTTTATTCAAACGAGGAGGTGTTTGCAGACACTAATGGATATTTTGCAGACTTGGACAAATCCTATTATTCGGAAGGGATCAACAAACTAGAACATCGTTGGACGAAGTGTATAAGCCTAAAAGGAGACTATGTCGAAAAATAAAAAAGGTTTACCCCAAACACATAAGTAGTTTTTATTTTTGCACGGACTTTTCAAACCAGCCTCGTATTATTAAAAGTATAATCTAATGAAGTAAAATTATCGTGCATAATTTTAGGTAATAGAGAAGAAAATAAATAACATTATTTTTATAAGAAACAGCTGAATATTTTCTAAATTTGTACGTCAACCAGTTATACAGTCTGTCAAGTAAGACGTGACCGCTTGTATTCTTTAAAAAATGTGTTTCGAGAATGTTTTCTGTCATCAATGTATTCTTTGGGGTGCTAACAACGGCGCCATTACCTTAGTAACGTATCCAACCGCCTCCTGCATCAATAACTGCCTGGCATCTTCGAGGCATGCTGTCGACGAGATTTTCTGCATACTCTGCGAATCTCGCGTGCGAACTGAGTCAAAGTCCTCGAAGTCTTTCCTCTGAGCTTTTTCTTTACAAGAGACCAAACGTTTTCAATAGGGTTGACGTCCGTCGATTGTGAGAGCTACTCTAGTATCATATCGTGGGTCCAAGCGAGCCGCTTCGCGACGTAATTTTCGCCCAGCAAAGGTTTCTTCAACGTGCTTCGGAATTTGACATCATGAGCACGAAGATATTGTTGAATAGTCTTATGGGACACATTCGAACCCGATTTTCTTAATTTTGCCGCTTCTTAATGCAGCGTCAATTTTGGGCTCCCGTGAAAACAAAGATACGGTTCGTTTTCGACTTTCGGAGTGATTTTGCCTACCGAGGCACGTTTTGGCAAGTCATCGACATTTTTCGTCTCGCTAAAACAGTTTACTCACTTCTTCACAAATGATACCGACTTTTTAATATATTTAGCGACCGCGGAATGTGTCATTTTAGGCCTCCTTAGATGAGAACAAAGAAAGCCTGCCTCGAACCGACGCACTATGGCGACCATACGTAATTTTTGTCCAAATTAATTTTCTAACCACAATTTTCAAGGAATCTCAGTAATTTCTCGCTTGAGCACAATGGAGAATATATTCAGAAATAAATTTTTGTTTTTGCAAAAAAAAAAAATGTTATTTACCTTGTTTTATTAAAAGTCAAATGAAAAGTCATCCTCGTCAGTAACAATACCGGCACGTTTCCAAAGCCGGTTTTTACTAGCGGATCATGTACGATTATGACGGTTTTTGAACGATGTTACACGGACGCGGGATACTTTTTTTCCATAAGACACGTGTCCTGAGAAATACCTTTGGCTTGCAGTATAGCCAAACTGATACATTACATTTTTAAGGTAAATTGTTAAAATTATTTTTTTACTAGTCGTACATAAGCTCTATTTGGCGAAGAATTTATTTAGTGAACACTATTAGGTCAGTCAATAAGTTTCGAAAGCGACACCTACGGAGCATCACTTGAACTAAATATTGAACACCATTTTGAAACTTCATCTGTCATATGAACACATCCTAAATTTCAAGTCGATCTGTCAAGTCATTCATTGTTTATCAGCTGGTTAAAGTAGACGTGTTTTGAGTATTTTTTAAAAATGGAAAAAATCGAATATCGTGCAGTTGTTTTGGAAGGTTTATTGGCAACGGAAATCCATGCAAAGTTACTGGCAGTATTAAGGGAATCTGCTCCTTCATTTACAACTGTTCACAGATGGACTCTAGAGTTTAAACGTGGTCGTACAAGCGTCAATGATGATACACGTTCAGGACGTCCAAAAATGCAACAATTGAAGAAACTGTTGTACAAGTACAAGATATCGTAAAGAAAGACCGTCGATTAACCGTGGATGATTTAGCTGAGGCTATAGGCATCTGACATGGATCAGTACAGATCTTAACTAATGTTTTTTTGTGTATGAGAAAGCTATTCACAAGATGCGTGCCGCATCGCGGAACAAAAACGCATTCAAGAGAAAGTTTCTAAACAACATTTGGATCGTTTCACAAAGAATAAAACTGATTTTGTGTGTAGATTTGTAACTATGGATGAGACTTGGATTTATCAGTATGATTCTGAACTCCGACAACAAATCGTACAGTGGCTGAGCCCGATTGTTCAGCACAAAAGCAGCCAAAATGTGTCAAAGTCGTCCAAAAAAATGATCAGGCATCAGTTTTTTGGGATGCAAAAGGAATTTTGTTAATTGATTACCTTCAAATCGGTAAAACAATTACCTGAGAGTATTATTGCAACCTTTTGGACCAGCTGGAAGAGAAAATTCGTGAAAAAAGGCCCGCTTTGCAGAAGAAAAAAAGTATCTTTCATCATGACAATGCACCTGCTCACAGGGGTGCTTCGGCAAGGGCAAAACAGATTGGATTAAAGTACGAACTGTTGGAACATACACCCTATTCGCTAGATCTGACTCCGTCAGACTTCCATCTGTTCCCAAACCTCTACGATGGGGTAAAATGAACTGAAATATTGCTGAAAAAAATGTATTGAACTGAAGGGAGATTATACTGAGGAATAAATGTCTTTCAATTCATTAATTAATCTTGTTTCATTTCCGCTTTCAAAACTTATTGACTGACCAGTAAAACCTGGTTAAAATAATACTCCAACTAAATAAACACCTTGTATACTAATTTGCGCTAAAAGATAATAATCGTTTAGTAACGAACAGTTGAGAAACCGAAATATATTAGATAACATTAATGTCTCCTACCTTGCTCAGCAGCAGTAGGATCTATTGTCGCAGTCGATGCGGCCGCCGCCGCCGCCGTCGCCACGGCACTGACAGCCGCCATATTCATTAGATTACTTTCCCACATATTACCCGCGCTCTTCGAATAATCTTTGGCTTCTTCATTATCCCCTCCGCTCTTCTTCACGCTATTTTGAGCATTGGCATAATCACAGCTATTAAAATCTTGGTTGGGTTTCGGCGCGTCGCCGGCTTCTTTGTTCGCTACTGGCTTTTGACAATTATAATTAGTCGGAGTATATGATTCGGCACATCTTGTTCTTTTGTTATGAGGGGGAGTTAGAGGTTTTTGTTGCCTTTTGGGACAGTTTAGTGGTAGGGGGGCCGTTTGAGGAGGTGGAGGTTGTGGATATTGGGATGGTATGTCGTCTGTTGTGGTTTCGATTAGTTGGCTGTAGAGCTCGTTGTCGTCTTCGGTGTCCATTTCGGGTTTTTCTTCTTTGGGCGCTTGTTCTTCATTCTGAAAACGTATAATACTCATAACTTCCTTTCCGATAGTAAGGTGTCATTATAGATGAAATAATTACACTATGTAACTCCTCTGAGCGAAAAATTAGGAAAAATTTTTATAATTACTATATGGGGTAAAAATTCTCGAGATTTTCTCAGATGGCAGCACAAACAAAAAAAAAACATATAGTTTTCAGTTAGTGTGAACTCTCAGAAGATTCGTGTAAAATTTTCATGACATTTTGTCTATTAGTTTACGAATTGCAGCTGTTTGCTTGACGCTACATTCGACTTTTGCAAAACCATGGAATAAAAATAATTTTCTATGTTCATTAAATATGGCTTTGTGATGGGAAAAAATACAGCCAGAACCCAAGAATGGCTCGAGAAGTGTTCTAGCACATCAACTCCGTCGATGTCGATGGTGTAGTGAACTTAAATGTGGTCGTGCAAGAATCACGTTTCGGCCGTCCAAATGAGGCAGTGTTATGGTCCAAACTGGCCTTTGAGAAAATCCTTCTCTCTTTTGAGTCGTATCGTATTTGATAGAGATAAACTGGCATAAATTAAATTATATATTAAATTAATTTAAATTAAAATTATATGGAAATACCTGATTGGATCGTTTTAAACGATTTTTCAAGTGAAAATTCATGTACTTTTCATTTCGTTGTTTTTGGTTACATTGATACATAACACGTAGCACAGTGATTCGGCAAGAACATGCTAGCGGGACAATATTCATGACGTAATTTCCAGGAACCACTGATAACGACTTGTAAACAACCCCCCCCCCATTTAACCAATTCCAAGAATTAATTTGTTTATCACCTCATAAAGGTATCTTATCAGGGGGTCAAAGTAACCCTTATAAGAGAGGTCATTTTCATTTGCAAATCAGTTGCATTTTATGCACACTTGTGATAACATATTTTAAAATTGGTAGCAAAGTGAAACGAGTTTTTTGTGATGGAATATTCTGTTGAAGGTATGTACTCTATTATGACTTATATTTTTTATAAAAAATATGTATACTTTTGGTGTAATATCAATTTGTAAATGTATAGATAAATCCAGCAAATTTTACATTAATTGTAAACTTTAAAAGTAGCAACTTTTTTTATCCACATATATCCACCTAGATTTTTCTATATGTAATACCTACAACATTCAGGCACAGATTCATATATATTATAGACCCCGAAAAGGCCCGAAAGTAAAATTATTTTATTTTTTTCAGAACGAGTCGTGACTATGACGAAAATGGAGTTTTTTGAAGAATGGCTAAAACATGACAAAACTGAACGAAACAGTGGCATTTTTATTATATAAGTGAAAAATTCAATATGTCTGATGTTTCTGGCGATTCTCTAAAACGACTCAAAATGAAAATATCAAGCCTTTCAGCAAAATTCAATCAAAAGTGGACTTCTTTAAAGTGTAACAAAGAAATGTTTCTAATCAAACATAAAGATTGGTTAGAGGGATCCGGAATCGAAATAAAGATGTGTGTTAAGCAGCCGTGCACTTCAACATCATCAGCGGCTCTTTCCGTAGGGCGACCCAGAAAATCATTTGAAGACTCATCAACGAAAACGAAGAGACGGAGAGTAGAAGATCTTTTGGAATCGCGAAGTGTAAGTGAGCTTATTACAGCAGCTGAGTTAGCTAATCGAAAAGAAGGGCATCGAAGTGTTGCTAAACAGATCCATAACGTCGCGGTCAGTGAAACTAGAGAAAAGAATAAGTGTTCTGAACAAAGTCGGCAGTTAACACCAGACGAACCTTTAGCTTATTATGTGGACTCGAAATCGACTTCTCACTCATATAAACAAACAAGAAAATGGTCAATGAAAGCGGGACATCAAGTGTATCCATCGTTTTATAGTTTGGGTAAGTCCAAAGCTTCTTGTTGTCCTTCTGACGAATATATTTCTGTGACTGAATCTCGAACTGAAATTAAACTTCACGCGATTTTGGATAACGGCTGAACGATTAGTTAAAGCTCAGACGGAAGTCATTAGAAGTGTGTTACCTCGTTCATATTATACGTTGGTAAGCAAATGGGGCTGTGATGGGACTTCGGGGCATAGCATGTATAAGCAGAAATTTGGGAACACTAACGCTACAGACGAATTTTTTGTTCGTATACTCATTTGTCCCTTTGAGACTGCTTGATGGCGAAACTGTGATCTGGAAAAATCCAAGACCTTCCTCTACTTATATTACCGTCCTATTAAGTTTATTTTTGCCAAGGAGATAAAAGAGTTTACGAAAGAAGAAACTTCTAAAATTTTAGATGAAGTAAGTCAGCTTCTTCCAACATTATGTAACGTTGCTGGATCTCAAATCTCTGTTAAACACGATTTGTTGTTGACAATTACTGATGGCAAAGTGTGCAATGCCTTAACAGACACAAGTTCAAGACAAAAGTGTTATATTTGCGGTGCCACCCCCCGTCTACTATGAACGAGGAGTCAAAGAAATATCCCAGCAACGAAGAACGCCTTGCATTTGGTTTATCTACTTTACATGCATGGATCCGCACGTTTGAATGTTTGCTTCACATCAGCTATCGTTTAGAAATAAAAAAGTGGCAAGTCAGGGGAGATAACGACAAAGCTATTGTGAAGCAACGCTCACAAGAGATACAAAAAGTGTTTAAAGATCGTATGGGTCTCATTGTAGATAAACCAAAACCTGGGTATGGTAACACAAACGATGGAAACACAGCACGTAGATTTTTTTTCCAAAGCTGAATTGAGCAGCGAAATTACAGGATTAGCCGTAAACCTTATTCGTAGATTTCATGTAATTTTAAGAACTTGGTCATCGGGATATGACATAAATTATATAGAATTCGAAAAGTTTTGTGTTGATACTAGAAAATTATATCTTGATCTGTATTCGTGGTATTCCATGCCTGTTACTGTGCATAAAATTCTTGTACACAGCCCGGAAGTTATAAAGTCTTTTTTCTTCCCATTGGACAACTCTCCGAAGAAGCCCAGGAGGCAGGAAATAAAGACTGTCGTAGATTCCGTGAACGGCACACCAGGAAGCGGTCACGTATTGCCACAAATACAGATCTTTTGGAATGCTTTAAATTACGTTTGATCCTGTTATCAACTCGTATAGAGAATTACCGCGAAGAAAATTTACTTCTTTGCCATCGGAGGTTCTGCAGTTGATTATCCCACCTTCATTGCCATCCGAAACACCATCAGTAAGTCATCATCACGAATTAAATGAGGAGGATTATTTACTCTCTGAATATTCTACTGAAGGGAGAGCGGTGATGACGACTCATCTGATGGTGATTAGTAGGTTTAAGTATTTTTTTATTGTAATTATTATTCTTATTTTATTGTGTGTTGTAGTTGCTTATAATTCATGCCTTAGTATATAAGTTATTTAATATTATATTTCTTTTATTTATACACCTTGTTATTGTAAATAATTGATATATAGATACTGTTAGTGTACTAATTTATTTTAAAAGAAATAATATTTTGTAAATTAATAAATGTGGGTACTATCATTATGATTTTTATTTTTTTTTTCTAGAAATTTCTTTGTAAACAAACATGATTGTGCTTTTCACACATAATGAGTAGGTAGACGTATGTAGCTAATTAAAGAACAATTAGCGACAATAGTGAACAAATGAGACACATTAGTAAACCACTTCCGTCTTGCAGCTACATATTTCGATTAATACACATACAGTACACATTTTTCAACTTTTTTTTTTTCTTAAAATAGCTTAAGATACCTGGAATATACATAAACAATTGAAATAAGTGAAGAAATAATATTGTCCCGCTAGCTTGTACTAGTCGAGACACTGTGCGTAGGCTGAAAAGTTTTTGGTCTGACACATAGAAGTCGCCCCTTTCATAAAATCCATATGATTTTTAGGAAGCACTAACCTTCAAACGATAAGTGTTAAAATTTCATGAAATTTCGACGTATAGTTTACAAGTTACAGTGGTTTTAGTGACGCTACTTTTGATATTTTCAACACAATGGAAAAAATCTAATTTCGTGTGTTGATTAAACACGGTTTTTTGATGGGAAAAAATACCGTTCAAGCAAAGCAATGGCTTGATAAGTGTTCTAGGGACTCTACCCCTGGAAAATCACTTATCATTTACTGGTATGCTGAATTTAAACGCGGTCGTATAGACACAAATGATGCTGAACGTTCTAGGCCCTCAAATAAGGTGGTTACACCGGAAAACATCAAAAAATCCACAAAATTGTTTTGGATGACCATAAAGTGAAATTGCGTGAGATAGCTGACACCCATCAAAAGAACGTGTTGTTTATTTTTTGCATGAACATTTGGGCATGAGAAAGCTCTGTTCGAAATAGGTACCGCGTTTTCTTACAGTAGACCAAAAACAACAACGTGTTGATGATTCTGAGCGCTGTTTAGACCTGTTTAAACGCAATAAAAAGGATTTTTCATGCGATATGTGACAATGAATGAAACATGGACCCACCACTACACACCGGAATAAGATCCGCAGTCAGCTGAGTGGACAGCAGCCGGTGAAAGCCGCCCGAAACGACCAGAGCCACAACAGTCGGCTGGGAAGGTTTTTAGTCTCTGTAACTTAGGATGTGTACAGAATAATTTTCATCGACTATGCTGAGAAGGAAAAACCATCAATAGCGAATATTACATAAAGTTATTGGTGCGTTTGAAGGCAAAAATCGCAAAGAAACGGCTTCAAATGAACAAGAAAAAAGTGCTCTTTCATCAAGACAATGCACCATGTCACAAGTGAATGGTTACGACGGCAAAATTGCATGAATTGAAGTTCAAATTGCTTCCTCATCCACCGTATTCTCCAGATTTGGTTCCCAGCGATTATTATCTATTCGCAGACTTCAAAAAAATGCTTGCGAGAAAGAGATTTGGCTCCAATGAAAAAATTATCGCCGAAACTGAGGCCTATTTTAAGGGCAAAGATAAATCCTTCTACAAGAAAGGTATAAAAATGTTAGAAAAGCGTTGGACTGATTGTATCGCTCTTGAAGCAGATTATATTGATGAATAAATATGTTTTAAATAGCTAGAACAAAAACTTTTCAGCCTACGTCTTAGCCTTATCTCGGTCAAGTACTTTTACCTGTACCACCCACTTAGGGGCAGACGGGAATAATTTCAGAGAAGTTATACTGTAAAACTGATTTTTTTAGTATTCGCAAAGCTGTGAACCACAAGGGAAAATTTACTGTTATGATACCCTTAGCTTGAGTCAAACTTATCAGATTACCCCGTGGTTCGGAGATCTTGCGGACTTAATTTTCATCACTGTTTTGACCACATACGCATATATTACCTTTATAATTAGTATTAAGGACGCTAGCTTGGTTAACATTACCTCTTTAAGTGTTATAGTTATAAGGATTTAGTATCGTGGGAAAATTATGTGGTTCAGTCACCAACAATTCAACAATTCGACCATTCAATAATCGATTTATCTATTTTAGGATACGTATCAGTCATTCCAATTTATGTTAACTTTATACGCTGAAAACACTCTCTGCAGGATGAGATTTAGGAATTAACTTGAATTCGGATAGCAGTAAATTTTGACTGATAATATTTAGTATGTCACGTTACTGCAATATGAGAGTTCGCACTCAATTTTTTATTTTGAGTTCAACAGAGATATTTTGTAAAATGGATCAATTCGTAGATAGCCTCAAAAGATCAGTCGTTCTTTCAACGTGGTATTCATATACTGCCACAAAGATGGGAGGAACGTAGTGGGTAGCAATGGGTAATACTTTGAATAATCAATTTGTAACCATTTTTTTTTTAATAAAACGATATTTTTACTGAGGAATCCCTCAAAATTAATTCACACACCCTATATATATATATATATATATATATATATATATATATATATATATATATATATATATATATATATGTATCTATAATATATATAAAATGCAACGTCTCTCTGTCTGTCTGTCTGTCCGTTAGTGCGCTTATCACTGGAGAACCACTTATCCGACTTACGTACTTTTTTTTTTTTAAAACATACATATGTTCTCTGGCCAGGTTATAGGCTATATTTTATTACGATAGGTAGCATAAGGAATAAGTAGTGACGTAAAATAGTGAATGAAGTCGGAAAAAAGTTTGCCGCTAGCACGTTCCCTTGCAATACACAGCCTAAACCATTATATATGGAACAATATTATGTAGCAGAGAATATCTATAATCTATAATATATATAAAATGCAATGTCTCTCTGTCTGTCTGTCTGTCCATTAGTGCATTTATCACGCGAAAACCACATATCCGATTTATGTGTCTTTTTTTTAAAAATTCGAACACATATTCTTTGGTCAGGTTATATAATAATAAAAATAATCTATATCTATAATATATATAAAATGCAACGTCTCTGTCTGTCTGTCTGTCCGTTAGTGCGCTTATCCCTCGAGATCTACTTATATCCGATTTACATGATTTTTTAAATTCATACATATGTTCTCTGACCAGGTTATAGATATATATTTTATTACATCTATAATATATATAAAATGCAACGTATTTCTGTCTGTTTGTCCGTTTGTGCGCTTATCACTGGAGAAAACTTATCCGATTTACGTGCTTTTTTTTAAACATGCTAAACCATTAAATATGGAACAATATCATGTAGCAAAGAATATCTATAAAATATATAAAATGCAACGTCTCTGTCTGTCTGTCTGTCCCTTAGTGCGCTTATCACTGGAGAACCACTTATCCTATTTACGTGCTTTTTTGTTAAACATACATATGTTCTCTGCCCAGGTTATAGGATATATTTTATTACGCTAGGTGACATAAGGAATAAGCAGTGACGATAATACTGAATCAAGTCGGAGAAAAGTTTGCCGCTAGCGCGTTCTCTTGTAATACACTGCCTAAAGCATTAAATATGGAACAATATCATGTAGCCAAGAATATAATATATATAAAATGCAACGTCTCTCTGTCTGTGTGTCTGTCCGTTAATACGCTTATCACTCGAGAACCCCATCCGATTTACTTTTTTTTTTTAATTCATACATTTGTCCTCTGGCCAGGTTATCTATAATCTTCTATCTAGAATATATATAAAATGCAACGTCTCTCTGCCTGTCTGTCTGTCCGTTAGTGCGCTTATTACTTGAGAACCACTTATCCGATTTATGTGTTTTTATAAATTTATACATATGTTCTATATAATTTGATAAAAGCCTAGATAATGGGAGATAAGGTGAGATAATGGAAGAAAAGGAGAAATAATGAAGATAAGTCGAGATAAGCTCGATAAGGTGAAATAATGGAGATAAATATAAATAATGAGAGATAAGGAGAAATAACGGGAGATAAGTCTAGATAATGGGAGTTATGGTGAGATAATGGGAGATAAGGAGAAATAATGGGAGATAAGGAGAAATATTGAGAGATAAGTCGAGATAAGCCTAGATAATGGGAGATAAGGTGAGATAATGGGAGATAAGGAGAAATAATGGGAAATGAGCAGAGATAAGCCTATATAATGGAAATTATGTAGAGATAATGGGAGATAAGGATTAATATTGAGAGATAATAAGTCCACGCGAGCGGGAGCCGCGGGCCCGGCTATATATATATTATATATATATATATATATATATATATATAATATATATATATATATATATATATATATATATATATATAAAAACACATAGGCTGAAAAGTTTTTGGTGTAGCTACTTAAAACACATTTTTTTTGGAAAAATTCGACTTTATTCATCAATATAGTCTCCTTCAAGAGCGATACAATCAGTCCAACGCTTTTCTAACATTTCTATACCTATCTTGTATAAGAATTTATCTTTAACTCAGTTTCGACAATAACTTCTTCATTAGAGCCAAATCTCTTTCCCGCGAGCATTTTTTGCTGAGGGTCTACGAATAGATAATAGTCGCTGGGAACCAAATCTCGAAAATACGGTGGATGAGGAAGCAATTCGAACTTCAATTTATGCAATTTGGCCATCGTAACTGTTGACTTGTGACACGGTGCATTGTCTTGATGAAAGAGCACCTTCTTTTTGTTCATTTGGGGCCGTTTCTTTGCGATTTCTGCCTTCAAATGCACCAATAAGTTTATGTAATATTCGCTATTGATGGTTTTTCCCTACTCAGCATAATCGATGAAAATTATTCCATGCGCATCCCAAAATACAGAGGCCAAAACCTTCCCAGCCGACTGTTGTGTCTGGTCGCTTCGGGCAGCTTTCACCGGCTGCAGTCCACTCAACTGACTGTCGATCTTATTCCGGTGTGGATGGATGATCCATCCATTGTCACATATCGCATGAAAAAATCCTTTCTATTGCGCTTAAACAGGTTCAAACAGCGCTCAGAACCAACACGTTCTTTTTGGTCTAGTGTGAGCAAACGCGGTACCCATTTCGAAAAGAGCTTTCTCATGCTTAAATGTTCAACAATTTGGATTTTTTTGATATTTTCTGGTGTAACCACCTCATTTGGGCGTCCAGAGCATTCAGCATCATTTTTATCTGTACGACCGCGTTTAAATTCAGCATACCACTAAAATAATCAGTGATTATGAGCACTTATGGCACTTATCAAGCCAATTTTGACAAGTATCGTTTCAAGGTTGGTACTTTCTAAAATAATATAGATTTTTTTTGAAAAGACCATGTGTCAAACCAAAAACTATATTATACATATATATATATATATATATATATATATATATATATATATATATATATATATATATATATACACAGTCCCTGGCCAAATTATTAGACGCACTGCAAGATTTCATGTAAAATATTAATTACCGAGTGATATTGTACCGTTTTATTATTTTAAATTGATTTGTTTTTTATTTTTATATTATCCAATCAATTACCTATTTATTTGACATAAATAAAACAGTATTAATTTAGAAAAGCATAAGTTTATTAAGTTTTAAAGAAAAGTGAAATTAATGTTATTAAAAGTCAATATTTAGTTGAGCCACCTTTAGCCGCTATCAAAGCTTTAATTCTGCGCGGCATGCTATCAATGCAAGATTGTACTGTCTCCTGCATTTGAGGATGATGATTCCACACATGAATAATCTTTTCTAGGAGCTGGGTTTTGTTGGTAATCACATCTTTAGCCACTTCTCTTTTCATCAGCTCCCACGAGGTTCATATCAGGGCTATTACCCGGTCAATCCAACAGAGGGATATTTTTTTCTGCCAAAAAAGCTTTAACAGACCGAGCAGTGTGGCAGGGAGCTCCATCTTGCATGAAAGTGAATGGTTTTCCCCATTTGGAAACCATTCTCTGAGCTGCGGAATCAACCGATTTTGTAATACTTCTTTGTACTGATCTTGCCTCATTATTCCTTTGACGACGTACAGACGTCCAGTGCCCTTGCCGCTGATGACTGACCAAATCATCACTTTGGTGGGATGTCGGGACGACACAATCAGGATGAAACTTTTCTCCATGACGACAACGCACATACTGAGCTTTATTCTGCAAAATTTCGAATGTGCTTTCGTCACTGAAGCAGACCTGTCAAAAATAGGAAAAATATATAAACTTCCATGTTTATTTGCTTTATTTAACTGAAAATGATAATAATGTATCAATTAATGATTAAATTGCTGTATCTTACCGATCTTCAGAAGTCCACATCTTTGTCTTGCCATTGTTTGGCCCACTTCAGGCGCTTTGCTTTCATTGCAGCTGTTAACTTGGGCTTCCTGGCGGGGCGACAGGCCTTAAAATCTAATTCTTTCAATTTTCTTCGAACAGTGCGCTCAGAAGCATTTACGCTAGCATCCTGGAGTTGTGATTTTATTACCTTTGTGGTAGCAAATCTGTTTTCTACACAAAATTTTCTTCAAACATCTCTCTGACCGTGGAGTGAAAATTGGTTTTTTACCGCATCTTTTCTTTCTTTTTAGGGCTTAATTCCTTCTCTGACTCAATTTTCTTTTTTATGCGTCGTACACTAGCTTCAGAAACCTCCAATCTTCGTGATATTTCTCGGTTTGTAAATGTTTTTCGCAATCACAAGGGCCTTCACTTCAGCTTTTTTACGTGGTGAAAGATCGCCTTTTCTACCCATAATCAAAATAGTCCAATCACTTTTTTAAAACACTGCATACAAAATAAAACTAATAACTGAGTAGTATAAAACTGTTAAACAAACAATCACAGTCCATAAAGCCACAGAAACACGTCCGTACCTGACTCGATTCCGATCGCGACTGATACAGGTTTGTACTTATTTACGTTCATGTATCACTTTGTCAACACAGTGTTACCATATGTTAAAAATAAATACAAATATGTAGTCTACAACAATTCTTTTTAATAAAAAAAATCAATAATATTGTAGTTTAAATATACCATTATTGCATAAAAACTCTTAAGAAACATAAAATTACTAAAAAAATACAGTGCGTCTAATAATTTGGCCAGGGACTGTGTATATATATATATATATATATATATATATATATATATATATATATATATATATATATATATATATATGTATATATGTATATATGTATATATATATATATATATATATATATATATATATATATATGTATATATATATATATATATATAATATATAATATATATATAAAAAAATATATGTAATATATATAT
>CM032453.1:142364366-142366632 GCA_019049505.1 Pachyrhynchus sulphureomaculatus | reverse complement strand
GCTTATCACTGGAGAACCACTTATCCTATTTACGTGCTTTTTTGTTAAACATACATATGTTCTCTGCCCAAGGTTATAGGATATATTTTATTACGCTAGGTGACATAAGGAATAAGCAGTGACGATAATACTGAATCAAGTCGGAGAAAAGTTTGCCGCTAGCGCGTTCTCTTGTAATACACTGCCTAAAGCATTAAATATGGAACAATATCATGTAGCCAAGAATATAATATATATAAAATGCAACGTCTCTCTGTCTGTGTGTCTGTCCGTTAATTACGCTTATCACTCGAGAACCCCATCCGATTTACTTTTTTTTTTTAATTCATACATTTGTCCTCTGGCCAGGTTATCTATAATCTTCTATCTAGAATATATATAAAATGCAACGTCTCTCTGCCTGTCTGTCTGTCCGTTAGTGCGCTTATTACTTGAGAACCACTTATCCGATTTATGTGTTTTTATAAATTTATACATATGTTCTATATAATTTGATAAAAGCCTAGATAATGGGAGATAAGGTGAGATAATGGAAGAAAAGGAGAAAATAATGAAGATAAGTCGAGATAAGCCTCGATAAGGTGAAATAATGGGAGTAAATATAAATAATGAGAGATAAGGAGAAATAACGGGAGATAAGTCTAGATAATGGGAGTTATGGTGAGATAATGGGAGGATAAGGAGAAATAATGGGAGATAAGGAGAAATATTGAGAGATAAGTCGAGATAAGCCCTAGATAATGGGAGATAAGGTGAGATAATGGGAGATAAGGAGAAATAATGGGAAATGAGCAGAGATAAGCCTATATAATGGAAATTATTGTAGAGATAGGATGGGAGATAAGGATTAATATTGAGAGATACGTTAGTGGTCCACGCGAGCGGAGCCGCGGGCCCGGCTAGTATATATATATTATATATATATATATATATATATATATATATATATATATAAAACACATAGGCTGAAAAGTTTTTGGTGTAGCTACTTAAAACACATTTTTTTTTTGGAAAAATTCGACTTTATTCATCAATATAGTCTCCTTCAAGAGCGATACAATCAGTCCAACGCTTTTTCTAACATTTCTATACCTATCTTGTATAAGAATTTATCTTTAACTCAGTTTCGACAATAACTTCTTCATTAGAGCCAAATCTCTTTCCCGCGAGCATTTTTTGCTGAGGTCTACGAATAGATAATAGTCGCTGGGAACCAAATCTCGAAAATACGGTGGATGAGGAAGCAATTCGAACTTCAATTTATGCAATTTGGCCATCGTAACTGTTGACTTGTGACACGGTGCATTGTCTTGATGAAAGAGCACCTTCTTTTTGTTCATTTGGGGCCGTTTCTTTGCGATTTCTGCCTTCAAATGCACCAATAAGTTTATGTAATATTCGCTATTGATGGTTTTTCCTACTCAGCATAATCGATGTAAAATTATTCCATGCGCATCCCAAAATACAGAGGCCAAAACCTTCCCAGCCGACTGTTGTGTCTGGTCGCTTCGGGCAGCTTTCACCGGCTGCAGTCCACTCAACTGACTGTCGATCTTATTCCGGTGTGGATGGATGATCCATCCATTGTCACATATCGCATGAAAAAATCCTTTCTATTGCGCTTAAACAGGTTCAAACAGCGCTCAGAACCAACACGTTCTTTTTGGTCTAGTGTGAGCAAACGCGGTACCCATTTCGAAAAGAGCTTTCTCATGCTTAAATGTTCAACAATTTGGATTTTTTTGATATTTTCTGGTGTAACCACCTCATTTGGGCGTCCAGAGCATTCAGCATCATTTTTATCTGTACGACCGCGTTTAAATTCAGCATACCACTAAATAATCAGTGATTATGAGCACTTATGGCACTTATCAAGCCAATTTTGACAAGTATCGTTTCAAGGTTGGTACTTTCTAAAAATAATATAGATTTTTTTGAAAAGACCATGTGTCAAACCAAAAAATATTGATACTATATTATACATATATTATATATATAATATATATATATATATATATATATATATATATATATATATATATATATACACAGTCCCTGGCCAAATTATTAGACGCACTGCAAGATTTCATGTAAAATATTAATTACCGAGTGATATTGTACCGTTTTATTATTTTAAATTGATTTGTTTTTTATTTTTATATTATCCAATCAATTACCTATTTATTTGACATAAATAAAACAGTATTAATTTAGAAAAGCATAAGTTTATTAAGTTTTAAAAGAAAAGTGAAATTAATGTTATTAA
>CM032453.1:142216866-142359366 GCA_019049505.1 Pachyrhynchus sulphureomaculatus | reverse complement strand
AAGCCAACCGAAACATAAACTTTAATAACCGCTACGACTGAATTGCGACGAGTGAACTGTACAACGGTACTGAATAAATCTCAGTTTCGAATACAGAACCTTAGAATAGCAGATGTGAATGCCCTGTTCTTTCTAAGAAGGGCAATTGAAGAATCTCTTTGTATTATATTATAAAAGAGAAAGTTTAAAATACATTAAAATTCAATTAAGGTCGGCAAAGGCTGTCCTGTAAGCAGCTGCTCGCTACCTGCTCCGAAAACTCTACGCAAGGGCTCTTCTTTTAAACTGCTATAACTTCGTCAATTATTAACCGATTCTTATGAAACATTCTTAAGATATCATACTAAAAGATATAATGTAAAAATCCGATCGAATCGAATTTTTTGACCCGGATGACTAGGTATATCCCCTTAAACGTCCATTTAAGATGATAAACGTTCAGGACGCCAGAAAACCTCTACGACCGACAAGATTGTGACAAAAATTCACAATAGTGTATTAAATGATCGCCGACTGAAGGTACGCGAGCTCGCCGACATTGCAAACATCTCGACAGGCCGTCTCTACCATTATTTTAAACGATGTTTTGGGTATTAGAAAGTTTTCCGCTAGATGGTTACCACGTTTTTTAACAATCGACCAAAAACGCATTCGAATGAACTCGTCTCAAGAGCGTTTAGGCTTGTTGAAAGATTTTCTTCGACGTTTCATAACAGTAGATGAAACAGGGAATCATCATTACACGCTAGAGACGAAGGACTAGTCGAAACAGTGGGTGGGAGCAGGTGGAAGTGCGCCAAAGAAAGCAAAAACGGTTCCATCTGCAAACGATACATCGATGTTTTAGTCAAAAAACATCGATGTTTGCCATCGATGATTTAAATCGAAAAACATCGACGTTAATTCAAGCGATGTTTCTTATCGATATTTTTTAGGTCTAGTGGAAATACTCATTATTTCAGACAGCTCCGTCTATTCTAATACTACTTCAACTATTGTTGGCGATATTGACTGACCCACGAAATATTTCTCTAGCTAGTTGAAAATGAGATTAATAGATGGCACTGTTTGAATGTTTCACTTACTTCCATCGTCCAGTTCGTTTAATTATCATTCAATCACGATGCAATATAAATTATAAGACTTGGCAGAAGTTGGCTGTATGGCATAGAACCCTTTGCCTATCCTAGTTTTGATAAATAAAGTTATATAACAGTCACTAATTCAATAGATAAGTCTACGGAAGCTTTGCTCGGCAAAGTGCACAAAATTGTTAAATATATCAACGTTAACGCCACTGATGGATTTCGCAAGAAACAGACAGATGCCGGACCTTCTGAAGTAAACCCGAAGAAAACGATTCTCGATGTCAGAACGCGATGGAACTCCTGTTATTATATGTTAGAGAGGCTCATCCAGTTAGCTTCTATTGTAAGCGAAATTTTGCTCACCCGTCCAGGAGCTCCTTCCATGATTACTGGCTCTGAGCTGTCAAGGAAGTATTCAAACTATTAAAATAATACGAAATAGAAACCAAAGAGATTTTCACGGAATCTTACGTGACTGTCAGCAAACTGATACCGCTAGTAAGTTGCTTAAAGAAGCCTCGAAGAATAGTTCACTAATAGATCCCATCGTGACCAAATTAAAAAATGAATTGCAAACTAAATGAGTAAACGGTTCGAGAAACTGAAACACAACTAAATTTTGACGCTAGCAACTACTCTTGATCCGCGATTCAAGCTACTGAACTTTAAAGATCCATTTATCCATCTAGATGGATTTGCGAAACTAGTCAATAACGCCAATAGATCAGAATCTTCCGACGGGTGGGAAAAAAAAGAAAAGGACTTTGATATTTGGGAATACATCAGCATTTGGTCCACAGTAACATGAAAGCGAAAAATCTTCTTCAACAACAGAGACTGAAGTATAAATGTACCTTGGGTTAACTGTTGCTCCCATAACCCAGAATCCCATTGAAATGTCAGATGACATGAAAAGTATGCTCCCGGGACTGTCCTGAGCAAACGATTGTTCTTTAAAGCCATAAATCAACAAAGAAATTTGATGGAAAAATATCTTTCCAAATTATTGTTTCTGAATTCGGTTTTAAACAAATAAATTAGAGTTTTGCATTTGTAAGTTTTTTCTGATTATTATTAAAGTTTTGTATTTGTTTGTTTGTTTTTTTCTGATTATCATTAATAAAAAAACAAGTAGTCTATAATTGTAAATGGGTGCATACTACCCTTTTATGCTCACAATAAAAATAAATTGGAAAAAACATCGATGTTCGATACATCAATGTTTTCGAGGCAATGTTTTTCGATATCGATATTTTTTAAAAACATCCATACGTCGATACATCGATATTTTACAGTACGATGTTTTGCATTCCTAGTAGTTACAAGTGTAAATATGTCCAAGTCAACTTCAATTCATCAAATCAGTGTTAAAAATTTAAGATTTTATTTTTATAGATTATAAACTAGTTTGTTTAAAAAATAATAATAATTTGTATAATTTATTAATAAAATGTCTTTTAAGTGGAATGATAATCATATTCATTTCTTGGAAGCTTATCAAAGACAGAAATGTTTGTGGAATCAGAAAATGAGCGAATACAGCAAAACAAATTTTCGGTATAAAGGATACCCTTAATGTAAACAGAGTTGAACTTGTCTCATTTAACTGGGGCTGACATAAAAGTAAAGATAAAAAGAGTTAGAATGCGGTACGCATTAGAAGTTCTTCTTGAAGTGACATATCCGATACGGACGTAGACGACCCTCTCGCCTTTGCCTGGAGTTGATGCATTTTTAAGTGTTCTACAAACAAATGGAACCTACAGTTTAATGTCGGTTCCGAACGGCAAAGTGAGAGGGCTTTACTAGGCATGATACAAATCAGAAGTTGCCAAGATAAAAAGCACAGAAAAAAAGGGCAGCAGGTGCCTGACGTTTATGAGGCCCGATTATTCTGGTTCAAGGAAGCTGATGCTATTTTACGAAATGTATGCATTCCAAGATCAAGCTCTTCAAATTTCTAGAAAAGGCGTTCATCGGCTGAAACTGTGTTAACAAAAAATCTTTCATTTTCACTTTTGATGTTCATCAAAAGTGAAATAGTGTTAACTCAGCTTAACAAAATCAGAAGTTGCTCACATTGAAAGTTCCATTAGTACACTTCCAGAAAATAGTAAATCCTTTGTTAGGGAAGCATGTCGCAATCAAATATCGAAAAACATAGTTAACAATACAAATTCTAATTCACGAAAAAACATAAAGTAGTTAAAGGATTGAAAAAGAAAGATGTCTTCTACTTAAAAGCGGATAAAGGAAACAAGGTTGTTATATTGGATAAGAAAGATTACTTTGAACGCGTAGATAATCTTGTCGAATCTGGCCCTTATGAAAAGGTAATAAGAAATCCATTACCGAGAATGATATCAGAGGTTAAAAATTCTTTAAAAAAAAAATGTAAGAATCTTGTCTCCGATTCGCTAAAATTTAAATTAAATGTGAGTAATCCGACCATACCAAAATTGTATTGCTTACCCAAAATTCACAAACCTGGAAAAGCAATGCGACCCTTTGTTTCATCGGTCGGATCACCCACATATTCAATATCCAAATAGTTATCAAAAGAACTTGAGAAGTTACCATTAAATACTTTCGCAGTGAAGAATTCGTTAGAATTCATTAATAAAACAAAAAATCTAGTTCTTAATGAAGGTGAAGTCTTAATTTCTTTTGATGTTGTTTCTTTGTTCCCAAGTGTGCCAATTCCACAAACTTTACAATATCTCGAAGAATTACTTAGAATGAATGACTTTGAAGACGAAATTATTCGTGAATACTTAACATTATCTAAACTTTGTATGGAACAAAATTATTTCCAATATAACAATCAATTTTATGTTCAGAAAGAAGGAACAGCTATGGGTAATTGCTTGTCACCCTTCATAGCCAATTTATTCATGAGTAAGTTTGAAATCGAAGCCAGTCAAGAATTCGAATATTTCCCAAGGGTATGGTATAGGTATGTGGATGATATTTTCGCGATATTTGATACAAAGAGAGCAAATATTAATGATTTTGTTTCTAAATTAAATAGCCGGTATGATTCCATTAAATTCACTTACGAAGTTGAGAACAAAGGACAATTGCCTCTTCTAGATATTTTAATTATTAAAAATAATAATAGATTAGAATTTGATATCTATAGGAAGGACACAGTAACAGATAGATATATTCCTATTGATTCATTTAATTGCAAACAACATAAATTAGCCTCATTACATCTTTTAGTTCATCGTTTGGTCACTTTCCCTCTGAACAGAGTAAACTTCAATAAAGAAAGGAATCGTATTAGAAATATAACTAGAGTTAATGGTTACGACGATGACTTAGTAAATAAGCTAATAAATAGACATAAATTTAGGTTTAATATTCAGAATTCCACCTTTTTTACACGCGAAGAAAATAACACCAAATATGTCTCCATACCATATAATCCGAAATATAGCAAGGGACTCAATAAGGTATTTAATAAGGTAGGCCTCACCTTAGTCTATAAGTCATCAGACAATCTGAGGAATATCTTAGGAAATCCCAAAGATAAGATTCCTAATTGTGAGAAAAGTGGAATTTATGAAATTAGTTGTAATGATTGACAAAAAGTATGTTGGGCAAACTAAAAGGTAAATTAAAACACGATTTAAAGAACATTTAGCACACTTAAGATACAATAGAACAGAAAAGTCTAGCATTGCCGAACATGCCCTTGAAGCTGATCATACTGTAACATTAGATAATCTAAGGTTAATAAAAAAAATGTATCTGATAGGAGATTGTTGAACGCATACGAAAGTATGGAAATCATAAAATGTAAAAGTAGTTTAAATAAAGACAGAGGGCCTATTCCTTATAGTCCCCTCTACTGGTTTCTTGACCGGAACTGAGGGCCTTGCCTAAGTCATTAGTTCCGCTTGAGTAATTCAAGGTTTAGGCTAAGTATAAATAGGGTAGATTTGTAGTTTAGCTTTAGTCAATCATCGCTCCTGATGAAGCTAACATCTTTAGCGAAACGCGCGTCGAGTGCAAAAATAAAGTGTTTGGTGTAGTGGTGATATATACTGAGTAGTATCATTGTGCCAAAGATTCCACATTCCCAACTTAGTTAAAATCAGAAAAGTTAGATGTTGCTGACGGGTGTTATTTTGAACAAAGTATAAAAATATATTTTGTGTAAAAATTCTACTAAATTTGGAAATTCCCAAGAATATTTTTTAAAAAAGCGGTATTTTTAAAAGCTTAACTACGCCAATGGATTTACCTAGTCCTACTTAAGATTTATCAAATTATGCAGAGTCAATGAACTATAAAATTGTTTTAATTTTTAATTCGTTACAATAAATTAAATACATAGAAGGTATGTATTAAAATATAATTTGTTTCTTTTTATCACCTTGTATTTTTCAGTAGATACAGGAGGGAACCTGTATTTAATATTGCTTTCACGGTTCTGGTTAGATTAGAAATGGAAGATCAATCAACGTTATTCTATTAAAATATCTTGAAATTTCTAATAAATGACCTAATTTTTCTTATGATAGGATTGGGGAGATTTACAAAATACGAGGGCTGTATGATAAATACCCGGCCTCGACAAGAAAAAATCATTTTTATGTGTAAAATTTATTTTATTTTTCAACATAGTTTCCTTTTAGCTCGACATACTTAGTCCAACGTTTTTCTATTTTTTGTATTCTATCTAAAAATACGATTTCTCCAACCCTTCAAAATAGATGTTTGTTTCAACAATCATCTTTTTTTTCCCGCCGAGCCATTTTTTTGATATTTGGAAATAGGTTATAATCGCTGGGGGTTACATCTTACAAATATGGTGGATGTGGGACAATTCGTATCCCATCTCACGGAATTTTGCCATGGCGATGACATAAGTGTGCACGCGTTCATTGACTTGATGAAAGAGAATTATTTTCTTCGCCAAAGGCGGGCGTTTTCCTTTCACAACATTGTTGAAACGATCCAATAAGTTGACATAATATTCTTCATAAATCGTTTTGCCCTTTTCAAGGTAATCGACGTGGATTATGCCGCATGCATCCCAAAACACTGTGGTCATGACTTTGTTGGCCGATAAAGTTGCCTTAGCCTTCTTCGGCGCCGAGTCTCCACTGTTTGGACCATAGAGATATTAGAATTGAATAGGTAAGTTTTCGCGAGAAGCGTGGCACTCATAGAAAGAGAAAGAAATAATATGAGTAATCCTGTCTCTCTTATGCGGCGCACGCACACAACACTAAGTTAGAGTGGGTACCCGTGCGAGAATGTTATTCGTATCCTTCGGTCGCTCTGAAAAGAGAGACAGAATAACTTATATTAATTGTTTCTCTTCTTAACACCGTCACGCTTTCGTTTATAGCAGACTTTATACTTTACCTTCTCTATTCGAATATCTGTATGGTTTGGACTGTCCTTTGGTCTCTGGTGTGCTGTGATTAATCCATGTTTCATCAACAGTTATGGATCATTCCGATTGCGCATGCCAACATTCTTTTGAAGTTGACACACGTACGTGTTTGGCCGCTCCCTGATTTGTCGGTGCGGTATCTGTACTCGGTATTTACTGCTTTACCGAGATGATACCAATGCCGCCTTTATTTCCATACTTGGCGGTATATTTTCTATATTAGAATCTGCAGAATAGTCTGTGCCGTCGATACGAGAGAATGTCATCATCGAGTGGAGACGATATATTTTGGCTTGTTATATTTACAGGCGTTCACGTAAAAAAAGAAAGCTCTACTGGCGACATCCATATGTAGAAAAAAATATGAATTGTCGACCATTTGTTCATTTTATCATTGTGTTTAACTAGAAATAATTAATAAAAACACCTGAAAAACGCGTTTTATTTGATATTTCGGCCCATGCTCTTTCAGTTGCGTCCCTCCCCAAATACTCTAATAATTTATAATTGTATAACAATGGATACTTTTCAGTTTCTTCCACTAAAATCACATGAATACCTTTCTCTGCAGCCATTTTAACCTAAGGCCACTCCCTGATTTGTCGGTGCGGTATCGTTTTTCTCGATGTGCTGTTATTGAAATATAAGCGTTCGGCAAGTTTTCGGTACCGAAAACATGCCGAACGGTTATATTTCAATGAAACCCATCTGAGTTGCACGGGCGCGAAGCGGGAGTGGCTCGATATACCGCGTCTCGGAAGAAATAATCAGTCGCCGCTCGGGATTTACCGCACGTCGTGCGAGTTAAGTTAGGTTAAAATGGCGGCCGAAAGAGATATTCATGTGATTTTAATGGAAAAAAACTGAAAAATATCCATTGTTATACAATTATAAATTACCAGAATATTCGAGGAGGGACGCAACTGAAAGAGCATGGGCAGAAATATCAAATAAAACGCGTTTGTCAGATATGTACTGCACAGTCGACAATTAATATTTTTTTTTATCTATGGATGTCGCCAGTAGCGCTTTCTTTTTTTACCTGAACGCATGTAAATATAACAAGCCAAAATATCGTCTTCACTCAAAGATGACATTCTCTCGGGACGACGCAGACAGTTCTGCAGATTCTATCTAGCTCGAAAATATACCGGAGAGTATGGAAATAAAGCCGGCATCGGTACTGTCTCGGTAAAGCAGTAAATACCGAGTACAGATACCACACCGACAAATCAGGGAGTGGCCTAACCTAAATCTTCGCCGAGTTCCGCTTTTATCTCATTAGTTTTCTTTTTTTTCAAAAAGAAATATTTTATCACTGCTCGATATTCAATTTTTTCCATTGTTGCAAAATCAGAAAAGTTGTTCTATTTAAATGGCTGTCACTCACAAACTAAATCACGCAGCGACTTGAAAATTTGACAGGATTCTTGTGAAAGGTTATGTTTACGAAAAATATAAATTTTTAATAGTAGTAGCGCAAATCTCTGGCCGAGGCTAGGTACTTATCATACGACCCTCGTATATACAGTAAACTACTTAAATATTTGGTAGTTTGTTTAAATGATTGTAAAGGCTCCAGTAGCATTTTAATTAGGTCCCACTGATTTGGAGTAAAAGAAAAAGTTCAAAAAGCCTTTCCAATAAATAATACGTTGAATTACAACGTATAGGTACATCTTGTACCATTTTCTTTAAAATATCTCTGGATTTGCTCTAATTTCATTCTGGAATGAGATGAGTGGTTAAAGCTTTATTTTTATTTTATTTATTTTCATTTATCAAGAAATACAAATATAAAATACAATTAAATTACTATAACTAATTACTATAACCAATCTTATATTTTTCGATACTAATGATGCCTAGGCAAAAAGTATGTTCGTATACATCTCATTTTAGTCTTTACTATCTATTTAACACTCACTCTTTTCGGAGGAAAAGAAAAAACAGTACAATATCCAGACCAAACAAAATCATCATTTATACCTACTTTGCCTCTCATAGACTGTAGAAAAATGAATTTCAGTGACCATCTATTAGAATAATGGTACAAAGGTGCTGTAGTTTTCACAAACATATTTTGTGCGAGCCTCATTAAATTTCTTTTAATTTTTTAGCGATCCATACGGAACACTTATAAGAACACTTCGGTGTCTGTCACACCCTATTTTCTCCAAAACTATTTGTCACAGAAAGTTGAAATTTGGTTTGAAGGTTAAATTTTCACTTAAGGGGTTAGTTTCGGGTGGTGAAAAAAAATTACCAGGTCTTCGAGAGAAGTGTCAAATACAAGCTTGTAAAAACATGAGTTTAAAAATATATATAATGTAATACTTGCGCACACTTTTCTTTGTATTATTTTTAAAAAATCTCTGTTCCCCTCCTTATCTAGAAAAAGTACTGATCAAAAAATTCTGAAAATATTCTGGAATATTCTCCACAAGGTGTAGATTGAACGAAAATTATCACGAGTGCATTACCTTTAATAATTTATCTGGTATATAAAAAAAAAAAAATAAAAATTTCAAGGTCATCAGTCTTCAGTAAAGATCGGGGAAAAAAAAAACTTTGTTGAAAACTCATTTGAGGTGTGTTTTGTGAAGTCATTGATCATTTTATATCCTCGTAACAAAAATTTTTATTCTAAAAGCAATTAACATACAGAACAATAATTGTGCAAGTCCAACTTGCACTTGACCAGCTATTATTTCTCTAATATCTCCTGGAAACAAGTTGTAAGATTTTGGAGCAGGGTAATTCAGATATTTGTGATTTATGTTTTTTTTTTACTGTTTGGGATCTTTAAGCTCTTTGAGCAGATGGCAGACATGGTTTACATAATTGTTGGTAGCGTTTTTAAACCTTACGAAGCCGAAAATGGTCGTTATGTACCAGGTGTATAAGTATGAAATGCAGATTTCAGACAACAGATGGTGCACCAATGCAGTTTGTGCTATAAAGATTTGA
This sequence comes from Pachyrhynchus sulphureomaculatus, assembly GCA_019049505.1. Classification (NCBI taxonomy): domain Eukaryota; kingdom Metazoa; phylum Arthropoda; class Insecta; order Coleoptera; family Curculionidae; genus Pachyrhynchus; species Pachyrhynchus sulphureomaculatus. The sequence continues at coordinate 142,349,895 of CM032453.1, read as the reverse complement.
CACTGCGTCATTTTGTTGTGTCATCAAAAAGGTCAGACGCGCATGAGTGATAAATTGGAAAAGTGTGTGCATAGTATTGTGTTGTTGTGTTCAATATGTCGAAATTTATACCGAACAAAGAGCATTAGCGGACAGCATTAATTTTTTGTTTTCATTTGAAGAAAACTGCTGTTGAATCATACCGATTACTTCGAGAAGCTTATGGTGAACATGCTCCATCGCAAGATACGTGTGAAACATGGTTTCGGCGTTTCAAAAGTGGTGACTTCGATGTTGCAGACAAGGAACGTGGAAACCGCCAAAAAAAATACGAAGATGTGGAATTGCAAGCATTGTCGGACGAAGATGATTCGTAAACACAAAAACAACTCGCCGAGCAATTGGGCGTTAGTCAACAAACTGTTTCCAATCGGCTACGAGAGATGGGAAAGATTCAGAAGACCGGTAGATGGGTACCACATGAGTTGAACAACAGGCAAATGGAAAAGTGCAAAAACACGTGTGACATTTTGCTCGCTTGGTACAAAAGCAAGTTGTTTTTGCATCGTATAGTTACAGAGGATGAAAAGTGGATTTATTATGGGAATCCCAAGCGCAAAAAATCATGGGTAGACCTAGGCGCGCCATCCACATCGACCGCAAGACCGAATCGCTTTGGCAGAAAGACGATGCTCTGTTTTGGTGGGACCAGAGGGGCGTGGTCTATTATGAGCTGTTAAAACCTGGGGAGATGGTTAATACTAAACGTTACCAAGAACAATTGACCGATTTGAATCGTTCGCTGCTTGAAAAAAGGCCAGAATACCCAAAAAGGCAACACAGAGTCATTTTTCTTCATGACAATGCTCCATCACATACGGCAAAACCAGTTCGCGACACGTTGGAAGCACTCAGTTGGGAAGTTCTACCCCATGCAGCTTACTCACCAGACTTGGCTCCCTCCGATTACCACTTGTTTGCATCGATGGGTCACACATTTGCTGAGCAGTGCTTTGGTTCATACGAAGATGTGAAAAAATGGCTCGATGAATGGTTCACAGCAATAGGGGAAGATTTTTACTGGTGTGGTATTCACAAATTGCCCGAAAGATGGGAAAAATGTATAACAAGCGATGAAGCATACTTTGAATAAAGCACTTTTTACCATTCTTCCAAATTTAACATGTTTTTTTAGAAAAAAAACACCTGATATATTGTTCGTATGTTAGCTGTGTTTTCAGCATACAGTCTTGAGAGATACCTTTTATTTATTTTTTTTTTTAATTTTAATATATATTTTTGGGTTATGTTTAACTTGTAGAGCATATTCTTATATAGTCTCCCCCATACCGGTATACCATGTGTTGTATTTATAATTTCTCATAATATATGGAACTTGTATATAAGTGTTCTTAACTTGTCAGCTAGGTAGTCTTCTTATCTTGTCAGCCAGGTAGTCAAAATGTGGCTGCCATTTAAGAAATTGATCAAAACAATCCCCTTAGTTTGCGAAACCTTGTTTATTTGAGTGTGGTCTATTGGTATACTTGAGAAAGTTGATCGGTTCACTCTTGTTACTGAAAAAGCAATGTAATTTGTTTTGGTTATGTTAAGGGTTAATTTATATGTCTCCAACCAATTTTTAATAATCATAAGTCCCTTTGCAGATACGTTATGCTGCTTCTTGTGACACAACATCCAATACAGATTTTTGCACATTTATAGAGTTAATTACTACTAGTTATTGGTATGTATAAAACATGATTCACTATTTACTCCTAAGTCTCTTGTAGCCTTTTTAATGTTAACTCTATTGTCTCTAATAAATAGGAGGACTACTGTGTTATTTATATTGTTTCCGTTGAGCATTTGATTTAGGACATTCTTGATGTTTTCGCTGGTGTGACTACCTTCTAGGCCTCTAATATTAAGCATAAAATGTTTTGGTTCAAAATCTTTAGTTAGCCAATCTACCGTCAAACTTATAAAGCTCTCGTTATTTAGGTCAGTTGTCCACATATCTGTTGTAAAGGAAAAGAAATCAACACTTAATAGTAAATCAGCAGGCCGGAATGATGCTTTGGCTAAAAAATGGTCAGCTTAGAATATTATATATTGCCTCAAGTAGACCAAGCAGCCTCTTCAACCCTAAAAAAAAAGTATTTAGAATTTTTGTGTTTCTATTTTTTACCTGGCTTATTTTTTGATAAAGAAAAAGGAAGAAAATTATTTTTAATTTGTTACCTTCATCCTTTAAGTTATGGGTGCACTTTAGTGCACAAAAGTAAATAACAATTTTAATTTTTATGCTTACCTATATTTTTTTAAAAAGGCTGATTGTCGAAGGCTATCAACTCTCCTATTGAGGTGTGCACATGTTTTGCTTTAAGATCATTTAAATTCCACTGTTCGGTTGTCCCAAAATATTCCTTATCCTAAAAAGTACTACCCGTTATATCTCCACCCTAAATTTTCACATCTTAGATCTCTCAAAGATGAGATTTCCCTTGAAAATCCAAAGTACTCCTTGCAGCGATGATAAAACTTATTGCAGCGAAATGAGCAGAAGAATATATTTCGGAATTAAAAGATATCAATGTATATTTTTATAACATTTCGACTTCAGCATTTGCAGAACACCACCATGAAACACTCGCTATAACCAATCAAAGACCTTAATAACAAATTACTTTATCTCTCCTAGGAAGAAGAGGGAGAAAGGAAAGAACTATCCAATAATTTCAATCAGGAAACTAGTCTTTGCCTCTCAACAATCTGGAAATTGATCATCTATGCAGCTTTGCCCCCCTCCAATCCGCTAATGTAAAAGAGGCTTTCTGACAAACCTACACTCTCTATACCCGTGGAAGATGAAATTGTGATTGATGTGTCATCAGCAAAGTGGACAGTATCAGTGTGTAAGTAGGCAATTTATGTATGTAAACAACGAATTCTAAGAATGAACCTTGTGGGATACCCCTCTTTAACATACTGAATTGGGGCATAATATACCAGAGCTAGCTTCACCGAGTACACCATATTTATAGCCTTTTAGGTAAAACCCTATTAATTTGTGTACCCTATGGTTCTATATTTATCTAGTTTAAAGAGGAATGTGAGATATTCAACACTTCTGGCAGGTCTAGACACTGTAAGTTTTACGTACATTGCATAGAGTGATAGAAAATGCATATTACTTGGTGAGATATCAGAAGAAAATACTCCATTCAAATTCTAGCCATCCAATATGAATGAAAACACATAACATATTTTGTCTATGCTGCATTTTACAAGAATTCCACTATGTTTATTCAAAAATTAGGTCAAATCTCACTATAAAACTACTATACCATAGTGTACCAACTTATTTTACGACTAAAAATATACATACCAACTATTTAAAAAAAAAATGTCTATATCTACACAACATTTAATACAAATATATAAAATAAACTAAATAACTTCACTATAAATTTATTTTAACATGAGACACAAACAAATCTTTAACTATGCACTATCAATATGCACTTTAATCACTCATTTCAGCACTATATCAATATTACAATCTTTCAATGATACGTCAATAAAATTTAGAAAATTCATTTTTAATTATCTAATGTAGAAGTGTTATCTCACCTGAAAAGTTAAAAACACTCTAATAGGAAGAGAAACAACTTTATTCCGCTTTAGCTGCTAGAGGAAGTACCTAATTAAAGTACCAATAAAAACTGCAACAAGTAAATTATTGAATTAATATAAATTATTGTTGAATAAGCATTAGCAAATATTTTATTCTAATTGCTTTTTACAGTGTACTGAAACTCGTTGCGTGTCAAAAATCGGTTATTATTATTACAAAATGCAGTTGTTGAATTAACAACATTCAGATTTCTTATCAATTTCCAAAAATAACTCTTAATTTTTTCAAAATTTTATGGTTAGAATTTGATAATATTTTCTAACTAGTCGTCTTTGAAAACAGAGGAATTTATTGTCATTGTTTTCAGCGAATTGAATACCCGATTATTCGGAAATGGTAATTTATTTTTGGAAATTGCTGTCGCCATTGACTGAATTAACCTAAAAATACACTTAGTGAATTGCTTACTCACCCTTCTTTCGAATTTAAAGCTGGCCAAATTTCAGTCTACGTTGGCAAATTTTCTTTTTCGGGTTTTTTCGGAGGCTAAAATTTCAGCGTTACATAACAGAAGAGAAGATGAAAAAATTGTAAACAAAACACTAACGTAACTTCACTAGAACAACCCTAATTAACCATTTCCGGGCCAATCCGGGCATCCGGGATAAAATCGTGATTGACGACAGAGCGCATCGTTGCCAGCTTGGGCGGTTCTCGTCCAAATAGCTCAAATACCACAAATTTTTCGAGTACAGTTAGATGTTTACAGGTCTCAGATCCAAATTTCTTTTTTTTTTCTAAAAATAAAACATATAGTTAAAACATAAAATATAGTTAGATTCGATTAAAATTTCTGATCAATTTGGATATTAAAGAAAATATGTCAGGCCCTATAAATAAGATTGGCAACCTTGGCTTGCTGCATGTGCGCCTTGAAGTTAACTAGTAAATTCGGACTGACTGAAAATTGAAACAGAACCGTAATAAATAATTTTGGAATATTGATTTTTAGGATCGCATGTTTCTTAAACTTATATTGTTTATGTTAATAAAATATTAAATATAATTCATTTTCCAGCAGAGATACTCCTTTTCTGAGTTTTTTTTTATTTCAAAAAAGTAATATTTTTCGAAATAACCCAAGTTTAAATTGTAACTCTTTAAAAAATGCCTAAATCGCCGATTTCAGTGACAGCGTCATGCCCAACTAAGTTACAACGTCAAATCCTCAAATTTTAGTTCAACATAATCCATGTTCATTTATTCATTTTTAACCCTTTGCAAAAAAAATATAAATGAATGAATATTGTGCGACAAGAAAATTATCGCAGGGCTTTAGGTCATCAAAATATACTGTCAAGGTAAGTTTCTGGTTCCATTTGAAATAATTAATTCCAGGGACAAAGAAATCAGGACGGAGTACCGCAGGGTTCCCCTCTGTAGTCCACCTTTTTCAGTTTGAACACTTTAATTTATCAAGATTTGATCGAAACCATTTTTATGTGTTTGCCAACGACACGGCAGTTACTGCTGCGTCGACTTATTTATTGTTTTCACACTTCGGCAAAATATTAGGTGGATTGGATCTTGAAAGCCGCTGTTGACATTAAACCGTTAAGTTTTTATTGGTATTATATTAAGCGTATTTTTCCCTACTCGTTAGTAATAACATATAAATCTGCCGTTCATTAATAAAAATAATTACTTACCAGTAAGTATAGCTGTATAGAAGATGTAACATGTAGGTTGAAAAGTTTTTACTCTAGCTACTTAAAACACATTTTTTTTTGCAAAATTCGACTTTTTTGAGGAGAATGCGGTGGACGAGGAAGTAATTCGAATTTCAATTCATGCAATTTTGCCATCGTAACCACTGTGACCCGGTGTATTGTCTTGATGAAAGAACACTTTTTTCTTGTTCTTTTGGGGCCGTTTGTTTACAATTTCTACTTTCAAATGCACCAATAACTCTACATAATATTCGTTGTTGATGGTTTTTCCCTTCTCAGCATAGTCGATGGAAATTATTTCATGCGCATCCCAAAATACAGGGACCAAACCCTTCCTAGCCGCCTGTTGTGTCTCTGGTCGCTTCATGCTGCTTTTACCGGCTTTTGCCCACTCAGCTGACTGCCGACTTGATTCCGGTGTGTAATGGTGGATCCATGTTTCATCCATTGTCACATATCGCGTTTAATTGCGCTTAAACAGGTCCAAAAAGCGCTCAGAATTATCCACACGTTGTTGTTTTCGGTCCACTGTACGCAGTACCCATTTCGAACAGCGCTTTCTCATGTCCAAATGTTCATGAAAAATATGACCAACACGTTCTTTTGACATCTTTAGGGTCTAAGTTGGGAATGTGGAATCTTTGGCACAATGATACTACTCAGTATATATCACCACTACACCAAACACTTTATTTTTGCACTCGACGCGCGTTTCGCTAACCATGTTAGCTTCATCAGGAGCGATGATTGACTAAAAAATCTTTAGGGTCAGCTATCTTACGCAATTTCACTTTACGGCCATCCAAAACAATTTTGTGGATTGTTTTCCGGTGTAACCACCGCATTTAGGCGTCCAGGGTGTTCAGCATCATTTGTGTCTGTACGCAGTGGCGGCTCCTCTATAAAACCACACGAGCATGTGAACCCCCTGTTAACAACAAGGCAAGATGCAAATTATTTTGTACTAGCCGTGCCCGCGGCTTCGCTCGCGTCGACTTGATTCACTACTATCGTCACTGCTTATTCCTTATGTTACCTAACGTAATAAAATATCTACCATTATTTCCCCTTATCTCCCATTTTTTCTTCTTATCTCCCATTATATCTACATAATTTCCATTATCTAGGCTTATCTTGCAATATTTCTCCTTATCTCCCATTATTTGTCCTTATTTCCCATTATCTCACCATAATTCCCATTATCTAGACTTATCTCTGCTTATCTCCCATTATTTCTCCTTATCTCCCATTATTTCTCCTTATCTCCCATTATTTCTACTTATCTCCCATTATCTCACCTTACCTCCCATAATCTAGGCTTATATCGAATTATATAGAACATATGTATAAATTTATAAAAACACGTAAATCGGATAAGTGGTTCTCGAGTGATATGCGCACTAACGGACAGACAGACTGACAGACAGACAGAGATACGTTGCATTTTATATATATTATAGATATTCTTTGCTACATGATATTATTCGATATTTAATGGTTTAGAATGTTTAAAAAAAAAGCACGAAAATCGGATAAGTGGTTCTCCAGTGATAAGCGCACAAACGGACAAACAGACAGAGAGACCTTGCATTTTATATATATTATAGATATCCTTAGCTACATGATATTGTTCCATATTTAGTGGTTTAGGCAGTGTATTGCAAGAGAACGCGCTAGCGGCAAACTTTTTTCCGATTTGATTCACTATTATCGTCACTGCTTATTCCTCATGTTACCTAACGTAATAAAATATAGCCTATAACCTGGCCAGAGAATGTATGTTTTAAAAAAAAAGCACGTAAATCGGATAAGTGGTTCTCCAGTAATAAGCGCACTAACGGACAGACAGACAGACGGACAGACAGAGATACGTTGCATTTTATATATATTATAGATGTAATAAAATATATATCTAACCCCTGGTCAGAGAACATATGTATGAATTTAAAAAATCACGTAAATGGGATAAGTTGTCCTCGAGGGATAAGCGCACTAACGGACAGACAGACAGACAGAGAGACGTTGCATTTTATATATATTATAGATATAGATTATTATTATTAATATATAAGAATATATGTATGAATTTAAAAAAAGACACGTAAATCGGATAAGTGGGTCTCGCATGATAAACGCACTAATAGACAGACAGATAGACAGACATTGCATTTTATATATATTATAGATTATAGATATTCTCTGCTACATAATATTGTTCCATATTTAATGGTTTAGGCTGCGTATTGCCCGAAATCGCGCTAGCGGCAAACTTTTTTCCGACTTCATTTACTATTATCGTCCCTGCTCATTCCTTATGCTATCTATCGTAATAAAATATAGCCTATAACCTGGCCAGAGAACATATGTATGTTTAAAAAAAAAGTACGTAAATCGGATAAGTGGTTCTCCAGTGATAAACGGACAGACAGGCATTTTATATATATTATAGATTATACCTTAATCATACAAACATCTTTTAAAGAAATGAACCTTCTCTACAAACGGGCAAGAACAATTTTTAACAACCCTAATACTTTACGTACCGTTAAACCTCGAGTTGTCACTGAAGCTGCCTAAGCGCACAAACTACAAAAACTGGATGTAAAGCAAGGCGGTATACGGTGCTGTCTCGTTTTATACGTTTTTGTGTTCTGGTAAACTGTCTCTCTTTCTAATACGAAAATATAAATTCGTCGTTTTTCTCTTTCCATGGTTCACACTTACTTGGTAATCTTGCGGATTTGGACTGGAATAAAAGCGTCGTGTTGATTCGTTTATATTTTACATCTAATCTAAGCGGTTCCACTGAGAGTAGTTAAATTTGGTTTTGGCGTTCACTATTTTGCAACAAAGGGTGTATTGTTAGTATTAAGTCGTGAATGCAATTACATACAGACATAAACTGATTATAATTGATGTAATGAACGAAAAAATGGATGCACAGCCGGGTTGTAGTAAATTGTTAGGCGTTAAAAGAAACTTGAATATACAGTGAATTATTTAAAATAAAATTTTTCGAAGCTGCCTTTAAAAGACAAACTTAAAGTGAAAGCTGCGAGAAAACCGATTCCTAATCTTAGTATTACTCAAGTAAGTAAGGGACAAAAACGCGAGTTCAGAAGAAGTTTTAAAAGTGAATTATATGAAAAACATGAATGGCTATACGGATGCAGCTTGGTTTGTTTTCCATGTTTGCTATTTGCATCTGAAAGTGCTGAAGCGAGTTGGGTGAAAAGTGGGGTAGTCGATCTGGCACACTTATCACAAAAAATTAAAAAGCATAAAAGTTCGCAGGTTTATATAAATTCGCAATTAGAACTAAGACTTTTAGGAAAAGTTGATATAAACCAGAGGTTCCCAAACTTTTTTTTCTCGTAGACCACTTTCAAAATTTTACTGGTTTCGGTGGACCCCCTGGTGCTACATTTCTACCATATTCCCAAAACTCGTCAAAAAATGTGAAGATTAGATCTAACGATGGAAATTTGCGTCGTGGCTCAGTTCCAACCCTAAATTCGGAGTGGTAAAAATAAAAAGAAAAATAATATATTTTCTTGTGTGCTATTTATTAAAATAATATGATTACAGACTTAATAGAATTAAAATTAAACATTAATAACGCACCGTAACTTCAACAATGTAAATCAACAATTAAAAAAAAAGTCATAATTTTAATGGGAGGGATGTACTTGATGGATTGAGAGCAAATTATCAATATTTGGCTTCAGTTTTGTAAGGAATAACCGTAAATCTCCCCGTTCTGTGATGTTCCATCTGCTCCTTTTTTTTGTTAATAGGTTTGTAACGACACTAAAACTTTTTTCGACAAGGTATGACGAGGGAAACGCTATCAAACGTTTTCTCGCAATTTCCCACAGCCCAGAATATTTTTCGGGTATTTCTGCCTGCAGCCAAAATGTTTGATAGCCTTTTTTTAAATTTCACCTTCAGCTCCTCATTGGTGCTAAGCTCGAGTAGCTCCTCTTGTAATACCACATTCGCTACTTCCGTTTCATCAAATGGATTTATGATCCATGGTGGTATTTCCATCGTCAGAATATCTTCAAATCTATTTTTGAAGTCATCGTGCAGGGCATTTAAATGTTGAACGTATATCTCAGTATCTTCATCAAGACATTCTGCCTGTGACAAGTTTGGAAACTGGAAAAATTCGGGCCGACTAATATTTTGCTTCATAAATTTCAATTTTCCAAGAAAAGCCGAAATTACACCCTTTGTTTTTATTAAATTTAGGCTGTCCCCTTGTAACTGCAAGTTAATGTCATTAAATTTTTTGAACAAATCTGTCAAATACGCGATGTCTGCTTTCAATTTGATCAGGTTTTCTTTTAAATCTGGATCTTTACTTTCCAGAAACTCTAAAACTGATTCAAAAAATGAGTAAAATCTTGTGAAACATGCACCTTTCGACAACCAGCGTACTTCAGTATGTAAGAGCAATCGTTGGAAGTCTTCATCATTTTCGTCGCACAATTGTGCAAATAAACGGGTATTCAACGCATTGCTTCTTATTTTGTTAACTGCTTTAATCACAAATTGAAGCGATTGGTGCAATCTATCACTCAAATTTTTCGTTACCAGGTGTTGTCGGTGATGACACAGTGAATTGCAGTTACTCCTGGTATAATTCTTTTAAGATGGCTTGTAAACCCGCGATATCGCCCGAAGATGGCAGGAGCTCCATCTACTGCCACCGAAATAATGTTTGTAAATGGAATCGATTTTTCCTTAAAAAAATCACTCAGGACATTAAATTTTGATTCGCCTTTAGTGTCCATCTCTAAAGTTTTCGCGAATAGCAATCGAACATATGCCAATAATAATGCTTCATTACCAGGTAAAGTTGACTCGGCTAGTTGAATAGAAAAATGAGTTGTTTGCAGATAATTACACAAGAAGCTTTCAATATCAGAGCTCATTTCATCAATACGTCTTTGTACAGTGTTGTTACTCAAAGGAATTCTTTTGAGTACGTCAAATGGAGGTTTCTGCAGAACAGTTCTTAAAACCTCTTCAACAGCGGGTAAAATTAACTGTTCTCCGATGGTGTGCGGTTTTCCAGATTTCGCTATAAGCAATGAGATATTGTAAGATACCTGCAAGCCATCATCGTTACTTTGAGACGTTGAAGCGAACATACTGTGCACGGTGGGTCTCTTTTCATATTTTTCCTTCAATGTTTAAAAATATTTTAAATCTTTACCTATTTTATCAGGATGACACCTTCTTAGATGATCTTCGAGCTTCGATGGTTTCATTGCTCAAAACTTTGTTGCATAAAAGGCATATGGGCAATCGTTTGTCAGCCTTTGATGGAAGAAAACCAAATTTGAAATAATCAACACTGTACTGACGACATTTCTTCTTAGATTCAGCCATGTTTCGTATCAGTTACCTACCTGTAAAGAAAAAAATGTTTGTTTTAGTAATCATAAGGCTACTTTAACAGGATATGGCTATTTTAACAGAATAAAATAGGATTAATTAATTATTGCAATGAAAAAACCAAAATGCCGGCGGCAAAACTGATTTTAATTATTAAAAGCAATAAACTGCTAAGACCCATATAGAGGTTTTCACAAAACGGCTGAACCTATTTTAATGTAATATAAAATATTTTTTGATTAATTATATTTTGATATATTTCTGTAAATTCGAGAGAAAATACTTTTAAAGAATATTTTGACATCACAACTCCGCTATTTTAATGATTTATTAATTACTTTGATGTACGTTCGAGTGGTACATAAAGACATGTACAATTTATCAAAATATTTTTAGTCATTTAGCATTAGCAACTACGAGGGCACTGAAATATGTACAAACATGCAGGTCAATCATATATCTCTCCTTTAGCGAATCACCACAGTCGGGTAAATAAATAATTTTATAATAAAAAATACTAAAAGTTCAATCTTTCTCGGCTTTCTGTTCTTTTATAGAAGTATCGAATAATGGTCCTGTTCAGTATTTAATTTTTATTACGTACCTACTACACGCAAACATAACATATAATATTATTTCAATATAAAATAAAAGTATGAATAACAAATAGGCAGGTACTTACTTTTTCCGGCACTGGCAAACACTGACATCGATTCACTCACACTTTTCTTTTCAAAATTCCGGAAACAAATGAGTAACGTTTGTCCTTGGCATTCGTATTTATATTGGTGAAGAATCAAACAAATTCATGCAAGATTACAAGCACAGCACAAGTCGTATTTCGTCCCTTTGCACGTCTGAACGGGTTGCGTTGCGGGTGGGCGGCGATAATGGGAGTTAATGTGCCATAATCTGAGAAAATGTGAAATAGTGACAAATAAGACGATATAAGACTAGATAATTTATAAGTCGATATAAGCCTAGACGATTTGAAACAAGTCGAGATAATGGGAGTTAATGTGCCATAATTTGAGAAAAAGTGAAATAGTGACAAATAAGACGATATAAGATAGATAATTTGTAACAAGTCGAGATAATGGGAGTTAATGTGCCATAATTGGGAATAAGGCGAAATAATGACAGAGAAGTCGATATAAGCCTAGACGATTTGAAACAAGTCGAAATAATGGGAGTTAATTGTGCCATTATTGGAAATAAGGCGAAATAATGACAGATAAGACGATATAAGCCTAGATGATTTAAAACAAGTCGAGATAATGGGAGTTAATGTGCCATTATTGGAAATAAGCGAAATAATGACAGATAAGACGATATAGGCCTAGATGATTTGAAACAAGTCGAGATAATGGGAGTTAATGTGCCATTATTGGAAATAAGACGAAATAATGACAGATAAGACGATATAAGCCTAGACGATTTGAAACAAGTCGAGATAATGGGAGTTAATGTGCCATAACCCGAGAAAATGTGAAATGGTGACAAATAAGACGATATAAGACTAGATAATTTGTAACAAGTCGAGATAATGGGAGTTAATGTGCCATAACCTGAGAAAATGTGAAATGGTGACAAATAAGACGATATAAGACTAGATAATTTGTAACAAGTCGAGATAATGGGAGTTAATGTGCCATAATTGGGAACAAGTCTCGACGCGCATTGTACTGAATATCGAATATGCAAGTTTTTACAAGTAACAATCTCTGACCTTCTTAAAGTACACTACTCAAAAAAATTAAGGGAGGTTTTAAAACCAGGAAATTAATGCTAAATAAACAGGCTATTTGATCCATATGCCGGCCTAACTGAAAAATTTTTTTCAAGCCCGTGGACCAAAAAAAGCAAAATATTTGCAATATTATGTTTTCGCGCTATCTGTTAGGATTGCATGGGAACCGTAGCTCCTAAAAAATTTTAGCCAAAAAATCTGAAAATTAGAATCTTAAAGCTTCAAAATGCTTTTTTTTTAAAGTTTCAATACGACCATTTTTCACCGAAATACAGCCTGTCAAAAATCACCGAAAAATTTGGAATTTTTTTTTTGCTCCCTAAATTTTTTTGAGTAGTGTATTATCTGCCTACATTGATAGGTAAAGCCAAGCCAACATTTTTGTTCTTTACTATCGAAACCAGATAAATTTTCGTGGACCCCCACTTACAACTTGTGAACCCTCATTTTTTTTTCACGCCAACGTAGACCCCCGTCGAGTCTCTCGTGGACCCCTGGGGGTCCACCTAAACCACTTTGGGAATCACTGATATAAACCAACAACTGGATAGTGCCTACAAAAGAAGTATTGAAAAACATAATGACAATGTATCGAAAAACAGATACGTTTTGTCGAAAATTATAAATTATATAAAGTTCTGTAGATGTTTCGAATTAGCTTTGCGAGGACACGATGAAAGAGATGGTTCGCAAAATCCGGGTATTTTCAGAGGTCTAATTAATGTTAGTGCAGATTTGGATCTGGCTTTAAAAGAGCATTTTGAAAAATCTACGGTCTTCAAAGGTACTTCAAAAATAATTCAGAACGAATTATTAGATTACATGCTACAAGTTTGTCATGAATATATAAGGAATGAAATAGCAGACGCCCAATTCATCTCTGTTACAGCAGATGAGACCACAGATATTTCTTGTAAGTTTCAAATGGTAGTAGCTTTCAAACGGTACCCCAACTGAACGATTTTGGGCTTTTTTCAATCCACAAAATCATAATGCAATTAGTATAGCAGGTTGTATTAAAGACGTTTTGCTCAAAGTTACAGATACACCAAATAAATTAATTTCACCAAGCTATGATGGAGCAAATGTTATGAGTGGCCGCCATGGTGGAATAAACAGAATTATTCAAGATGATTATAAATACGGCTATTATGTTCACTGTTATGCTCATCAATTAAATTTAATTTTAGCCCATGCAACTAGCCAGAATGCAGAAGTGCGGATTTGCTTTTCTAATATAAATACGAGGCTGGTTTGAAAAGTCCGTGCAAAGTCCGAGAGATGGCACCACCGGCGCGTATCGAGGTCATGTTTAGTTAGTAGCATCTCTTGAATGAACGTACACCAAGTTTCAGCCATATTGGTCTATTTCTTTGTGTTTGGCATTCGTGTGAATCAAGGAAGTCGAGTGATTTTCAAGAAATGGACGAAAAAGAATTTCGTGTGGTGATTAAACATTACTTTATGAAAGGCAAAACGCGTCAGGAGACTAAAGAGAAGCTTGATAAACATTATGGTGACTCTGCACCTTCGATTAGAACAGTTTATAAGTGGTTTCAAAATTTTCGGACTGGCCATATGGGCACAAGTGTCGCTGAACGTTCTGGGTGGCCTGTGGAGGTTACGACTCCAGAAATCATTGATCAAATCCATGATATGGTGATGGATGACAGAAGAGTTAAGGTGCGTGAGATTGCTAGTGCTGTGGGCATCTCGACTGAACGGGTACATAATATTTTGCATAAACATTTGGACATGAGAAAGCTATCCGCAAGATGGGTGCCGCGATTGCTCACGCTTGACCAAAAACGGAATCGTGTGAAGTGTTGCAAGGATGGTTTGCAGCTGTTCCAGAAGAATCCGGAGGACTTTAAGCGTCGTTTCGTCACTGTGGATGAAACATGGATACATTACTATACTTCTGAGACCAAACAACAATCTAAACAATGGGTTACCAAGGGGGAATCTGCACCAAAAAAGGCGAAGACCGTTCCTTCGGCCGGCAAGGTTATGGCGACTGTCTTTTGGGATTCGCAAGGGATAATCCTCATCGACTATCTGGAAAAGGGTAAAAACTATTACAGGTGAATATTATTCATCGTTATTGGACCGTTTGAAAACCGAGCTGCAAGAAAAACGCCCGCGATTGGCCCACAAGAAAGTCCTTTTCCATCACGACAACGCACCAGCACACACCTCAGCAGTTGTGGTCGCAAAATTAATGGAAATAGGATTCCAACTCGTTTCACGTCCCCCCTATTCTCCAGACTTGGCTCCCTCAGACTACTATTTGTTCCCCAATTTGAAGAAATGGCTGGCGGGACAAAGATTTTATTCAAACGAGGAGGTGATTGCAGACACTAATGGATTGGACAAATCCTATTATTCGGAAGGGATCAACAAACTAGAACATCGTTGGACGAAGTGTATAAGCCTAAAAGGAGACTATGTCGAAAAATAAAAAAGGTTTACCCCAAACACATAAGTAGTTTTTATTTTTGCACGGACTTTTCAAACCAGCCTCGTATTTGGTTCATTCAATCACTCTAGGGAAAGATAATAAGGGCAGGGAGATTACCAAGTGAATACAGCTCTCCTGGGCAGCATTTGGGAGACTCTCCTTTGTGCTGAGGGATAGTAGTATCCCGATTAATTTAAAAAGAAAAGGTTTCGATGCCTGTATTCTACCGGTAACAACATACGGAATGCAAACCATGTGTCTAAAGCAGAAGAATGCCAATAGATTGAGAGTGATGCAGACGGCAATGGAAAGGGCAATGTTGGGGTTGTCTCTGAGGGACAGAATCCGAGAAGAATAGATCCGTCGAAAAACAGGAGCTGAAAATCATACAGTGGCGACCTAGGGAGACAAAACTAAGTAGAGGTAGACCCCAATTGAGATGGGTAGATGATATCAAGAGGATAGCTGGTAGAGACCGGCACCAAAAGCACAATACAGTGCAAAAAGGAAAATATTAGGAAATGCCTATGTCCAGGAGTGGACGAGTTAAAGGTTAAAGAAGAAGAAGAATATTATGATTTTACCCTCTCTGGGGTATCACAAGGAGTATTGTTTTGAGTTTTGGACCTCGAAAAACTTGTCCTTTTTTGTTTAAAAACAATTTAAGTTTTCGAAACGCGTTTTTTGAGCTTAAAATGTGAATAATCCAGTTATATAAGTCGGATCGAGATAAAAAAAATCAAAACTCTTCGTAATGAAATTTACAATAAATCTTCGTTGGCTTTGAGTCGCTTAAGTGCGTACATAACCTACAAAATTGAAAAAACAGGCAAAAACATTTTTTTTTTTTATTTCATTGTACAGGTCGACTAAGTGAACCAATCGGCTTGAAACTTTCAGAAAATATGCCTTTTGTTATAGCAAAAATACCCTGAAACTTTTGACACAAAAAAAATAGAACCCAGTGGGCGTAATCGAATTTGTTATTTAAAATTTGAATTGCCCGCCATTTTGTGCCATTTGGTCCAAAATGGATCTTTGTTTTTTGAAAATTTAGGTCTCGACGTCAGCTTTCCGATGCCAATTTTTTTTGGAATCATTTTAGCCGTTTTGTTTTACATTTGTTTATTAATCAAATAACAACAAATGCCTTTTTCGGTCATTTAAAAAAAAAATGTTAACGAAAATGAATTTTTTTTCTTAATAAAGGTCTCGCGATTCTCTACCAGATGTGATAAAAAAATTTCAAAATTCCCGAAAAAACGCATTTGTTGTTATTTGATTAATAAACAAATGTAAATCAAAACGGCTAAAATGATTTCAAAAAAAATTCTTTGTAATAGCATCGGGAAGCTGGCGTCGAGACTTAATTTTTGGAAAAAAAATATCCATTTTGGACCAAATGGTATAAAAACGGAGGGCAATTCAAATTTTAAATAACAAATTCAACTGTGCCCATTTGGTTCAATATTTTTGTATCAAAATTTCGGGGTATTTTTGCTATGACAAAAGGCATATTTTCTGAAAGTTTCAAGCCGATTGGTTCACTTAGTCGACTTGTACAATAAAATAAAAAAAAAAAACAGTTTTTGCCTGTTTTTTCAATTTTGCAAGTTCTGTACGCACTTGCGCGACTTAAAACCAATGAGGATTTGTTGGAAATTTCATTACGAAGAGTTTTTTTTACTTCCGATATCAAGCCCCAAAACTCACCCCTTAAGTCAAAATTTAACTTTCAAAACTTCAGGGCTCTGATGAGACCATCAATTCTTATATTAGTGCCCAATTTCAACTTTCTATGTCAAATAGAATCCGAGAAAATCGGGTGTGACAGACGGAGAGACGCACAGACAGACACCAAAGTAATCTTATAAGTGTTCTGTATGGAACACTAAAAAAGGGTATTTCCTGTTAATTCTCAGTTGATCTGGAATTGATATTTTTCTTTATCGTTTATAGAATTCAATTATTATGGATTAACACACTGATATCAGCTACCATTTAAATGTTTTTGAGTGTCGATGTTATCCAATCGGTAGATATGAAGGGGATTACTCACTATTGGTTGTATAAAGGTTTTATTTTTTTGTATAATCCTTTCATATAAAACTTTAAATCTCATCTAATTCTCTTAATACCCTAATAATCCGATAAGATACTTTCTTTCCGTGTACAATGGTCCAAAGCCAATGAATAGTAGCGCGGGCACCCTCTCCCGCCCCACATATCAACCCCCGAAAACGTCGATACACGCCCGCCTCTTCCAGATTGCGCCGACTCTTCGCCGCCCCAAAATTCTGCCGCCTTCAACAGAGACAATATTGCCAGATTCACCCTTTGGGTGGTAGAAATACTATTTTAATTTTTTTTTTAGTGTTCTACTACTACGGGATTACAAAGGTTATAATTTGTGAAAATTTGTTGTTTCAAATTTGGGGGCTCTTCAAATATTCTGGAAGGGTGACCTATAGGAACGTCTACATATACACAGTGTGTCTCAAAGTAAACTAAAGTAAACAGTATATGTATATATATATATATATATATATATATATATATATATATATATATATATATATATATATATATATATATATATATATATATATATATATATACAATCCTGCTTGATGTAGGACTTCCCCCTGAATTTCCATCTCAATCTATTTGCAGCTATTGTCATCCATCCAATGCCCCCAACCCTCTGTATATCATCCTGCTATCTTCTTTTGTGGCGTCCTAGTTTCTTTTTCTGTTCTCGTGGCTCCATTCTAATGTTTGTTTGGTCCATCGATCATCGGTCGTTAGTGCTACATGTTCAGCCCATTGCCATTTTCTTTCTGCTACGCGCTCTATAATATCCCTTAATTTCGTTTGTTGACGTATCCACTTGTTTCTTTTTCTACCTTTAAGTTTTATCCTCCTCTGTCTTTCGTGTGCACTTGGGGTGTGAACTATTTTGTATATCGGCTTTATTCAGTGTCCAAGTTTCAGCGCCGTATGTAATTACGAGCAGGATGCACTGGTCGTAAACTATGGCCTTTAACCTATTTGGGATGATTTTATCTTTGAATATATAACTTAATTTCCCGAATGTGCACCATCCAAGCCTGATTCTTCTTGAAATTTCACTCTCTCATTGTAGTAATTTTCTGCCCAGATACCCGTAATTCTTAACAATATCGAGAGCTGTTCTCTTCAAATTTATAACTATGTTTTTATTAGTGTTGGTTAATATTTTTGTCTTACTTTTATTCTTCTTAAGACCAACTGTCATTGTGTGGATTAATACTGATAACTGCAATATCGTCTGCGAACCTTAAATGAATCAGAAATAAATATATATGTATACATGTCGGTTTTGTAACATTCTACGTCATCCGACATTCAATTTCCACTCGTCTCTCTTCGTTAATAGGTTTTTATCCAAACCTTTCCTTCTTATTTCAATGCCAGTTCCTTCTCACCAGCTTTTACATAGTCTTTTACGTCATCGTCGTCTTCGCACTTTTAGTTTTCCACTTGGTGATTTGCTTTGGCAGTCTGCTTTCACCCGTTCGTTGTAGATTGTCTGTACAACACTAACTGTTTGGTGCTTATGTCAAAGACAATCGTGTGCTTTATGCTCATTGCTTAATGTACTTTTTTGTTGGTTTCTCTATCTAATCTTGACTTTTCAACTCCACGTTTTCAAAAGTCCATTTCTGTAGCCTATATCATCCTTTTCAAGCGGTCTCCCAACGGCTAGGTTTCAGATCCATTGTTATTATATTGTTTACTATGGTTCTGTAAATTAGTTTTCGGTGTATTTTTCATCACTTAGTATCAATTTCTGGCTTCTACCGCCCACATATATGTATTCGGTCTTCTTTAGATTTACTTCTAAACCCTTGTACTCCTCTCTAAACTTACACGCTATGTACTTTAGATCATCATAATCTTGGGCAAGTAAGATTTGATAATCAGAGAAGCAAAGTGTGTGCAATGTTCTTTCTTTCATTTTGAAATTCCTATGTGTTGGCATTTTTTTCTTCCATGTTTTGGAAGTCTATTCCAGATATATTTTAAAGAGGGTGGTGGTGGGGGGTGGGAAACAATATCCCTGCTTAAGCTCTTTTGAAACAGTAAACCCTGGGGTCAGACAACTGTCCACCTCAACCTTTACCAGGCTGAAGTTGTACAATGACTTAATGACTTTAATCAGTCCGACCTTTGTATTAGTTTGTTCTAAAACCTTCCAGAATAAATTTAAAAGTATACTATCATAAGCTTCCTATAAATCCACATAAAGCAGCTATATAATTTGTGCTGCCCCAAAGCTCGTTTCTTTTCGATAGGTGGTCTTTGATTTGACTATATTTCAGGAAAAGGTTTATTAAATGTTGATATAACCTCTCACTGTCATATTTTGTGAGTTCCGAGGGTATGTTTCTAGTCCCATTTTCGACTTCTGCCAGGTTTAATGTTATTGGTGATCCCACAATTCTAATTTCATCTAACTTTCCTCAGACATGAGTAAAATTATTTCTGTCTTGCGTTATGGCATCAGACAGCTGAAGTACGGTTGGAACATCAACTATCGGATGAAATTAAAATCAAGCAGGGAGTACGTCCGGGTTGTATTCTATCGCCCTTGTTCTTCAACCTCCATTCGGAGGTGATATGCAATGAATCAACATCAAGGGCGTTAACATAAATAACATCAGATATGCGTATGATACAGTAATTATCACTAATAACGGAAAAGATCTACAAAAACTTATAAATAAAATAACTGACATATGATTATAAGCAAAGAATCTAATATTGAAGATAGTGGTATTACGGTCAGTGGCACAAAGATAGAGAGAGTTGATAAACTGATGTATCTCGGTCGCAGTATTAACGACCACTGGAACCCGACTGTGGAAGTCAAAATTCGAATAGAGAAAGCATTTATAAAGAACATAAAAATCTTAACTAGTTACGACCTATCATTGAAACTATGGATGAAAATGGTAGGTTGCTATGTCTTTCCGGTTCTCTTGTACGGCATGGAAGCGTGGACGCCAACTGAAGTAATGCTTAAACCTCTCGAGGCATTCGAGATGTTTGTGTATCGACGATTGCTGAAAGTCAGTTGGATGGACAGAATTTGTAATAACAGCGTTCTTGCTCGCATGGACAAAGACTTGGAGGTGGTCACGACCATCAAGCGACGCAAATTAGAATATTTTGGCCACATTATGAGATATCCAGAAAAATACGAAATCTTGTATCTGATTATATAAGGAAAGTTTCCAGGCAGACGTGGTCCAAGGAAAACATCGTGGTTGAGAAATTTGAGGCAGTGGTAAGGAAAATCTACGGTTCAACTCTTCTGAGCGGCCGTCAATAAAACAATCATCATCAACATGGTACCCAACATGTTAACCAACGATCGTTGAACGGTCATGGTACCCGAAGAAGAAGAGTATATTGCATTAATAGTTTTTTGAAATGTACTTCCAAGGCGTTATTAATGTGATTATATCTCTTTTGATTTCACGCCATAGTTCTATAGTTAAGAGCGCCTTAAAAATTAAGGAACATGGCCGATTGACGCTAAAAGTAATTTTTACATTTTTGGAAAATTTTAGATACTTTTAGCTTGCAATTTAGGTATGGTTGCAGATGGATAAGAGTCCCCAGTGAGAGACCCATTTTCTCAGTTTGAGGGTCATCAGACAACTAATCCATAACTAACTCTTTGCCTGACAACCGCTGAGTAGAACCAATGCATGATTTGGGGATTAAGTTCCCCTCAAACCGGTGTAGTAGCTAAAAATGCCGAA
Source organism: Pachyrhynchus sulphureomaculatus (assembly GCA_019049505.1). Taxonomy (NCBI): domain Eukaryota; kingdom Metazoa; phylum Arthropoda; class Insecta; order Coleoptera; family Curculionidae; genus Pachyrhynchus; species Pachyrhynchus sulphureomaculatus. Next base: position 142,329,116 of record CM032453.1, on the reverse strand, counting down.
GCCATTTTCTCTACGACAACTAACTTACTAATGATACAATATACACCAACGGTAATTACTAAAATCCTTTCGAGCACCTTTTAATATAAAGAACGAAGAATATACGAGACTGTCCACTACTTCGGAATAAGAAAATTTTCAAATGTAACCTTTTCCTCCAAATGAACGATTCAATCTGACAACACCGATGAGCACGAACTAATCAATATCTCATGTACTGTGATCGTTCTCTAATCGGTGCGAGGAGCTTCGAACGGCCAAAGTGCGACAGCGGAGACTTTTCCGTGGCTCCTGCAGTGCGTCGGGTTCGCGATTGTGTGCATGAGACGTTTTTCTGCGGGTGCCGTGCTCGTAACTGCACCAGGACATCATCATGCAACCTCCTCCGAGGAAGGTGGGCATGTTTTATTAATTTATTTGCTTGATTCTTCTTTTTTTAGGGGGGGGGGGTTGTAGATTCAGTAATAAACAAATTATTATGCAATTATTTAGGGACTGATTTTATTGATGGGTTCGTTGAAGGTGCTATTGAACTTTTGACAGATGCTGAATCTAGTATTTCTATGCTGGAGCTTTTAGGGGTAACACCATCAAATTATTTTGAGATACGCTACATGTCGCTTTAACGATATATAGTTAAATTACATGTGGTTAAAAAAAACTGCTGTACTTGGTCATTTTAATTAAACACAACATAGAAAACTGGGTGTAATTAGGCCCTAACGATGAACGAAAGTCAAAATATAAACAGTGATTTTTATTTATTTAATTTTTGGCTTGTTCCGTGGAAAAATCCTAGTGACCTAAATGCGACATAAAAATGCGTTTTTAAGCTCTATATCCTATAAACTTCTGGAAACTATGCCTCTTAGTTGAAATGAATTTAAAGTTTGCTTGTTACAGATGATTTCATTATTGAGAATTTGTATTTTTAGAAATTGGGACGTATGTACGTACTCACATACTATTATTTTTATTGCTGCACTGAACGAATTTGATTTACGAATCGGAATTCTTTTATTATTGGTTACCCTGAATTGTGGAAAAGTTATTTTTACCAAAATGTAAGAATATGTCAGGTCTCAATTGTAAAAATCTCTGTTTCCTTTTCTCTGCTGTATCGTACAGGGTGTCCCAGTATTTCGTGTACATAGAGGTACTGTGGATTTCTGGGATGAAAATATGACCATTTAACCCAAGTTACCTTAGTCCAAAAATTAGTAATTTTTGAGATACTGGGTGTCAAAGTTATACTTTTATTTTAGTTTTTCTTAAGTAGCTTTCTTAATAATTGTAGTATTTGTACAAGATTCGATGCTAAGGGGTTTTCTGAGATGAGAAATTGAAATCAGCTCACAGTTTTGTTGTAAATTGTAGGAGGCGCCACTTATTGGAGTGTGTATACTTTTAAATTTTCATAACTTTTTTATACCAGTCTGTATGATATTTTTTATTAAACATTCGTATTTTCCGCCTGCTCCTGTGTAAAAAAGCTCTCTTAGTTAATGTTGCTCCGGGCAACAGTTTCTGAGATAATAGGATGTTTGTTTCCATTTTTTAATTCCATTATCAAATTCGCAAATGCCTTCCACACTTCATCCAGATAGGACAGGTCCAAAAGAAAAGTCTTTAAAATTTGGAGCATGCTTAAAGGCAAACAGGCTAACAACAATAATAAGGTATATATAAGGCTAATAACAATAATAAGATACCTATAAGAAGGAACGCATTTGCGAATTTGACAATGAAATTAAAAAATGGAAACAAACATCCCACCATCTCAGAAACTATTACTAGGAGCAACATCTACCAAGAGAGCTTTTTTAAACAGGAGAAGGCGGAGAATACCAATATTTAATTCAAAATATCATACGGAGTGGTAGAAAAAAGTTATGACAATTTAAAAATATATACAGTGCAATAAGTGGCGCCCCTACAATTTACAACAAAACTATGAGCTGATTTGGATTTCTCATCTCAGAAAACCTCCTTAACACCGAATTTTGTACAAATAGTACAATTATTAAGAAAGCTACTTAAGAAAAACTAAAATAAAAGTTTAACTTTGACATCCTGTATCTTAAAAATTACGAATTTTTGGACTAAGGTAAGATGAGTTAAATGGTCATATTTTCATCCCAGAAATCCATAGTAACTCTATGTACACGGAATACTGGGACACCCTGTATAAAATACGGATTATTTAATGTATTAAGTTGTACTGCTTTGATTGGGTTATTTTTTAACGCAAAAAAAATAATAAATTTCAATATTTACAACAATATTTGTCTGGGAAGTGCTGGCTAAATAACCATTTTTAGTGTTCCGTACCAAAACTGAAAAACAGAACACTTAGGGACTCACTTCGGTGTCTGTCTGTCACGACCGATTTTCTCCGAAACTATTTGAAATAGAAATTTGTTACAAATTTAGGAACTGATAGCCTAATCACAGCAGTGTAGTTTTGAAAATTAAATTTTGAGTTGAGGGGTTAGTTTTGGACGGTGAAATCGGAAGTGAAATTTTTTTCGAGTGGTTTGTCAAAAGAAAACTTGTGAAAACGTGAATTCAAATATATATATATATATATATATATATATATATATATATATATATATATATATATATATATATATATATATATAGGCAGGCTGAAAAGTTTTTGGTTTAGCTACTTCAAACACACTTTTTTGTGCAAAATTCGACTTTATTCATCAACATATTCTCCTTCAAGAGCGATACAATCAGTCCAACGCTTTTCTAACATTTCTATACCTTTCTTGTAGAAGGATTTGTCTGTGCCTTCAAAATAGGCCTTAGTTTCGGCGATAACTTCTTCATTGGAGCCAAATCTCATTCCCGCGAGCATTTTTTGAGGTCTGTGAATAGATAATAGTTGCTGGGGGCCAAATCTGGATAATACGGTGGATAAGGAAGCAATTTGAACTTCAATTCATGCAATTTTGCCATCGCAACCATTGACTTGTAACACGATGTATTCTCTTGATGAAAGAGCACTTTTTTCTTGTTCTTTTGGGGCCGTTTGTTTCCGATTTCTGCCTTCAAACGCACTAATAACTTTATATAATATTCGCTATTGGTGGTTTTTCCCTTCTCAGCATAGTCGATGAAAATTATTCCATGCGTATCCCAGAATACAGAGGCCAAAACTTTCCTAGCCGATTGTTGTGTCTTTGGTCGCTTTCTAGCGGCTTTCACCGGCTGCTGCCCACTCAGCTGACTGCCGATTTGATTCCGGTGTGTAATGGTGGATTTATGTTTCATCCACTGTCACATATTGCATGAAAAAATCCTTTTTCAGTGGTTTTCCTGGGACAGAGTCCCATCAAAAAATAGTCTTTAATCAACACACGAAATTCGATTTTTTCCATTATTCTGAAAATATCAAAAGTAACGTCACTAAAACCACTGTAACTTGTAAACTAATCGTCGAAATGTCATGAAATTTTGACAGATATTGTTTGAAGGTTGGTACTTCCTAATATTCATATGGAATTTTTTAAAAGGGCGACATCCATGTGTGAGACCAAAAACTTTTCAGCCTGTATATATATATATATATATATATATATATATATATATATATATATATATATATATATATATATATATATATATATATATATATATATATATATATATAGGGGCCGTTCAAGTATTACGTAAACATCAAAGGGGGTAGGGGGGTTTTTGCTTTGCTTATTTCTGTTGATAACGGGAAGGCGGGGAGGGGGGGGGGGGGTTTGAATGATGATTCCGTCAACAAATAAGTGATTAGCAGTGTAATAAATGCTTTATAATTTAACTTTTTCTCGGTCTTAGTAGGGTTTGGTATATGTACCCAACTTTCACATTTTCCCCGAAAGATTTGGTAGATCCTGAAGCGAATATATAGCAACCCTACTTGACTGTGCTCGAAATCGGAACGGATGTTTGGGGATTCCCCGTCTATAAGCAATCTTTGTTTTGTTTATATTGCCTACTCGCTCTTACGTGGTATTTTATGGATAAGTGAGGATTAAGGGGAAGTACCGACATATTGTAAAACATATTTCATATTATTAAAAAATAAATAAAATTTACTTCTAAATTGCTTGTTTCATTGTAATAAACTTATTAATAACAATGATACTTATTTATAAAATATCATTAGTAATTGACAATATCTATATAAAATTATATCAACGCTTACGTAAGCGTATGAGGGAGTAGAGCTTTGCATACTTTCGCTGACAAGGGGGGGAGGGGTGTTTAAAAATGGCGTTCAAAAGTTTCGGGCCAGTGACATTTCGTACTCTAATTTATTAAAAAAAAGGCTAATGATTTTTAATCATTATGAGATGTGAGTATGAGATATAGGAAACAAAATAATATAGTAAAAGAATATTATTTATGTTTGTGAATATTTATTATTGTTATTCTTTGATTTATATGTGCAAAAGTTTCCGGCCACTTTGTACTACGAGAAAAATTATTAGTCCATATGCTCTATAATAGGCTTAAATTATATTTTTATGTTAATATTTTGTAGCCATACCCTTTCCAGCGATAACAGCCATACAACGATGTGGCATTGACTCAGTTAATCGATTAATACAAGCAGGTGAAATTTTATCCCATTCTTCTTTCAATGATTTGAATAATGCGACTTTATTTGAATATATACGCTTTCGAACTTGACGATCTAGCGTTTCTCATAAGTGTTCTATTGGGTTCAAGTCCGGTGATTAAGATGGCCAGCTTAAAATTTGGAGTCTTTTGGAGCAGAAAACCACTGTTTTAACAACTTGGATGTATATTTGGGGTCATTATCCTGCTGAAATATCCAGTTATGCGGCAATGTTTCTTCAACATATGATAACAAATTGTTTTCTAAAATGTCCTTGTAAATATCAGCGTTCATATTTCCGTTAATCTCGATCAATGGACCGACTCCTTATGCACAGATAATTCCCCAAACCATCAAACTTCCTCCACCGTGTTTTACAGTAGGAATTTGGTGCCGAACATCATTTCTCATACCAATAGGACGTCGTACATGTTGTCTAGCATCGCTTCCAAAAAGATTAAATTTAGATTCGTCTGAGAAAGCTACTTTTTTCCAATCTTTGATTGTCCAATTTAGGTGATCTTTGGCAAATTTTAATCGGGCTTTCTCATTCTTTTTACTGATTAATGGTTTTTTAATATCTATACGGCCAAAAAGTCCCACAACATGTAGTCTTCGTGTCACAGTACTACGACTAACATTAGCTAGGTTTTCATCCTTTAGCTCGCGTGCAATTTCGGCAGCAGTTTTCTTGACATCCGCAGTTGATTTGCGTTTAATGATACGATCTATTTTTTTGACATTTTTCTTGGTTTTCCACTACACGGACGATCTTTTAAACCATATCCACAACGGAATTTTACAACAATATGGTTCACGGTTGATTTACCTATCGATAATAATGAAGCAATCTCACGAGAAGACTTTCCTTCTTTTGAAAATTTTATTACTCTCTCACGAATTTGGATTTGCATATGCCGAGCCATATTTATGCTCCCACGACTTTTTATGAACTAAATGTGAACATTCAACGCGCTATTATTCGTAAATACGTTTTTGAACGTCCTATTGCGTCAATTTACGAGTATATTATGTGGCCGGAAACTTTTACACCTATAAATATAAGAATAATAATAATAAATATAATCACAAACGTAAATAATATTCTTTTACTATATTATTTTGTTTCCTATATCTCATACTCACATATCATAATGATTGAAAATCACTAGTCTTTTTAGTGTTCCGTACGGAACACTTATAAGATCACTTCGGTGTCTGTCTGTCACACCCAATATTCTCCGAAACTATTTGACATAGAAAGGTGAAATTTGGTAATAATATAGGAATTGATGGCCTCATCAGAGCCATGTAGTTTTGAGAATTAAATTTTGACTTAAGGGGTTAGTTCTGGGGGGGTGAAGTCGGAAGTGAAAAAAAAATTTTTGTACTTTTCTTTGTATTATTTTTAAAAATTCGCGAAAAATCGCTGTCCCAGGCATTATCTCGAAAAGTACTTATCAAAAAATTTCGAAAAAAGTATGGAATATTCTCCACGTGTGTAGATTGAACGAAAATTATCAGGAGTGCATTACCTTTAATAATTTATATGGTATATAAAAAAAAAAAATTTCAAGGTGATCAGATTTCAGTAAAGATTGGAAACAAACTTTGTTGAAAACTCATTTGGGGTGTGTTTTGTGAAGTCACTAATCATTTTATACCACCGTAACATAAATTTTGACTTAAGGGGTTCGTTTTGAGGGGTGAAATCGGAAGTGAAAAAAAATTTTTTTAATAGGTCATCGAGTGTGGTTTCAAATGAAAGCTTGTGAAAACACGAGTAAAAAATATATATAATGTAATACTTGCACACACTTTTCTTCGTATTACTTTTAAAAAATCGCTGTCCCCTACCTTATCTCGAAAAGTACTGTTCAAAAAATTTTGAAAAAATTCTGGAATATTCTCCATGGGGTATAGATTGAACGAAAATTATCACGAGTGCATTACATTTAATAATTTATTTGGTATATAAAAAAAAACTAAATTTCAAGGTCACCAGTTTTCAGTAAAGATTGGAAACAAACTTTGGGGTGTGTTTTGTGAAGTCACTGATCATTTTTTACCACCCTAACAAAAAATTTTTATTTTAAAAAACAATCAACGTACGGAACACTAATTGTGCAAGTTCAACTTGCACTTGACCGGTTTTTTTTTAATAAATTAGAGTACGAAATGTCACTGGCCGGAAACTTTTGCAGGCCACTATATATATATATATATATATATATATATATATATATATATATATATATATATATATATATATATATACAGGACGTAATACTTGCGCAAACTTTTCTTTATATTTATTTAAAAAAACTGCCAAAGATAGCTATCTTTAAAAGTAATAATCAAAAAAATTCTGGAATTTTCTCCATAAGGTGTAGATTGAATGAAAATTATTACGAGTGCATCTTTGATAATTTATCTGGTATAGAATTTTTTTTTTTTTTTGGAATGTGGTAGTAATAGTCTATCCACCTATTTGAATAGCGTTGGGGTTATATAAATAATAAAAGATACAAGTTTTACTAGAGACAGAATCCTGATAAACAAAGTGTTTTACATTTTTCCTAACGACATAGAAGTTCACGTTGTAGAGAGCTTTTTTAGCGATCGCAAACAATTGGCACTACTCTAAAAAATAAAGAGCCTTACATCACTATCAGATAAACAACAGGGTTGCAGATCAGGAAGATTCAGCACAGACGCAGTTTTTGTCATCAGTCAAGTAAACCCAAAAGTATACATAGCATACATGTGTTTATAGATCTGGAAAAAGCATTCGATCGCGTCCAGCTTAAGGATATAATACACATTTTGTATAATAAGCAAGTACCAGATAATCTTATAAAAACAATAGAAAACATCTACAAGAGAAATAACATACAAGCAAGAATTGATAGAAAACTAATCGAACCAATCCCTGTAAATAACGGCATACGACAAGGAGACTCCTTAAGTCAAGTTATTTTCCACCTCGTTATGGATGAAATAATAAATAGTATGAGTCTCCTGAAAGGATGCAAAATGAGTAACCGGGACGTCGCTATGTGATGACGCTGTGCTGATAGGAGAAAATGAAGATGACACGGCTAAACAATACAACATGGTAATATCTACTTCAAAAATAAAATGCGTGACAACGTCTAAAACACTTATAAAATGTAAAATAGTCGTTGATAAGCAAATTATACAAGAGGTATGGAAGCTTACATCCCTTTTTCGAAGAAACGCCCCTCCAACGACAAGCCTTGGTTTGACCGAAAATGCAAAGAAGCTGTTACTTCTAAACATCTTGCTTACCGACAATGGCGTGCCCGGAACAGATGCGAAGGAATTATCGACGAAACCAAGGAGGCACACAATCAACGAATTAGAAACAAACTTCTCGCTTGTCCCAACAATTCCAGGTCCTTTTGGGCAGTCGCTAAGGCAGTTAGTCAAAATTTCACCAAATCCACCATACCACCACTCACACTGCCAGATAATTCTATTGCAACGACACCTGTTGAGAACGCGAACTTGTTGGCTGAACTCTATGCTTCACATTCTACTGTCGATTTCCAAGGAAAAACACCACCTACTATTCCCGTATTGCAGTCAAGGATGCACGATGTTGTCTTCAGACAGCGTATCATAAAGCGCATTTGAATGAATGAAGCTAGACACCAAAAAGGCTTCTGGCGGTGACGGAATGCCTGCCATAGTTCTCAAAAACTGTGCGAGGGAACTAACACCAGTTTTCTGTAGACTTTTCAACCTATCCTACAGAAAGAGAATATTTTCTTTCTGCTGGAAATGTGCCACAGTTCAGCCGATACCTAAAAAAGGCAAGAAGACCTTGCCAAATAACTACCGACCAGTCGCACTGCTTTCAATAATATCGAAAGTCATAGAAAAGGTTATCAATCAGCATCTTCTAAAATATCTTGAAGGATTCAACATTATTAGCGATCACCAATAAGGCTTTCGTAAACATAGATGAACAGGAGATCTTCTGACTTATGTAACACATGTTTGGAACAACGCGACTGAACACCTTGGAGAATCTCGAGCGATTGCTCTTGACATATCCAAGGCATTCAACTGTGTTTGGCACGATGGACTGTTGGCTAAGTTACGCTCTTATAGTATGTCTGAAAAGTTCTGTTTGTGGCTCTCATGTTTCCTCAGAGAGCGTTCTTTACGAGTGGCGGTCGACGGATTTCTTTCTAACACCTTCACTATCAACGCCGGTGTGCCTCAAGGCTCCATACTGTCTCCTACTCTCTTTCTCATTTACATAAACGATCTGCTGGAAAAGACTGGGAATCCAATCTATAGCTTTGCAGATGACAGTACGCTTATCTCTTCATTCACTTTGAACGTTCGGACATGGGCTACTCAGGCGAATATCCGCGGACAGCAGGAAGTCTTCATCTTAACAAAGACCAGGAAGAAATTCTATCTTGGGGTGACAGTAACCAAGTGGAATTTAACAAAAACCCAGGCGGGAGTTTTTTCTAAAAAAGTTAACGTTGCTGAACCCGACATGGTCATGTCGGGGCACTCCATTTCCCTAGCATCGGTGCTCAATTTGTTGGGCGTTAATTTGGGAGCAAATATGTCCTGGCATGAACATGTTGCAGGCATAGCAAGGAGAGCTTCTCAAAAGTTGGGAATATTATTTCGAACCAGAAAGCTTTACACTCCACAACTATTAATTCTTTATAAAGCTCAAATTTGACCAACTATGGAATACGAGTACTGCTCCCATGTTTGGAGCTCCGCTCCCAAACACACACTGTATTTGTTGGATTCTGTTCACAGAAAAGCTGTTCGTCTGATTAGAGATCCGGAACTGACCGGCGGCCTTGATTCGCTGGAACATCGAAGAACGGTTGGCGACTTGAGTCTATTCTACAAGTATTTTCATGGAAAGTGTTCGAAGGATGTAGCTCGCTTAATTCCTCCCAGAGCGGTGCATGTTAGAAATACACGTTGCGCTAATACTTCACATCCGTATGAGGTTCAGCTTGTTACTCCGCGTACAACACTTTTCAAGCAATCTTTTATATGCGGAACAATAAACAATTTACAGCGATTCAAGAACAACGTGAATCGCTTTTTCCGCACACTGGCCGCTCCTGGAGCGCTTTAAAGACTTCCCTGTAGCAGGTGAAATTTTAAACACTTAGAAATGTCCGGATATGGTGACATGGAAACAGAGGTGAGGCACCAATCAACAAAAGTAACAAAAATTACGGCATGTCTGAATGATACAATATGGAAAAATAAGCACGTGAGGATCGAAACCAAATTAAGGATTTATAAGACGGTCGTAAGACCTATAATGATGTACACCGCAGAGCCACGCCTAGACACATCAACAACTAGGAAATTATTGGAGACAAGCGAAATGAAGATACTCCAAAAAATGGACGGGAAATCATTGTTGGACAGGAAAAGAAGTGAAGATACAAAAAGAACATGCGAAGTACAGAGCATAAATGACTGGGTACAAAACAGAAAACCAGAGTGGAATAAATACATCAGTAAAATGGATAAGGGAAGAAGTTTGAAAAGACCACGAAAAAGATGAAGCGACAATCTCGCCACAACTTAAAAAAAGGTACAGGTGACGAAGAAGGAACAGGCAAATATGAATAAATTATAGTAGGAAGAAGAAGAAGAAAACAAATAAGTTTGTGTCCGAATCCTAGATATTGATTTTTGAATATTCATTTGGGGTGTGTTTTCTGAAGTAACTGTTCATTTTATACCTCCGTAACAAAAATGTACGGTACGGAAGATTAAATGCGCAAGTCCGACTTGCTCTTGGCCGCTTTGTAAAAGAAAACAACTCAAGTGATGAGAAAATAATGAGCTCCTTACTGATAACATTTGCGGTACAGTTTGTGTCATATTATCTTGTAAGTGATATCCATTTCAATACTTTTTTTATCGATGATTTATTGGCGGCTAACAAGAAAAATTTATTGATACTTACTTAACCTTTATCTCGTACATTCATTGTAACAGATTTCAGGTGAGAATTTCGTCGCCTATTCTTATCTAACTCCACTTGAAAGGTAACATTGTTTACGTTCATAATCATCATAAAATATGAATTAGGTCTAGCATATATATTATTATTATTTATTGTTATTGACAATGCGGTATTAGTTTGTTTTTACAATCTGTGACCATTCGAAGTGTGTTTCTTATAAAAATAATTGCAACATCAATTCAAAAATGAGCTATTATCAGGTAGGTAATTTTTATCGATTTTTCTAGAATAAAAATTAATTTTGTGTGCCGAATAATACTGAATTTTGGTAAAATATTAATGTTATATATGCCTCCACCTGCGCTAAAGGCGGATCTAGGATTTTACTCAATGAGAAGAATGTCATTAAAAAAATAACCGGCCAAGTGCAAGTCGGACTTGCGCAATTAATGTTCCGTACGTTGATTGCTTGCACAAAACACACCCTAAATGAGTTTTCAACAAAGTTTTTTCCCGATCTTTACTGAAAACTGATGACCTTGATTTTTTTTTGTATGTATCAGATAACTTATTAAAGGTAATGCACTCGTGATAATTTTCGTCCAATCTACACCCTGTGGAGAATATTCCAGAATTTTTTCGTAGTACTTTTCGAGATAAGGGGAAGGACCGCGATTTTTTGCAATTTTTTAAAAATAATGTAAAGAAAAGTGTCAGCAAGTATTACATTAAAAATATTTTTGAACTCGTGTTTTTAGAAGTCTTCATTTGACACCCCACTCGATAACCTGGTAATTTTTTTTTCACTTCCGATTTAACGTCCCAAAAGTCCCTTAAGTCAAAATTTAACTTTCAAAACTACTCGACTCTGATGAGGCCATCAATTTCTGTAGTAGTGCTAAATTTCAACTTTCTATGCCAAATAGTATTCGGAGAAAATCGGGTGTGGCCGACGGACAGACAGACACCGAAGTAATAATAATAAATGTTCCGTACGGAACACTAAAAACCCTTATTTAATAGGATTTTGTATGCTCTGGCCATTCGTGAAGTACTTTATGATTTGAATTTCAATTTTTTTCGAAAAAGACTCATTTAGAGTTTTCGCAGTATCATCTTGATGTTTCATGTTGTTAACTTGACATTTCTTCTTTCTGAAATGGCGAATACTGGTAACTAGTTAGCCTAGTCCACTTATCATTGTCAAAAACAAATGTGGTTGCTCCTGATCGTAGTTTGACATTTAGTAAAAGTAAATGCACAGTCTGTCCGATGTCAGACTGTGGGGAACAAACTTCGCACATACTATCCTCTTGTTTAAAACATTCCTCTGCATGAAACATGACGGTCGGTGTGCAAAAGATTACGAATTTTCACAACGCTTGCGTCTGCCGACCTTGTGCTGGAACGTTCTGACTTTGTCTCATCCTCGAGCAACTACCGTCCTTTCTTAAGGGGATACATGGTCTTTTCCATGTTTAGTTCTAGATCAGTTCTTCCTACAGCCAGTTCTAACATTTTTATTGCATCTCTCGTATTATCTGTAATCAGGACGATGTCTCAATACAAAGTTTTAAATGCATACTCCAACGTTGCTATAAAAAGTTGTGGGGATAAGGTATCTCCTTGTCGGATTCCCCTTTCAGTTCGAAATAATGATGTTGATTCATGAAGCTTAATGGTGGCTGAAGCAGTACTCTACATATATCTACTACAATATCTGATTTACTACTTACAGAATATTTTAGTTTACATCCATAATCAATAATGCAGATAGAAATATTAATGTCCTAACGCTACAGAATAGTTATCAGCAGTACACTAAACATTTTATTTTTACACTTGACATGGTTTCTGCTAACCATGAAGCCGAAAAAAGCGTTTTTTAGGGTTTTTTTTAGCTAAACTATTTATTGTATAAATCAGGTTTTTATTTTATATAATAATACATCCGTTTCCCCGTGACTCCTTTTTTTTTCAGGAGCATTGCGGTGTGCACGATCACTGGGAGCAAGATTATCTGAAATCAAAATTTTCAAAGAAATTATTTTACTGGAGGATCAATGGTTTCTTTGAACGAAGGATTTAAAAAAAAATCATCACATAGTATTGGTTTCAATAAAAAACCGGAAAAATTACGTCACCGCGTTTTACATTTTTGATAATTAAAAATAAAGTTTTTGATAAAATCAAAATTCCTTCTTTCAAAGACAAGCAATATATATAGAGAAAATATGTACCAAATTTTATGAAAATCGGTTCAATGATTCTTGAGATATCTTGCACACCGCCAACCGGTTTTTTAAAAAAAGTAGTTTCGAAACAAACACGTTTCAAGGTTTAAGTTTGAAAATTGAGATTACGAAAAAGTAATACAAAAATAAAATTCTTACCTGTAAATGAATCATCGACTCCAGAACCATAAGCTGAATCTTCGTCAGCTATTTGAGCTTCTAGAATACTAATTTGTTCTTATCTACGACACATTCCAGCTTCTCTTGTACCTCGTAGCAATTATCGCTTGGTCAGGTCAACTCGTTCTCCGTCCACTTTAGCTGCGTAGTCATGTTCATTTCGGCCACAATGAACTCCAATAGCTGTCATTATTTTTAACTTAGCCAATTAAAATATAAACTTTAATAACTGCCACAACTGAATTACTACAAGTGAGCTGTACGACAATACTAAACAAACCAATTTCGAATATAGAAACTTAGAATAGATGTAAATGAATGTCTTGTCCCTTCTAAGAAGGACAATTGAAGAATCTCTTTGTATTATATTATAAAAAAAAGGTTTAAAATACATGAAAGTCGAGTTAAGAACGGCGAAGGCTGACCCGAGAGCTGTAGCTCGCTACCGAAAACGCAAGGGCACTTCCTTTTAAACTGCTAACTTCATCAATTTTTAGCGATTCTTATGAAACTTGCAGAAAATATTCTTAAGATATCATACTAAACTAGCAGTGCACGCGGCTCGGCTCGCTTAGACTTGAATTACTATTATCGTCACTGCTTATTCCTTATGTTACCTAACGTAATAAAATATATTCTATAACCTGGCCAGAGACATATGTATGAATTAAAAAAAAAAACACGTAAATTGGATAAGTGGTTCTTGAGTGCTAAGTGCACTAACAGACAGAGAGACGTCGCATTTTATAATTATTATAGAAGGTTATAGATAACCTGGCCAGAAAACAAATGTATTAATTAAAAAACAACACGTAAATCGGATAAATGGTTCTCAAGTGATAAGCCCACTAACGGACAAACAAACAGACAGACAGAGAGACCTTGTATTTTAAATATATTACAGAAGATTATAGATAACCTGGCCAGAGAACAAATGTTTAAAAAAAAACATGTAAATCCGTTAAGTGGTTCTCAAGTCATAAGTGCACTAACGGACGAGCGGACAGACAGGGAGACGTTGCAATTTATATATGTTATATTCTCTGCTACATCATATTTTTCCATATTTAATGGTTTAGGCAGTGTAATGCAAGAGGACGCGCTAGAGGCAAACTTTTTTCCGACTTTAACGTAATAAAATATAACCTGGCCAGAGAATATATGTATGTTTAAAAAAAAGCAAGTAAATCGGATAAGTTGTTCTCGAGTGGTAAGCGCACTAACGGGCAGGTAGACAGACAGACAGACAGAGAGACGTTGCATTTTATATACGTTATAGTTATATTAGTTTTATTTGCACGGGTGACATCAATTTAAATTTAAATTTAATAGAAGATTCTGTTATTGACTTTTATCGAAGTATGCTTGAGAGCTGTGGATTGCTTCAAATTATCAACCAACCTACACGCGTAATGAATGGTACCTCTACTTTAATAGATCATTTAATAGTGTCTGAAAATATTGAGGTGATTGAGTCTGGAGTCTGTTCTGTGGGCATATCGGATCACGAATTAATTTTTTGTATTATGAATATAGAAATTCAGAAACCCCCTCCGATGACACACACCTATAGAAATTTTAAAAATATTAATTCATACCTAAAGTCTATTCCATAGAGAAACATTTACGATTTGGATAACATTGATAAAAAAGTAACTTTCTTCAATGAAAATTTATTAGCCATAATGGACATACACGCACCTCTAAAGACGATAGTTTTAAGGAAACCATACTGCCCCTGGATTACCGATAATATTAGATACCTTATTAGACTAAGAGATAAGGCCAAATGTAAATATAGAAGAACAAAAAAGCCAGAGGACTTTAATATCTACAGAAACTACAGAAATTTTACTAACAGCGCAATAAGAAGGGAGAAAAAAGCATATATTCAAAGTGTTATAATAAATTCAAACCAAAAAGAAAAATGGAAAGCACTTAAAAACCTAAATATTATTAAAACTAAAAATAAAAAACTTCCTGACAATCTTTGTAATCCGAACGAAATAAATCAATATTTTGTCAATTCAATACTTCAAATTAAAAACCCTGATCTCGATTAAGTTGGGAATGTGGAATCTTGGCACAATGATACTACTCAGTATATATCACCACTACACCAAACACTTTATTTTTGCACTCGACGCGCGTTTCGCTAACCATGTTAGCTTCATCAGGGGCGATGATCATCGCTCCTGATGAAGCTAACATGGTTAGCGAAACGCGCGTCGAGTGCAAAAATAAAGTGTTTGGTGTAGTGGTGATATATACTGAGCCTGATCTCGATGCTAAATATTATTACAGAACTGATAACTCAAATAAGACTGCTTTAAAACTTTCTGCTGTTACTAAAACCGAGATCTCAAAAGCTTTGTGTCGAATAAGGACAAAAGCTGTGGGTTCTGATAATATTCCTACTGATTTTGTCATTTTTTGCTGTCCCTTTATTTTAAAATATATTTGTCATATTGTAAACTTTTGTATCGAGATGTCAGTATATCCATCCGCCTGGAAAACTGCGCATGTTGTACCATTACCTAAGACTGCCCAATGGCACACAGTGATTTACGCCCTATAAGCATACTTCCAGTATTATCAAAAGTTCTTGAACATATTGTAGAACAACTAGTAGAATATGTAGAAAAGTATGATATTTTACCTACAGTGCAGTGTGGCTTTAGGCGATCACACAGTTGTGCTACTGCACTTCTTAATGTAACCGACCATATATTTAGAGAGATTGATAGAAATAAATGAACTATTTTAATCTTGCTCGATTATTCAAAAGCATTTGACATGCTCGACCACTCACTTTTAACTGATATCTTGAAGTTAGTAGGTCTGGACAAAGACGCTGTTAAGTTTATTGGAGAATATCTCAAAGATCGTCATTAGAGGGTTGTCTTGAGTGGATCTTTCTCGGACCTCCAAAGGGTGACCAGAGGCGTCCCGCAAGGATCAATTTTGGGCCCTATTCCATTCTGCATTTATACCCATTTGTTTCCGTCATTTCTCAAAGTCTGTAACTGTCAGATGTACGCTGACAATACTTAGTTGTTTTACTCTTTTCCTGAAAATGCAGTGCTTGATGGTTGTCGACTGATAAATGGTGATTTGGAGGTTATACAGAGAGTTTCGGAGGAACATCATTTGAAACTTAATTGCAACAAATGTGTCGCAATGTAGTTCGGTAGACCAATTGTTGTAAAGAGACTCACTTCACTAGTTGAAGTTAATATTTCTAATGAAAGGATACCTGTTAAAGCTGAGGCTAAAAATCTTGGCTTAATTTTGGATTCAACAAGACGTGTCGGCTTGCATTAAGAGGGCAGTGGGTCTACTTAGGTGTCTTTATAACTCAAGACATTTATTAAATACTCAATTAAAACTCATGCTTTGCGATTCTATCATTTTATCTACCACTGTGATGTTGTTTACGGCTTCTGTTTGACTGCATAAGATACAAAAAGAATTCAAAAAATTCAGAAATATTGTATACGGTTTAGCTACGATATAAAGAAACGAAATCCACTTACTTATAAACTGAAGGAAGCTAAATGGATTGACATGAAGTCAAGACGATATTTGCTTGTTGTACCGTGTATCTAAAATTATCTGCACAAAGTCACCTACGTATATTTTTAAAAAAATTCCGTTCATAATATAAATATAAGAAGCGGAGGCTTACTTACGCCCCCACTTCATAAAACAGGCATATTTGAAAGGTCTTTAACTTACAATTTAGTTAAAACTTATCACAACCTACCGGACATTCTGAAATCCAAACCAGTCAAATGTTTCAAAAAGTACCTAAAGCATTTTTTATTGCAGAATAATTGAGGAATTTACTTGTTCCTAAGAATGTAAGTTTTCTAATCTTAAACCATGGGTTTCTGTAACTGATATAACATTTTTTGTTTTTTTTGTTTTTGTTATTTGGTTGTGCATCATATAATTTAGTTGTGCATTATTATTATTATTATTTGGTTGTGCATGTGTTACTGTGTTGCTGCCTAGGGGCAAGTGACATATATTTTGCTTCAGTTAAATTAAGTTTTTTTTTTCTCTTATCTTTGTTCAGCTGCACTTTGTCCTATTCACTGTATATTGCATACTTTGAATAAAATTATTTATTATTATTACTATTATTATAGAAGATTATAGATAACCTGACCAGAGAACAAATGTATGAATTAAAAAAAAAACACGTAAATCGGATACGTGGTTCTCGAGTGACAAGCGCACTAACGGACCGACAGACAGAGAGACGTTGCATTTTAAATATATTATATTCTTTGCTGCATGATATTGTTCCATATTTAATGGTTTAGGCAGTGTATTTTGCAAGAGGACGAGCTAGCGGCAACGTCTTTCCGACTTGATTCACTATTATCGTCACTGCTTATTCCTTATGTTACCGAACGTAATAAAACATATCCTGTAACCTGACCAGAAAACATATGTATGTTTAAAAAAAAGCACGTAAATCGGATAAGTGGTTCTCCAGTGAAAAGCGCACTAACGGGCAGACAAACAGACAGAGAGACGTTGCATTTTATATATGTTATAGATTTTAGAAGAATATGTAACAATCCAAAAATCGTGTGCCTTAGAAAGAATAAAACAAACTTTTATGATCCAAGAAGTTCATTTAAAATGGTTTATCGTCGTCTCCGCCGCATAAGAAGCTCCGCCATATTATAGTCTTTTTCCTAAGCCCTTCAGGTCCATACCCACTCCTCTCGGCCTTAGTACCTAGTTACACAACTACAACCATTTAAGAAAGATGCTGAAAATGAAAAGTACCTTCTTTTTACAGCAGTTTATTTCAAGTACTATAAGATTAACACCGCCACACCGATTACCAACATTTAAGGTTAAAGGTGCTCCACGTGACATGTGTCAAGATTAAAAAGCCACGGATGATCGGGCTATTCGGTGACCCCATTTTAACCTCTAAATAAAATAGAACGTTCAGCATGCATTTTTTAACGTCTCCACTCCTCAATATTTAATAAGATTTTCAGCTTTAAGCCGATGCTGGTTTAAAACTAATATTAAAAAGGATAGATAGCTCACGAAATGAAAATATTTCTACGAAACTTATATTGGTATTTTAAAACATGGAGTTTTAAATTTGAAAATTGGGTTAGACTACAATGATGATGCTGATATGGTTAGTAAAACGTGCGTCGAGTACCTATAAGTCTTTAATGTAACAGCAATAACTGTGGTGTAGGGTCTTTGTGTCAAACATTCCAAAATCCCAATATAACTAGTTGTAGTATTTACAGTTGCGTAACCAAATCTTCACTTCAACTTCAACGAGTCGGCAGTAAAAATGCCAACTGAGACCTTGGTGAATTATCTACAAAATTCTACCCGAAATGTAGCAAGCGAGCAGATGCATTCTCAGATTAATGCTTCTTGCAGCGAACTGAATATTTTTGTAACAGACTTTCCATTTAACGAGAAATTTCAGGTTAACTGGTTGCCCAACACTGGCACTAAGCAATTATCAGACGCAAAGCTTTTTTTTTTACAGGGAGAAATCCGCCTTATGGATTTCTGGAGCAGTCTGCGTCACCGTAGGGGTGCCCCAAAGTGCTCTGTGGGGCTCTCCAACCTGAAGGGTTGGCATACCCACTAAAACTCCCTGTGAGCTGGGAAAACCCTATACTCCTTTTACATTTCTGGTTTGTTAATGTTTAGGTATTTGATGTATTCTAACTCTGAGGTTAATTTTCTGATGTGTAGAGCTAACCTACCTTAACCTAACTTAATGCTAACTTAACCTAATTCCCCATTTTCAGGGGATCTGATGTTATAATTGTGTTAGTCGTGTGTGTTGTTTACACGTTTTAAAACTGAAGGAGTAGCTCAACTAAACTACGGCCTTAAATAAATCAAGGGTAGTCCATGTTTGAAACTAATGTTAGTCTAGCGGCAGAATGTCCGTTGGTCGTAAGTATCGATTGCCGACATTTACGTTGCCTCTGAAAGTGTTAGCTATCTCGGGGTTAGGATGGACCGCTGCTTTCTCAAGGAAGCGAAGCTGGGCATTACGCGTGAATTCTTTTATTGTGGGCATTTCAAACTCCCTGTGCAACTGACTGTTGCGGACGAACCATGGAGCTCCTGCTATAATACGGAGGGCTTTATTTTGGACTGTCTGGACTTTGGTCCGATAAGTTTTTAACATCTGGCACCAGACCTGACAGGCGTACGTAAATCCGGCCCTGACTATCGATTTGTAAATTAGCAACTTGTTAGTTGATAACTTACTTACTACGACGGTTCAGGAGCGGGTACAGCTTCCCTAGAAGTTGATTTGCCTTACGCACGACCATAGGCACTTGGTCCTTCCATATGAGAGGTTTGTCGTACAGAAGGCCCAGGTACTTGATGTTGTTGGACCATCGGAGCCTACTTCCCTTCAGTGAGAGTTAAGGAGGGGCTGTACAGGTGCCTTTTTCGAAGATTATGGCCTGGGTCTTGGCTGGATTGACCTTAATCCTCCATCGGTCAAACCAGTCGGAAAGAAGCGTTAGATGACGTTGAAGTCGGGCCGTGACGCAATCAAATCCTCGCTGCAGAAGCGGTAATGGCCGTGTCGGGACGCAAACCAAATACACAATCCGATTTAAACTAGCGCTTCAGCCGAACTAGAAAATCCACGGACATCAAAATGGCGGAATAGGTAGAGATATATTCAAGCTCAACGCGCCACCATTGCTAGGTGCCCCATATGTACAGAAAATTCTACAGCATTTATTATTCAGTGTATCAAAAAAATGTTTAAATAAAAGTTATAGGATGTTACATGGAGCACGTGCTGACGTTGCCAATAAAATGTTTTGCACTGTCAGCTCGAAGAAATTACGCCATCTTAAAATTTTTTAAATGGAAAGCCCTGTATATTATTTTATTTTCGAGTCCTACTAAAAATTCTAGATATTATTTATCTAACATACCATATGTCTAAATTGAACTGTTTTGGAATTATTGATATTTCAAAATAAGGAAATCAAATTAAAAAAAAATTAAGCTGGTTTGTGTCAAACATTTAATGTCAGGTAACGACTTAACGCGTCAAAAAATGATTTATTGACGAAAACGTGTATTGCTGCATTTTGTGACTCTGCAATTTGAGTGTAATATCATAATGGTACATTTAACAGAAACTGAAAGAATCACTTTGTTAATAATGGAAACCGTAGGAGAACACAACAGGAAGTGTGTGATCTTTTTAACGCAGAATATCCGAATTGAATACCTATTACCCAATCCGTAGTTAGCAAAACATTAAAACGATTTAGACAATTAGGTCATGTTAAGGATCGTTCTAAATCTAGACCTCCAAAAGTTAAAACAAGCGATGATAAAAAGTTAGATGTTTGACTGGAAATTACGGAAAATCTCCATACAGCCACTCGTCAGTTTTGCCTAGACCACAACATCAGTAAAGGTACCTTAAGTCGTATACTGAATGGAGAAAAATTGGGTAAAACTTCGGTACGCGGGCTTTTCAGAAAAAGAGAGGTTTCTTTATTGGAATGGGCCTAAAATGGCCTAATTTTGGAATATTTGCAGTTTACCGGAATTTTTCATTTTTTGATCAAAACAAGTTTTTCTACCATTTTCAAGGTCGGTAATTACAATAAGTTAAATTTTGCGGAAAGTAATCCATCACAAAATTGTTCAACAAACATAAATTGAAAAATAAACCTTACACATTGAGAAAAATCGCTAATTTTCAAAAAAACCTTTATTCCAAATCAACTTCATTATCTAAATCTTCATGAACAGGTTCAATATAAGCACTATCTCGACAACCTGAACTAACCTAAACTAACCTGAACTAAAACCTGTTTTATTTCCAAGTGGGATCTTGCGAAGAATGTACCAAACCGATACGATACCTTATAACCACACGTTTTTCGTTTTTGCTTTCGAACTGACACGATATTATTACAATACCAACTTCTTCCTTCAATCATTTCCGAATTTTTGCACAATTTTAGGAAAGCACCACACTTCTTACATTTATAGCTCCCAACGGTAGGAACCAAACCCCAAACAAATAATTGCTTGTGAAGTTTGTCCTTATCTCCACACAATTTGGCTATATCGTCAAAATTAAGTTCCATACCTAAAAACATATGAAAAAAACCAATTTCCGCGCAAAAGCAATTATTTTTTTGTAATCATCGACCTTGAAAATGTTAGAAAAATTTGTTTTCGTCACAAAATAAAAAATTCCGGTAAACTGCAAAATACCTCTAATTTTAAAAGATTTACAAGAAAAAACTGGGGGGAGGCCATTTTTGTTAACCCGAACTAACCTCAACTAACTTGGTCTCCAGTCACTAATATAGCACGAACATCATCTTTTCACATTAAGGTAGGACATTTTTTTCATTATTTAATGTATTTTCTACTTACTGATTATTTAGTTCAGGTTAACAAAAACGGCCTCCTCTCGATTTCTTCTTCTAGGACTAGGTTATTTTAGTCCTGTTCCAAAAAAGAAACCTCCTTTTTTCTGAAAAGCCCGCATACCGAAAATCGGGAGGTAACCGTTTTTGTTAACCTGAATTAAATAATCAGCAATTACAAAATACATTAAAAAACCTTGTGATTTGTTCTTTTCGTGTTGTTTTCCGCAAAGAAAATTTCACAGCAGAGTTCCTTATTAGTTGGAATTTTATTATAACTGTAAATGTAGCATAATCATCTCGGAGCATGCGCATAAATGAACTGAATTCTCCCGAGCAGTTTCGATCAGTGGTTGTCAATAGCATAGTAGACTTTCGTACGCTTACGTATCAATGTTTATATGCAAAAAAAAACGTGCAAAAACGGCCTCTCCCTGATATTTTCTCGTAAGTCTTTCAAAATTAGATCGTTTTAAGCTTATTCCAAAAAAAAAAACATTTTTCTGAAAAGTCCGCCTAAAGAAGTTTTACCAAAAATTGCATCCATACAAACCGATTCTGTTGCAAGAATTATCAGAAGATGACTACGATAGACGCGTTGAATTTTGCGACCTCATGTTTGAACGTGATCCTAACCTAATTCATAATATAGTTTTTTCTAACGGAAGAGTTAACAGGCATAACTACCGGTACTGGTCTACTGAAAATCCCCACTGGATAATCGACAGTCATTCTCAAAGACCACAAAAGATAAACGTGTGGGCAGGGATTTGTGGACGTCATATCATTGGTCCCTTTTTTATCGATGGTAATCTTATAGGACAGCGGTATCTACAGTTACTCCAAGAGCAAGTTATTCCAACTTGTGCAGGTCTTTTTGCCGATGAAAATAATTTGGATACCCCTAACAGGAATCAGTGGTAACAACAGGACGGAGCTCCTTCTCACTATGAAATCAATGTTCGTAGATATTTGGATGCGTTTTTTCCTAATCGGTGGATAGGCAGAAGAGGGGCTGTAGAATGGCCTGCAAGGAGACCCGACCTTACGCCACTCAATTTTTTTATGGGGTCATTTGAAAACCAAAGTTTACCGAAGTCGACCTGAAACTGTAGTAGATTTACAAGAAAAAATAACTCAATATGAAGTAGCACAGATCCCGGATTCTCTGCAAAACTGTGTTCAGGCTGTTTATGGCAAATAGAGTTAATTAATGCTGTTAATGGTAGGCATTTTGAGCAATTGTTACCTTAAAAGTAAACCTGGAGTATTTATTAATAGTTTTTTTTGTCTTTTTTTATTTTAAATTTCAAATGACAACAATTCCAAAACAGTTCAATTTAGGCATATGGTATGTTAGACAAATAATATCTAGAATTTTTAGTAGGACTCAAAAATAAAATAATATACAGAGCTTTCCATTAAAAAAAATCAAGATGACGAACTGACAGCTCAAAACATTTTATTGTCAATGTCAGCATGTGCGCCGTATAACACCCTATTTTTATGGGTCCGGCATATGTGCTGCAGTGGGAAGGCCCTAAAGAGCTATAGGAGCGACGCGTGTGCGGAAAAAGCGATTCACATTGTTCTTGAATCACTGTAAATTGTACTCGGTGGGAAACACAGTCTTGGGCAAATTATTCCAAAGGGATAATGTTCTCCATATAAAAGACTTCTTGAAAGGCGCTATACGAGGAGTAACAAGCTGAACCTCAAACGGATGAGAAGTATTAGCTCGACGTGTATTTCTAACATACACCGCTCTGGGGGAATTAGGCGGGCTACATCCTTCGAACATTTTCTATGAAGTTACTTGTAGAACAAACTCAAGTCGCCAACCCTTCTTCGATGTTCCAGCGAATCAAGGCCGCCGGTCAGTTCCGGGTCTCCAGTCAGACGAAAACATGGGACCAGTATTCTATAGTTGGTCGAATTTGAGCTTTGTAAAGAATTAACAGTTGTTGTGAAGTGTAAAGCTTTCTGGTTCGCAATAATATTCCCAACTTTTGAGAAGCTCTTCTTGTTATGCCTACAACATGTTCATCCCAGGACATATTTGCTCCCAAATTAACGCCGAACAAATTGAGTGACGATGCTAGGGGAATGGAGTGTCCCAAGTACATCCGTTGGTGTTGTTTCGACTGAAAAGTGGCATTATCGGTGCTTATTGGTCAACAATTGGCTGTATATTGAGGCTTTGTGAGTTGTAAGTGCGACTTATATGTTCTCAGGACCAGTGTTTGTAGCGGTGTTTGCTCGGTACTACCCTATCAGGACTAACGTGGATGGTCTATTTGGTAGTTCCCGTTTGCAGTGTTTGAATCAAGACAACACTGATCAAATAATGTACCTCGGACTCTGAAGGAAACACATTTTTCCATCCGTGAATATACCCGTACTGGTTTTTGTTTCTTTATCTATGATAGGTATTAACTTGTTACCACTGACAGGAATGTGAGACAGTCGAAAATTGGCATGAACCGAAATCACATTCTCTGAAAATAAGAGTAGCAGCAGAGGCAAATTTTGACGAAAAGTTCTCATTAAATGTTAACAGACTGCATTTTTGGACATAGAATACGACAAAAAAAAATTGGCTGTCCTAAAGTGTACGCTAAGCCTATAGAATCGAAAATAAAATGAAAAATTCGGTTTTTCGCAAATATCTCTAAAAATAAAAAAGATATCGAAAAACTAATAGCACCACGTGAAAGAACGGGAAATTTTAGAAAAAAACAGTGTATGGATTTTTTTTAGTTTTACTGTATTTTAAAAAAATATTTAAAATAAAATGGCTGGTTTTAGTAGTAGTGGGAATCCACCTTCCAACCTCATTTATAATTAAATTAACGTTTCTATATACCTTTAAATATTTTGAAATTGGCTATTAGGGGGTTTCTCCGAGTGCTGATTAAGAATCCGATGATAGATTTGAAAAATTCAAAATGGAGGATTCAATATGACAGCCAGAAAGTAATTCGTTTAATTTCTTCGAGTAATTTAAAATTTTTGTGTTTTCAATTACTGTTCTCTTAGTACCTGTATGTACTTAAATGAAATATAAATACTTTGTACTTACAGCTTAGACTTTTATCTTTCATTTCCCACCTTTAAATATATTTTTTTATTTTTAGTTTATGTTGTATGATAAACAATAAGCAAAAAATATATTTATCATGAACACTTTTTTAAGAGCAAAATTACAAAAAAAAGAGAAGGTTTTTTTAAGTATTTAATAATGTTGTAATATCAAGTGTACTTTTAACTGTAACTAAAAAAAAATTGTCCGACTTTTTTGACCATTTCGTACTGTTTTGAATGTAAAATTGCCGGCAGCGCACTCCACCAGGCAAATTTTCGTATTTTAAAACTCAATTTTAAATCACACCGACGACAACGTGGTTATTTTAAATTATTCTTATATTAACTTAACTTAAGGTATAATAATAATATACGCACAAGGACTTTTTTTTTCAATACTATATTTTATTAAATATTTGTAATTTACTGTACAGTCCCTGGCCAAATTATTAGACGCACTGCAAGATTTCATGTAAAATATTAATTACCGAGTGATATTGTACCATTTTATTATTTTAAATTGATTTGTTTTTTATTTTTATATTATCCAATCAATTACCTATTTATTTGACATAAATAAAACAGAATTAATTTAGAAAAGCATAAGTTTATTAAGTTTTAAAGAAAAGTGAAATTAATGTTAGTAAAAGTCAATATTTAGTTGAGCCACCTTTAGCCGCTATCAAAGCTTTAATTCTGCGCGGCATGCTATCAATGCAAGATTGTACTGTCTCCTGCATTTGAGGATGATGATTCCACACATGAATAATCTTTTCTAGGAGCTGGGTTTTGTTGTTAATCACATCTTTAGCCACTTCTCTTTTCATCAGCTCCCATACATTTTCAATGGGGTTCATATCAGGGCCAATCCAACAGAGGAATATTTTTTTCTGCCAAAAAAGCTTTAACAGACCGAGCAGTGTGGCAGGGAGCTCCATCTTGCATGAAAGTGAATGGTTCCCCATTTGGAAACCATTCTCTGAGCCGCGGAATCAACCGATTTTGTAATACTTCTTTGTACTGATCTCGCCTCATTATTCCTTTGACGACGTACAGACGTCCAGTACCCTTGCCGCTGATGACTGACCAAATCATCACTTTGGTGGGATGTTTAACCGTCGGGACGACACAATCAGGATGAAACTTTTCTCCATGACGACGACGCACATACTGAGCTTTATTCTGCAAAATTTCGAATGTGCTTTCGTCACTGAAGCAGACCTGTCAAAAATAGGAAAAATATATAAACTTCCATGTTTATTTGCTTTATTTAACTGAAAATGATAATAATGTATCAATTATTGATTAAATTGCTGTATCTTACCGATCTCCAGAAGTCCACATCTTTGTCTTGCCATTGTTTGGCCTACTTCAGGCGCTTTGCTTTCATTGCAGCTGTTAACTTGGGCTTCCTGGCGGGGCGACAGGCCTTAAAATCTAATTCTTTCAATTTTCTTCGAACAGTGCGCTCAGAAGCATTTACGCTAGCATCCTGGAGTTGTGATTTTATTACCTTTGTGGTAGCAAATCTGCTTTCTACACAAATTTTCTTCAAACATCTCTCTGACCGTGGAGTGAAAATTGGTTTCCTACCGCATCTTTTCTTTTTTTTTCGGGCTTAATTCCTTCCCTGACTCAATTTTCTTTTTTATTCGTCGTACACTAGCTTCAGAAACCTCCAATCTTCGTGATATTTCTCGGTTTGTAAATGTTTTCGCAATCACAAGGGCCTTCACTTCAGCTTTTTTACGTGGTGAAAGATCGCCTTTTCTACCCATAATGAAAATAGTCCAATTACTTTTTTAAAACACTGCATACAAAATAAACTAATAACTGAGTAGTATAAAACTGTTAAACAAACAATCACAGTCCATAAAGCCACAGAAACACGTCCGTACCTGACTCGATTCCGATCGCGACTGATACAGGTTTGTACTTATTTACGTTCATGTATCACTTTGTCAACACATTGTTGCCATATGTTAAAAATAAATACAAATATGTAGTCTACAACAATTCTTTTAAATAAAAATCAATAATATTGTAGTTTAAATATACCATTATTGCATAAAAATTCTTAAGAAATATAAAATTACTAGAAAAGATACAGTGCGTCTAATAATTTGGCCAGGGACTGTATGTCCGTTAAATCATGCAAACAAACATTTCGTTTCAAGTTTTACAAATTATAAAGCAACAAAAATAAATCAAAGCTTAACAGACTTTTTTTATCGTATTCTTAGTTCAAAAAACTACCTATGTGCCGAAATGCAGGCGATTTTCAATGAGAGCCGAAAATCCCTGGCGATTGGGCTACAGATTCTGTACCTGTAATGTTTCATTCTTATTTTAAATATTTACATTTCTTTTCAGGGTAACTATGCGAAATTCCTAAAAAACCTCCACTCGGAGCAAATCAACAAACTGCTTATGAAAAACCAGCATGAATGTGACCTTTTAGAAGACATCCGCACATTTACGATCAAAAGGTCGGCAATAGAAAAGTCATATTCGGAGGTAAGCGATAAGTTTTCGTTATTAATTTAAAGTATAGTTATTAAAGTTAGTGAGTGGTCTAGTAAGTAGTAATAACACGTAGGCTGAAAAGTTTTTGGTCTGACACACACATGTCGCCCTTTTCAAAAAAAATTCATATGATGGAAGTACCAACCTTCAAATGATACGTGTCAAAATTTCATGATATTTCGACGATTAGTTTACAAGTTACAGTAGTTTTAGTAATGCTACATTTGATATTTTCAAAATAATGGAAAAAATCGAATTTCGTGTGCTGATTAAACACTATTTTTTGATGGGAAAAAAATACCATTCAAGCAAATCAATGGCTTGATAAGTGTTACGGGGACTCTGGCCCTGGAAAATCACTCATCATTTACTGCTATACTGAATTTAAAAGCGATCGTACAGATACAAATGGTGCTGAAGGCTCTGGGCGCTCAAATGAGGTGGTTACACCGGAAAACATCAAAAAACCCACAAAATTGTTTTGCATGAGATAACTGACACCCTTAAGCTATCAAAATAACGTATTGGTCATATTTTGTATGAATATTTGGGCACGAGAAAGCTCTGTTCGAAATGGGTACCGCGTTTGTTCACAGTCGATCAAAAACAACAACGTGTCGATGATTCTGAGCGCTGTTTGGACCTGTTTGAGCGCAATGAAAAAGATTTTTTCATGCAATATGTGACAATGGATTAAACATGAATCCACCACTACACACCGGAATCAAATCGGCAGTCAACTGAGTGGACAACAGCCGGTAAAAATCGCTCGAAGTGACCAAAGACACAACAGTCGGCTGGGAAGGTTTTGGCCTCTGTATTTTGGGATGCGCATGGAATAAGTTTCATCGACCATGCTGAGAAGGGAAAAACCATCAAAAGCGAATATTATATAAAGTTATTAGTGCGTTTGAAGGCAGAAATCGCAAAGAAACAGCCCCAAATGAACAAGAAAACAGTGCATTTTCATCAAGACCGTGTCACCGTGTCACAAGTCAATGGTTACGATGGCAAAATTGCATGAATTGAAGTTCGAATTGCTTCCTCATCCACCGTATTCTCCAGATTTGACCCCCAGCGACTATTATCTATTCGGGTACCTCAAAAAAAAAACGCTCGCGGGAGAGAGATTTGGCTCCAATGAAGAAGTTATTACCGAAACTGAGGCCTATTTTAAAAGCAAAGACAAATCCTTCTACAAGAAAGGTATAGAAATGTTAGAAAAGCGGTGGACTGATTGTATCGCTCTTGAAGAAGACTATATTGATGAATAAAGTCG
Organism: Pachyrhynchus sulphureomaculatus; assembly: GCA_019049505.1. Lineage (NCBI taxonomy): Eukaryota > Metazoa > Arthropoda > Insecta > Coleoptera > Curculionidae > Pachyrhynchus > Pachyrhynchus sulphureomaculatus. Next base: position 142,300,747 of record CM032453.1, on the reverse strand, counting down.
AAGTTTGTAAAAAAAATGTTTTTTAAGTAACTAGACCAAAAACTTTTCAGCCTGCGTATTATGTTGAACGTTTAAATTTCACTTGACGGCTGTGTAACATGTAATACTTTATTTTATACTATGCCCACCATATTTAACCAGAATACGTTTTTCCAAAACATACTAAGAGATTCTGCAGCTTTATACATAAACCTTGCCGATAAAAGAGGCTGTGTTACATAATTCTTCTGAGGCTGTCTCCTACTCGAGCGACTGATTCTAGTCGCGAGCGGTGTGTATGAAGTAAACGTTGGGTGTGAAGACCAAAAGCACTGAGAAGGAGAATCCTTTCCTCACTACAAAACTAACAGAATTTTTTGATAAAAAAATAATACTTTTACTATACTGGACATTCTAATAAAAATATAGATTTTGCCTTCTACTTCCGGCTTAATTGAAAGTTATAAAATGTTGTCACAATATTCATAAAGAAAAATAAACTGACAAACCCTTTTATAGACATTTTCACAATTCTATTAATATCATCGGGATTAAAGACCCCATCTAGCCCAGTTGTCAGAGGCAAATTTTAATGAAAAGCTCTTATTAAATGTTAACAGGCTGCGTTTTGGCATACAGGTAGTTTTTTGGACGTAGAAATCCATAAAAAAAGTTTGCTACTCTAAAGTGTACGCTAAGCCAACAAAGTCGAAAATAAAATGAAAAATTCGTTTTTTTGCAAATATCTCGAAAAATAAAAAATATATCGAAAAACTAATAGTACCACATGAAAGAACAATAAATTTTACAAAAAAATAGTATATAGATTTTTTTGTTAGTTTTACTGTAATTTAAAAAAATATATTTAAAATAAAATGGCTGATGGCCCCTAAGTCGTAGTGGGCATCATTCTTCCAACTTCATTTATGATTAAATTAACCTTTCTGTATACCGCTAAATATTTTGAAATTGGCTATTAAGGGGTTTCGATGACTGATTTGAAAAATTCAAAATGGCTTATCCAATATGACGGCGTACGTAATTCATTTAATTTTTTCGAGTAATTTAGAATTTTGTGTTGTCATTAACTGTTTTCTTTATAACTTGATGTTTAAATGAAATATAAATACTTGACACTTAAAGCCTAGACTTTTATCTTTCATTCCTCACCTTTAAATATTTTTTTTATTTTAAGTTTAAGTGGTATGATAAAAGATAAACAAAAATACGTTTATCATAAACACTTTTTTAAGAGCAAAATTACAAAAAAAAGAGAAAGTTTTTTTTTTAAATTTATAATGATTTTTTAATACCAATTATACTTTTAACTGTAACTAAAAAAAAAAAATGTCTTGTCTCTGTGACTTTTTTTGACCATTTCGTACTACTTTGAACGTAAAATTGCCGGCGGCACTCGCTAATGAAAAAAAATCTAGAAAAAAATCTATATACGAGGCATGTTTTTTAAGTAAGTACCGTTTTGCGATTCCGCCGCCGCAGCGATACGGTCGGCGTTCCGCGCATGCGCGCTGGTAACCTACATCTCATGTCTACGCACTGACGCCATTACAGTCTGATTCTTCATTGTATACGTTGTTTACTGAGTGTTTAAGATGCCTCCGACAATCGTGAGTTCCGCCGATTGTGAAGTACGGGCTGTTATACGATTTCTTAGTGCTAAAGGCGTAAAACCGATCGATATTCATCGTGAGATCTGTGAAGTTTACGGACAAAACATTATGAGTGATGGAATGGTAAGGAAATGGGTGAGAGAGCATTTAAAGATGGCCGCACAAATGTGCATGATGAAGAACGGAGTGGGCGTCCTTCGGTCGTTAATGAAGATTTGGTGCAGAAAGTGGACGAAAAGGTGAGAGAAAACAGACGCTTTACAATTTCATCATTGTGCGACTGCTTTCCTCAATATTCTCGTAGTGTTTTGTATCGCATTGTGACCGAGAACTTGAATTACCGGAAATTGTGTTCACGTTGGGTTCCAAAAATGTTGACGGATTTGCACAAAACCCAACGTTTAGGCAGTGCATTGACTTTCCTTGAGCGGTACCACAATGAAGGTGAACATTTTTTAGACCAAATTGTTACTGGTGACGAAACATGGGTGGCCTACGTCACACCAGAATCGAAACAACAATCCATGGAATGGCGACATTCATCATCACCCAAAAAAGTGAAGTTTAAGCAAACAATTTCTGCCCGCAAAATCATGTGCACAGTTTTTTGGGACAGAAAAGGAGTATTGCTAGTGGAGTTTCTGCCTCGTAATGAGACAATCAATGCAGCGTCTTATTGTGAGACATTGAACAATCTGCGTCGTGCAATCCAGAACAAAAGACGTGGCAAGTTGAGTAAGGGTATCGTTTTGCTGCATGACAATGCCCGTCCACATGTGGCTAATCGGACCAAAGATCTCATCAAATCTTTTAAATGGGAAACTCTAGATCATCCTCCGTACAGCCCTGATCTGGCGCCCAGCGACTACCATTTGTTCCTGCACTCGAAGAAGCACCTGGGTGGTCAGCGTCTTCAAGACGATAACGAAGTCAAAACATTTGTGATACAGTGGTTAACAAGTCAGGCGGCAGAATTTTATGAGGAGGGTATTCAAAAACTGGTGCCACGTTATGACAAGTGCCTCAATATTCACGGAAATTATGTAGAAAAGTAGATTAAGGTACAGGCTTTCATGTAAAAATAAAAATTATAGCGATATCTTTGCACGTCTTTTTTTAATTCCAAAACGGTACTTACTTAAAAAACATGCCTCGTACTATTTTTTTGTAAAATTTCCCGCTCTTTCACGTGGTGCTATTAGTTCTTCTATATCTTTTTTATTTTTCTAGATATTATTGAAAAGCCGAATTTTTTATTTTATTTTGGATTTTGTGGGCTTAGAGTACATCAAACTTTAGCAAACTTTTTTTGCATAGAGAAAGATCAAGAATAAAATCACATTGAAAGAAAATGTGTCGTGGTGTGATTTTTTCAACTTTTGGTAGCAGAGTTTATCACAAACTTCAGAAATATCCAATAATTTATTGTCGTTGAATATATTTTTTAAAGAACTGCAAGTACAAATAACACAGAAGTATTATTGGTAATGATAACATGGAAAAGCTTTGGTCAGATGAGAAATTATAGTTCTTCATACTACACCGTGTTAAATTAGCTTATATTTTCGAAGTTTTATCTGGGGGATCTGTGCTTCTCGCGATTCGAACAATGAATTAGCTCGAATTTGCCATCATTCACGACAAAAAACACCTTTTTACAACTATGACAAAAGGACCTAACAAATATATTTTTCTATAGTATACGAGAAAATGCCCTGAAAACGTATGTTGGCTATTTTCAGGGTTTCTCATAATCTGTTGTAAAAAATGCCTGTTTAAGGGTAGAATTTTTTGTATATTTTTTATAACTCTATTAAAGTATAATTTCCGATAAATATTGAATTCGGAAACTTTGAGTATATAATCCTTTTAATTTTTATGAGTTTATTGAAACTGGATTTATTGACATTATTAACAAAGGGAATGCTACGTTTTTAGCACCATGTGTTTCCCTTCCCCTGTTACTCCCTTATATTTTCTAACATAAACTCCAATTATTATACAGAGTGATAAATTACACAGGTATACAAAAAAATTCTCTGTTTTTTAAGTGAGACACATGTTTTCTTAAGTATTTTTTATGCTGAATCCAAAAAAAAAACATCACCTAGTCTTCTTAATCCATAAATTATACAGCAATAACGTCGCTTATGTTAGAGTTGAAAAAATCTGTCTAGCCATTCCAAGTCGGAAAGGGGGAGAGGTAGTGTTGTATCCTGTCTCCACTACCCTCCAATATATATGGTGAATGGATTATCCGCAAAGCGACGGAAAAATGGAATGGGATACCCCTCCAGTAGAAGGCAAAAAGTACTCGAACTTACGATACGCTGATGATACTACAATAAAGGCAAGCTCCGAGGAAGAAATGGCCTTTCACTAAATCGAAAGAAATGTTCTCTTCTTATAATAGATCGAGCTAAAATTTTGCCTCTTCTCAACAAAATCAACGATATACCACTGAAGACAGATATATACTTAGGCGCCAGAATTTTTAACAAGGGGGTTACGAAGAAGGAATTAAAAGAAGCATAGCGATTGCCAAAACTGCAGTCACAAGCCTAAGCAAAATACGGAAAGATCACAGAATAAATAAAATGACTAAAAAAAGGCTTGTCAATTCATTAATATTCCCTATAGCCATATACGGAGCCGAAACATGGACTTTTAATGCAGCATGCCGTAAAAGAATAGATGTTTTCGAAACTACATGCTACAGGCGAATGCTCAGAATTTCCTAGATAGATCATAGGACAAATAGCTCTACTAACAGATACATCGATCAAAATCATGTCTATAACTTGGAGTTAACGAAGATGATGAGAAGTGTTGAAGATAGAGAAGCCTGGAGGGTTGTTGTAAATTCAATAGCAACGATGCGAGAGAGAGATGCACCGTTTTGGGCGGAATCAAACAGGCTACTTTCACGAACAGTTGTAAATTCCGGGTTCCCAAATCACGCAAATATCTCCCTTTTGAATATTATTTAACAAATGTGGATTATTTTAAAAGTATACTCTCAAACATGGGAGCAGTTTTTCATTGACGGTCGAATTTGCGTTTTTAGAAAGTTACCTGCAGCCCGTGTGTTATATACTTAAAAATATGACGATATTAATCATGCAGTGGGCTCTCAGGTTAAAGCTTTTAAATTTTTTATAAGCATAAAGCTACATACTTACCCATTAAACTTAAATATTCAGCTACTTTGTCGTATACGCCACTTTCCATAGTAGTCATGCCTAGTTGTAGGTCAATTATGAAATATCTAGGGAAGTAAAACGAGACACTATATGTCTATCATGTCATAAAATGAATTTTAAAGATGCTTCTTGAGGAATTTAGAAACACTAAACACCAGATGGGGCTACTATACTTGTAAACAATTTTAGTTAACGTACACTGGTAAGCAAAAAAATCGACTCAAACGATTTTGATTCATTTAACACTGATCCTTGAATTTAATTTTCAAACAAACAGTGGTATTATTTTTGGTAGTACCAGGTGTATGCGTAAGTTTTTGCCGGTTTCACTAAGAGATGGCACCAGCGAACAGTACGCACTGTATGAATTTGATAGATACGTCAGTTTGTTCGTCTGACATTAACCTAACCAACATACACACGTTCAGTCCGACAAACATTAGCGTCTGTATTGTATCGTTCAGTGATCATGTCGAATTTTGTGCCTGAAAAAGAACATTTGCGGCACGCATTGCTTTTCTTATTTAATCAATAGAAAAAATTTGCTGCGGAAAGTCATCGTTTTGCTGGTAGAAACATATGATGAACACGCTCCATTCATTAGAACATGTGAGACATGGTTTCGACAATTTAAACTTGGTGATTTCAATGTGGTAGACCACAAAAGTACGAAAACGAGGAATTGCAGGCGTTACTGGATGATGACCCAACTCAAACACAACAGCAATTGGAAAAGCATTAAACGTGTCACAAGAAACAATCAGCAGACGTTTATGAACAATGGGGAAGATCAATAAACTCGGTAAATTGGTCCCACACGATTTGAATGAACGGCAAATGGAAAATCGTAAAGTCACTTGTGAAATGCTGCTTCAACGCCACGAAAGAAAATCATTTCAGCACCGAATTGTGACGGGTGACGAAAAATGGATTTATTTTGAAACCCCGAAGCTAGGAAATTCGTGGCTGTCACCTAGCGAAGCCGGTCCTTCAATACCAAGGCCAAATCGCTTCGGCAAGAAGACTATGCTTTGTGTCTGGTGGGACCAGAGCGGTATTGTGTATTATGAACTCTTGAAGCCCGGCGAAACCGTTAATGCACAACACTATCGCCAACAAATGATTAATTTAAATCACGCATTGATCGAAAGACGACCGGAATGGGCCAGAAAACATGGCAAAGTGATTTTGTTACACGACAATGCGCCGTCTCACACAGCTTGCAGATCATCACCTCAGCAATTTCGAGGAAATTGGAAAATGGTTTGACGAATGGGTTCCGCAAAAGACAAGCAGTTTTTCTGGCATGGTATTCATAATTTATCTGAAAGATGGGGGGATGGGTGTGTAGAAGCCAATGGCCAATATTTTGAATAAACAAAAAATGAATTTCCCTCGAAAATTACGTGTTTTCTTTACCACAAAAACCGGCAAAAACTTATGCATACACCTGGTATTAGTGATAGTACCAAAAACATTTGGATTACCAAAAAGTTTTACTGATTAAAACGGTTATACTCAATAGAACCGTTTTTGCTCGCTCAGCAACGTACTCGTTGCGTGCTACTCATCCCTATAAAAATACATGTAACTGAATTGTCCTACCGCTTCATTGTCAACACAACTCTAAGAAATCGTCACTGGACCGGCGTTGAAGTCCAGTAGGGGCTCCACCAAGTTCGTGGTCGGGCTGGCAGTCATTGGACAGTCAGAAAAATACTTAAAGAAGCTAACCTAACTCCGAAGAGACCAGCTAATGGACCCAAATTGACAGCAGCCCATCGACAAAGCGCGACTTAGATTTGCCCGAAAACATGTCGACTAGACCTTAAAACACTGGCGCTCCATTTTATTCTCTTATGAGTCCCGAAGGTGCCTACATGTCAATGATGGAAGAAGAGGAGTCTATAGGAGGCCTGGAGAGCGCTATGCGCAGTGTTGCATTACTGAAACGGTCGCCTACGGGAGAGATTTTTTCATGGTGTGAGGAGGCATCTCACTGGATGCGAAAACCGATTTGGAACCATGACGTTTTTTTCAGAAAACACACTTAAATTTGCCAGAAAATTATTTAATTGAAAAAAAAACCATTTTAATAATAAATAGAAATCATAAAAGAAAATCAAACATTCAGTCATTTGAAGACAAATTGTAAAGACCAAAAAAGAAAAGAAAAAGTTACCCCTAATAAATAAGAAATTTCTAATTAAAAAACGAAAAAAAATAGGAAAATTAAAAACAGGATTCATTAACGAAAGAGTTAATTTTAATTTTATGTAAAACAGTTAAAATAAGTACTAAGTAAGTGAACAAATCACTCACATACTAACGTACAAATTTACTCATTCGCAGATCATCTTACCCACTCAATCACTTACTTATCAATTAACACACTTACTCATTCACATACCCCCATATTCATTAATTCACTCACTTCTACACTCACTAGCTCACTGGAGCACTCACTCACTCATTCACTCGCTCGCTCGCTCGCTCACTCACTCTCCCACCCACTCACCCACCCACTCACCCACCCACTCACCCACCCCCTCACCCACCCCCTCACCCACCCCCTCATATTCACTCAATCAATCTATCCACAAAATTGACTTCTAAAACTGTCAAGGGATATACATTAGACTGCATTTTGCAACCTTTTGTTCCTAAATAGTAAACGGATATTTTCTTCAACATTGAACACTATTCCTCATGTTTTGATATTAAATTCGAATTTAAAACTTAAAAAAACTAATAGAAATGATAGTTTTGTCCCAAAAAAAAATTCTTGTTTAGCTGTTGCATTTACTTACTTAAAAAAAAGCATTTTACCAAACACATAGCACCCTTGTAAGGGTTAAAAAACGCGAGTTTTTTGTTGAAACTGAACATAAAAAGTTATTTTTTGATGTCAAGTCAGGATTAAGAACTTCAAAAAACACTGGATATAATAGTTTTGTTCAATATTAATAAAAAATTAAAAACAATTTTTTATTTTTGCAGTTGCATATATTTATTTTAAACATCATGTTGCTACGTAGCTTAGTTAAAGGTGGTGTAAAAGATGAAGACTAAAACCTAATATTTTTAAGTTTTAATGATAAATGGAGATTCAGAACATTTAAAGATATCCGAAATAATAGTTTTATTCCATAATTTTTATGATTATAAAGTTTTACAGTATTAAAAAATGTATTTTTTTCAATTTAATAGTTTCCTGGCAACTTTAAATGTGTTTCCTGAAAAAACCTCACGGTGGAGGTAATTTTTTATGACTTTTTTTTTCTTTTGGATTTAACATAAAAAATATTCTGTGTCTCACTTAAAAGACAGAGAATTTTTTGGTACACCTATGTTATTAAGCATATACTTCTTTAAATAAATTAAAGAATCCTTTACATTGTGTCAAAGTGTAATTTTTGCCTAAGGCAATTGGTAGGTGGCGTGCGTAAAATCAAAAAAAGTAATGGCTGTAGATGCTTCAAAAATCACTAGCATCACACTGTATAAATAGATTATGCGCGATCTTATCGCTCTAGTAATGCTACTTGCGTTTCTCGTGGAAAGTCGCCTACATAGAACGCAGCGTAATTAACAGCCATCCTATTTTTCCTAGTTTCCTAAATATAAATTCCATTTTCAGAAACAAATTGTTGAAAACATGGAGTACTTTATTCCAAAGGTTAAAGAATTCTTTTTCATTTTTATATGTCAGTGCGACAAATAACTTCTATAAATAATAACCACTGGACATGAGAACTATCGCCTTAACAGGCAAATATAATGGTTTAAAATTGTAATTTAAGATAAGCTTAATTAACACTGCTAATTAACTGAATCAAATCGTTTATTTGAACACGAACTCTTGTAAATATTAATTTTTTCAATTTTAGTCTAAACAGGTCCTCATTTTACTTTTTTTTTTAATTTTAGGCATTACTTAAGATATCATCAGCATATTTAAATAAGAAAATTCCCAACATTCCTGACATTAAAGTAGAAGGTGGTGATGAAAAATGGTAAAGTATTAAAAATAAAGCAATACTTAAATGCGCAAAAGTTGGTTAAAGATCGCTTAGATCTCGTTTGTTAAATAATCTATAATACCAATAATACCAAGTCTTTTTTTTTTCTTTTTTAATTTAGATCTAATAATATTAAACTATCAGCTCAAGTTGTTGGATGTTGGAGCTTGAGAGGTTAGGTTATATGTGCCCTACTTTAATCCATGTAATATTCACGATATAATTTGTGAATATACGAACACCATTTTTTATTGAGCATCACAACATCATATGTTCTGATGTATATTTTATGTCTATCTCACGCATCATAAAAAGTCTCTATGGGAAGCCAGATTTTGGCACTAGCTAGTAACTTTTAGTTGACACGCTCCCACTTCGAAGTTGTGTAACAGGTTTCCGGATATAAATTACAGATAAACAAATCTATATTAAATTATTTTTTTTTAATTCCATTTACATTGTATTCAACTGTAAGGTTACCACCGTTATGTGCTTTGCGATGAAGCATATTTATAGAGGTAGTGGCCTAACAATAAAAGACTTTTTTTTTGGAGTGAAATATGTTTTATTTTTCAATATAATCTCCTGAAACTTCAGTACAACAATTTAATTCGTTCAATTTTGCCATCATCAAAACACTTGTGTGAAACAGATGAAAAATGATTCTTTTCTCACGAATTTTTGCATCCAAACTGATCCAAAAGGTACAATAATATTCAAAGGTAATTGTTTTACCTTTCTGAAGATAATCGATCAATAAAACATCTTCGTAATCCCAAAAAAAACTGTTGCCATAACCTTCCCTGCTAATGGAACCGTCTTTGCCTTCTTTGGTGCACTTCCACCGGCTTCAATTCGTTGTTTCGACTGTTCTTTTCACTCTAGTGTATGGTGGTGGATCCAAGTTTCATCAATAGTCATGAAGGGACGGTTGAAATTCATTTTATTAAGCTTAAAAACGATCGAGACACGCTTGAGAAATACGCATTCGAATGCGTATTTGGTCAATTGTCAGCAAATGCGGCACCAATATTGCACAAAGCTTTATCATATGTAATTCTTCATACAAAATATTTCCAATTCGTTCTTTTGAGATGTCTATAGCGTCAGTTATTTCACGCACTGTCACTCGTCGATCATCACTGAACAAGTCCATATCATGGACGTTTGTTCAATGATTTATGGCAGGGGTCCTCAAACTTGAACTGCTGGCGATCTACCTCAATATTGTTAGACTACGATCTCGACTCTGAGAGGCCGCAAAGTAAGTGTGATGCAGGATTGTCGTCTAGGTAGGGTGTATCGTGGCATAGATATTAGTTTTCCGCACAATATGCATTTTTTAGTCAAGGTAAGTGTAGGTCTGCTCTAAAATGTCAATGAAAAAAACTCATAAATTATTCAAAATTGCGAGTTTATTGGTTCTTACAAAACAAACGAGTTCTAGTGTCTAAACTTAACTAAAGAGAGACTTTGGATGTTGAAGCGTGGCACTGCATTGTCCTCAGTATACTTTTCATAAAATGGTACGTAATTTCCGAGTGCTAATCGCAAGCATGATGACATATGTTCGTCAGTTAGTCGAGTGCGATATTTTGACTTAATTATCTTCATTTCAGAAAATGCAGACTCGCACAAGTAAGTTGACCCAAACATTGCCGTCAGTTGAAGGGCGATTTGCCTTAGATTCGGATATTTATCTTCAGATATAAAACACCAGAATTTTGTATCAGATGCTGTGGCTTTGACATGTGTATGTGATATAATCTGCACTAACTCATTTTCAACAGAACATGAGTCCATGTTAAACTGACTTGCTATTTCAGTAGCTAATTCCTCAATGTTTTTACACGAAAAAGGATAACTCATAAATGATGCGATATTTGCCAATTTACTGAAGTCATAAAAAACGTATTTCGAATTGGCCCAAAATATTTGATAATTCTGCCTCATAAATATCATAATTCAACTGAGGAATCCTTGCTTTCAAAGACGGAAAATTTTTCAGAGCCTTTCTTTTTCAGTTGATCTATCATAAGTTGCAAATTTACTTTTGAATGCGTTTATTGCGCTAATCATCTCAATAATAGTTTTTCCTTTACCTTGAAGCTCCAAATTAATGGTGTTTAAATGCATTGTGATGTCTGTCAAAAATGCCAAATCAGTCAGCCATTTTCCGTTTTTTCAGCATCTGAGTGTCATCACCTCTTTCGTCCAGAAAAGCTGTTATTCGGGCAATAATTCTTGAAACCTTTCTAGGAATTTTCCGCCACTCAACCACGTGACCGTGTGAAGAACTAAATCAGTGTGTTCAGCTGACTCACTATCTTCCAACTGCAGTTTAAAGAGCCGTCGTTGCAAGCTACGTGCACGGATAGAATTCACAATTTTTATTGCAATGCCCATTATCTCCTCCATGTTTAGAACTTTTGAACACAAAACTTGTTGATGTATAATGCAATGGAAAAAGAAAAATGAAGGGAAATTATCATTAGCTCGACACAATGCCACAAAACCGTTTTTGTTTCCGGTCATTGCTGGTGCTCCATCGGTTGTAATGCACACTAGTTTATATATTGGTAGCTTGTAGTTTGTTACAAAATTGAAGAAAACGTCATATATATCTTCGCCACGGGTCTTTCCTTTCAGAGGAATCATTGTCAAAAACTCTTCCTTAGCCGACATGTCATTGAATACCATTCGAATAAAAATACACAGCTGGGCAGTGTCTGTCATATCGGTGGATTCGTCGAACTGTAAAGAAGAGTATGTACATTCCATGATATCATGTTTTAGTTTATCCGCCATGTCCTGATTCATGACTTCAACACGCCTTGTGACAGTCGGACGAGATAACTGAAGTTCTCTAATAGCAGACATAATCTCTGTTTTATTTTTAAAATCTCCAAATAAAGTCTCATCCGCTTCAATAAATGCTTCCTTCACAACCAATCCATCATCAAATGGTTTCTTGTGTTTCGCCAATATATGAGATATTTTAAATGACGCGATCGTTGCAGCTTTTGATTGTTTGGCTGATCTTGTGAACATGATTTGTTCTTTTTTTCAAACAAGTTATCAAATCGTGTACTTTTCGTTTTCTTAATTCACTCTGTGACGGAAAAATCCTTTTCATAGTTTTTATGAACCGTTTTATGATGCCTCTCTAAGTTCCCACGCTTAGGTATTGCAACTGACACACGGCAAATGAGACAAATGCACTTATCCTTTACCATACCTTTACCACAAAAGAAAAATTTCTTCCTCCCAATCGTTATTAAAATGATAAGTTTTACTTTTCTTTGCCGCACTCATTTTGGACTATTTATTAATAAACTTTGTATCGATGTATCGCCTTCAAGTTACTACTCAGACTGACTCCTATTCCGGCAGGCGCAACATTTATATCGGTGCGGACGAAGCCTCGAATGTTCCCGTCAAACACGCAGCCCGAAGTTTCTAGAGAAAAATCGGCGGGAATCAAAAACGCGGCTTTTCTTTGACAAGTACCGCGCGTTCCTTTGATAAAGCCGTCTTTTGCCGCTAGCAGGGGGTTATTACGATAAAAAGAAAGTGATGAGGGGGTTATTCTGGCCTAATTGTGAATCGAATAAATTTTAGTAGTTTATTCATTACATTTTGTTTTAGTTACCTAAAACAAAATCTGTGAATAGTTCTATATCGGAATTTTTTTCTCGAGATCGACTCAAAAAGCACTCGCGATCGACTTGTCGATCGCGGTCGACCGTTTGAGCACCCCTGATTTATGGTGTTGAAGCAGTTGTTGAATGATCTTCGCATGCATCATCTTTGAGGCTTGTACGACCAGATTTAAAAAGAGCAATCCATTTTTTCACAGTTAAAAGTAAAGGTGATGCATCCTTATACACTTTTAACAATTTCCGATGAATTTTTGTTGGTGTTACACCATTCAAAAGAAAGAATTTAATCACTGCCCGATATTCAGTTTTTTCCGTTTTAAAAAAATCAATGACACGTCAATCTTAAACAGCTGCTACTACTCGGATGAATTGACAGATTGAAATAAAATTTTACATCTGTTTATATAAAGGATGGAATTTTCCAATAGAATTATGGTTTCATAGCTTCTAACGCTATCTATGTGTCAAGCCGAGAACTTTTCAAACAGCCTAGGTAAATCAACAGTAACTGAAGACTCAACCTCCAGTCGGCCGACCGTTTTTTAGTTTTAAGTAATTTACAGAACAATGCAGCATGAACTTTTAATTATTATGTTGTATGCCTGGCTTACATAGTTATATCATATTTTCTGATAAAACGATCATAATATTTCCTAGCTATAATCCATTATTAACACCAAATTGCACTCGAGAGACATAATTAAATCATCCAGGGACTAACTAACTACCCACTTACAATCTCCCCAAGTAGACATCGAAGCGGCTTGAGTCGACTAATGGCAATTTTAATTGTTCTCTAACGACGCCATCTCGAAAAGAAAATTTCTCTATTAAAAGGGTCATAAGAGCTTCGCTTAGGAACACTATATATTTTTTTTTCTGTGGGCATTTTAAGAGAAAGGTGAATTAGCATTAAAGATTATTAAATTTTGTTTACGGAGACGTCCCATGAATATATAAAAGTGTGTTTCTTTAAGATAAAGGTAAATGTGGCCAAACAAAAACTACGCATCCCAAAAACCTTTTATCCCTAATTTATTCGGAAAATGTTCCATCGAACACCACTTGTCGATTAAAATAACCAGATTCTACATTTAAAAGTTTGAAATGTTGAACGGAACTGTTGATAAACACAGGACTACAATTTTTTTTTGTCTCAAACAAGATGTCCTATACGTATTTCGGGTCGCTGAAAACGAATCCGATGTCGGTTTCGACTCAGCATGTCTAGTTTTTGCGCAAATCAAAGAAATATCTCAAAACTATATTACGTGGGATGAAAAATTTTTGGTCTGACACATTGTAGCTTTTTAATATTTATTGCCCGTACATTGAGGCGCTATTTGTGGCGTTCCCCTTTCATAATTTCTGAGAATGGATTGAGTGGATATTAATACTAAAAGAACTAAAGAAATTCGACATACATTAGCTCAGTTTTTCTTGGTAGAATAATATGGGCAAGAGATAATTTTTGTACGTCTTTTGAAAATAGTTTCTATAGTTGTTTAAAATTGGTTGTACAGATTTGGGCACCATTCATTTTGACATAAAAGGATCTAACTTCAGTTAAAAAAATGAAAAAATACTGAGGGGTTATGTAGTTGTTATGGTAACAACCGTTGCGTCCTGAAAAATAAACAGTTGATTCAGTGAAACGCTAGCCTTAAATAAGGAAAAAAAAGGTTTATTAATGACAAAATTAAAAGTTCTAACTTCGCGACACTACTCTTACTTCTATTACTAAAAAAATCCCTTAGCATAGTAGGAGGTATTATTAAATAGAGTCTTTAAATCAGGATTTTTTAATTAAAGCTTTGTTTGTTGCACGATGGACTGTTGGCTGTTACGCTCGTATGGTATATCTGAAAGGATCTGTTTGTGGCTCTCATGTTTCCTCAGAGAGCGTTCTTTACGAGTGGCGGTCGACGGATTTCTTTCTAACACCCTCACTATCAACGCCGGTGTGCCCCAGGGCTCCATACTGTCTCCTACTCTCTTTCTCATTTACACTAACGATCTGCTGGAAAAGACCGGGAATCCAATCTATAGCTTTGCAGATGACAGTACGCTTGTCTCTTCATTCACCTTGAACACTCGGACATCGGCTGCTCAGGCGAATATCCGCAGACAGCAGGAGGTCGTTCAACTTAGCAAAGACCTGGAAGAAATTCTATCTTGGGGTGACAGTAACCAAGTGGAATTTAACGCTACAAAAACCCAAGCGGCAGTTTTTTTCTAAAAAAGTTAACGTTGCTGAACCCGACATAGTTATATCGGGGCACTCCATTCCCCTAGCATCGTCGCTCAATTTGTTGGGCGTTAGTTTGGGAGCAAATATGTCTTGGCATGAACATGTTGCAGGCATAGCAAGGAGAGCTTCTCAAAAGTTGGGAATATTATTTAGAACCAGAAAGCTTTACACCCCACAGCAACTGTTTAATTCTTTACAAAGCCCAAAGTCGACCAACTATGGAATACTGCTCCCACGTTTGGGGCTCCGCTCCCAAACATACACTGCATTTGTTGGATTCTGTTCAGAGAAGAGCGGTCCGTCTGATTGGGGACCCGGAATTGACCGGCGGCCTTGATTCGCTGGAACATCGAAGAACGGTTGGCGACTTGAGTCTGTTCTACAAGTATTTTCATGGAAAGTGTTCGAAGGATGTAGCCCGCTTAATTCCTCCTAAAGCGGTGCATGTTAGAAATACAGGTCGCGCTGGTGCTTCGCATCCGTATGAGGTTCAGCTTGTTACTCCGCGTACAACGCTTTTCAAGCAATCTTTTATATGGAGAACGTCATCCCTTTGGAATAATTTGCCCAGTGCTGTGTTTCCCACCGACTACAATTTACAGCGATTCAAGAACAACGTGAATCGCTTTTTTTTTCCGCACTCGTGCCGCTCCTGGAGCGCTTTAGGGACTTCCCTGCAGCACGTGTGCTAGACCCATAAAAAAAAAAAATAAAAAAAAAACACGATGTTGAAGGTTCGTGGGATTCACTTCACGAGTTACCAGTTCGGTACGATGTAAAACGCACTTGTCAGCGGGATTGATATACTGATGACTTACGGTTTTCCTATGAGTTTTTGGCCTGTCCTGGTGAGATATTCATAACATTGATGCCTCCACCTCGGCTGCCCCAGTTCCCTTTGGGCTGCTAAATATTTCTTGGCCCCTAAAGATCTGGGAATAAGTAGGGTATTTCAAGGAAAAGGCCTTGAACTTGAACACTAAAACCGTTTCTACACTACTACATCACTAATAAACGAGTACGGCGACTAGACAAAAAAAGCCTAGTGGGCGCTTTCTGAAGAAAAAGCTCTTACTTTGGCTTCACAAAATATACTTCATCTCGGCTGGGAAGGAAAATCTGGCTACGGCTAGATGATGAAAAAAGCCTTTTGCGGCTATACGATGGAAAAAGCCAACTACGGCTACATGATGGAAAAAGCCAAGATTCATGTCATCCGGACCCTTAAATATTTTTCTCCCTTCCGTAAAATCACGTCTTCAAGATGGCTACTTCCCGGATACAAATCTCTAGCCAATCGACGCATTAGAAGCGAATTAAATAAATCCAGTAGATAACCCGCAATGCACGCTGTAATATAAACGGCTCAAAAATTCGATTGAACTACACTGCTTAAAAGTTAGTAAACACTGCAATAAATATAAAATGGGAAAAAAAAAATATTAATTATAGGCAGAAAAACAGTGAAGTAACATGATCTTAAAATCTAGGAAAAAATGAATGTTACAACATAGGTCCATATGATTTTTAGGAAGTACCAACCTTCAAACGACACGTGTCAAAATTTCATGACATTTCGACGATTAGTTTACAAGCTATAGTGGTTTTAGTGACGCTACTTTTGATATTTTCAAAACAACGGAAAAAATTGAATTTCGTGTGTTGATTAAACACTGTTTTTTGATGGGAAAAAATACCGTTCAAGTAAAGCAATGGCTTGATAAATGTAACGGGGACTCTGCCCCTGGAAAATCATGCATCATTTACTGGTATGCTGAGTTTAAATGCGGTCGTGTAGATACAAATGATGCTGAACGCTCTGGACATCCAAATGAGGTGGTTACACCGGAAAACATAAAAAAATCCACAAAATTCTTTTGGATGGCCGTAAAGTGAAATTGCGTGAGGTAGCTGACACCCTAAAGATATCAAAAGAACGTATTGGTCATATTTTGCGTGAGCATTTGGGCATGAGAAAGCTCTGTTCGAAATGGGTACCGCGTTCGTGTGTTGATGATTCTGAGCGCTTTTTGGATCTGTTTAGGCGCAATAAAAAGGATTTTTTCATGCGATATGTGACAATGGATAAAATATGGATCCACCACTAGACACCGGAATCAAATCGGCAATCAGCTGAGTGGACAGCAGCCGGTGAAAGCCGCCCGAAGCGACCAAAGACACAACAGTCGGCTGGGAAGGTTTTGGCCTCTCTATTTTGGGATGCATATGAAATAAGATTCATCGACTATGCTGAAAAGGGAAAAACCATCAAAAGCGAATATTATATAAAATTATTAGTGCGTTTCAAGGCAGAAATCGCAAAGAAACGGCCCCAAATGAACAAAAAAGAAAGTGCTCTTTCATCAAGACAATGCACCGTGTCACAAGTCAATAGTTACGATGGCAAAATTGCATGAATTGAAGTTCGAATTGCTTCCTCATGCACCGTATTCTCCAGATTTGGCACCCAGGGACTAATATCTATTCGCAGACCTCGCAGGGAAGAGATTTGGCTCCAATAAAGAAGTTATCGTCGAAACTGAGGCCCATTTTGAAGGCAAAGACAAATTCTTCTACAATAAAAGTATAGAAATGTTAGAAAAGCGCTGGACTGATTGTATCGCTCTTGAAAAAGACTATATTGATGAATAAAGTCGAATTTTGCAAAAAATATGTGTTTTAAGTAGCTAGACCAAAAACTTTTCAGCCTACGTATTATTTCTTTGATTTACGCAAAAACTAGACGTGCTGGGTCGAAACGGACAACGGATTCGTTTCCAGCGACTCAAAATACGTACAGAACATCTTGTCTTGTTTGAGTAAAAACAAAAAAAATTGTGGTTCTGCGTAATTTTAATACTATCAGGCGAGAAAGTTTTTGAAATTATTGATTGTTATTATTATCGTTAAATAATATTAATTTCCTTTAAAATCTTATGTTACTATCATTTGGACGATTTTTTAAAAATTGTTTGATACAACAACAAAAAATATAATATTATACAGAGTAAGTAAAAAAGCTTAATAAATAAATATGAATTACAATACAACATTTGTAATCTTTTATTAGTAAAATCTAATGATGACAAGAATATGGTGGCATTAGAAAAGGAAAAAATATTTAATTAGAGAACTGGGTCTCATAATTCTTTCTCTATAATGACGGCAAGCGATCAGTTGAGTTTTTTAAAGGTTGGTCAATCGAACGGAGGTGTAATGATGAGTCGCCTCATTAATTAAATTCTTCTTCTCCTGCACCTGTTTCTGTGCAATATTTAGTTCTATCTTTAGTGTATTTAATTTTGTTCCAGTTAGTTGATTCGGCTTAATGCCAGTTAATTGAGGTTGTCATTTAGAAATCTAAAAACTTCAAGTTTTTTTAAACCTAACCACTCCCTGAAATATATCATAAGTGTCTTAAATTTCGCCAACTTTTTTATATTAACTCGATTTTGTATTTCTATAATGGTACCTTCTCAAACTACAACTCAAATTCTATTTGTTGAGTCCCATCAAAATAATTATGAATGTAAATGTCATAGAAACAGTTGAGAAAAGTTGGGTTCCGTTTCTAAAACCTAACCAACAAAATGTCAAGCGATTCGCTCATCCTAATTAAATAAGTTCTGCCTTTTTATACTTGGAGGTATTTCGCTTTCATTCTAAAACAGTGTAAAAAATCCTGGTCTACATTACGAGACAAGTCTGGTACGAAAAAACATTACTCTGCAGCTGCGACAACTAAGGCCAGAGTCCTCCTTTCCAGACTCTATCCCAGAGGTCGGCAACCTATGGCACGCGGGCCATCTCTAGCACGCCAAGCAATTTTGAATGGCACGCGTACCTGTTCAAAGTTTACACATTAATTCTGTAATCTGTGACATGTTTCGAAATTAAGTAAATAATCGAAGACAGTATTACTTTAACGATACAAACAAAAACGATATATTATACAGGTCACTAGGTATTATTACCAAAAACTATAAAATATACATTTTGTAATTTATAATTTTACTGAATGCATTGGTTTGGCTTTAATTTCGGCAAGTATTAAAGACGGCAAGCCTCAAAATATAAGCCAAGGCAAAAACACAAATAAACGTCCACAATTCAGATCAAAAGAGCCGCTATAAGGCGGTTTTTGTTTGACTTGACTTCAATCGTTCCGACGCGCGCCGCGACTCTTTTTATATTGCCGAACTTTAGTTTTTGTTAGATTTAACTTCTAGGCGGCCCTTTGATTGCAATGGGTGCGCTGTAGATAATAATTTTTGTTCTAAGAAATTTAATAAACGTAATTATTGGAATTTTCTGGAAACATTATTTTTCTATATATAGCAAGCGGCAACACGTTTGGATCATTTAGTATAGAAGTAACATCCGTTCCAGTCAATAGTCATCGAAAAGTTTAAAAATTAAAATTATGTTGCGTTATGGCCGCGAAGAAACAGAAGGTAGACATTCGATCATTTCAAACTTCATGGACAACAGATTACAGTTTTGTACAGCAAAACGATCGTGCCATTTATGTCCTATATCGGGAAAGCGTAGTTTTCCGAATATCTAGTATTCAACGACATTTCCAGATAAAACATGAATCGTCATTTAAAGATAACGCTGATAAAAGGGAGGCAATACAAAGAACAAGTAAACGATACAAGAAACAGTCAACATTCTTTAGCAAAGTTTTCCAAGGAAAAAATCAGGTAACTGAATGCAGTTTCAAAATTGCACAATCGTTGGCACAAAAGGGTAGGCCATTTACTGACGGAGAATTTATGAAGCAAACGTTTTTGAGTACTGGCGAGATTTTATTCGACGACTTGCCCAATAAGGATATAATATTGGCCAGGATTAGGGATATACCGGCATCAGCGCGGACCATCGAGAGACGAATTACCGAAATGATACAAAATGTCCAAAAACAGCAGAGATACGCTATCAAACGGAGTTTTGTATTTAGGTAGCATTGGATGAAAGTGTCGATATTAATGACATTGCCCGTCTGGCAATCGTTGCGCGATACTTCGATGATGGCAGTTTGTATGAAGAGCTGATTTGTCTGCTCCCATTGCAGGGAACTACAAGAGGAGAGGATATATTTTCAGAATTTGTTAAACATTTTGAAAAGCGGTACATTGATTTAAATAAAAAATTTTGCGTAACGACAGATGGCGCTCCTGCTGTGATTGAGAAACATAAAGGATTTGTTTCCCTTCTTATTGAACGCATGGGTCGATCGGTTTTGAATTTTCATTGCATAATTCACCAAGAGAGTTTGTGCGCTAAAATCTCCGCTAGAAGTTTAAGATCCGTGGTGGATAGGGTGGTTAAAATAGTTAACTACATTGTTGGTCGTTCTTCACTAATCCATAGACAATTTAAGGCGTTTCTGCAGGAATTTGAAAGTGCATATTCAGATATACCATTGAATAATAATGTGCGCTGGCTCAGCGGTGGTAAAGTGCTCTCTAGATTTGTGCAATGTCTGAGCGAAATTAAATCGTTCTTGTTGGAAAAAAATCAAGTGATGCTTGAACCTGAACTAGAAGATACTTACTGATATTACAAACCATCTCAGTGAACTCAACTTCAAGTTACAAGGTTCAGGCAAAACAGTTCTGGATTTATACGAATCCTGGAAATCATTCAAATTAAAAATAGATTTATTTATTAGCGATATTACTACAAACACATATAAATATTTTCCAAATTTAAAAACTTATATATCCAGTGTCGACGATGGTGCACTAATAGACGAAATTCTTAAATATATGACTAATTTAAAAGAGGAGTTTATCGAGTAGGGTCAGGATTTTGATAAACATGGTCCTATGTTTGCTTTTTTAATCAAACCAGATTTAATGGATTTTTCCAGCAGTTGCTTTGACATATCTCTTTTTTTCATGGATGGACATTAATGATTTTGATCTTCAATACATTGAATTTAAAAGCTCCGAGTTATGGAACACGAAATTTGTAGAATTAAGAAGGGTATTAGAAGGTGACTGCCAGAACCATTCAAACGAGATACTCAGTTGTTGGATGATTTTACCAGAGAAATTTATTTGTCTTAAGAAAGTAGCGTTTGCCATGCTTACAGCTTTCGGATCATCCTATACCTGTGAACAACTTTTT
Source organism: Pachyrhynchus sulphureomaculatus (assembly GCA_019049505.1). Lineage (NCBI taxonomy): Eukaryota > Metazoa > Arthropoda > Insecta > Coleoptera > Curculionidae > Pachyrhynchus > Pachyrhynchus sulphureomaculatus. The sequence continues at coordinate 142,279,861 of CM032453.1, read as the reverse complement.
TCCCATATGAGAGTGATTTTAAACCCGTACCGAAGCAGGTTGACAACAGACAACTCGGAAGCATGTGTGACACTGAAAATAACCAGACATGAACCGGATATAAGAAAACTCCCTAAAGAATTTCAAGCACAGGGTTCACACTAGGTCCTAGGACTAGTATAACAAAATTATTTGTTAAATGTTAAAAATTTTTTGTAATTAAACCTTCTAAAAGCAATATTTTAAGTTAATTTAAGTTAATTTTTCTACTCAGTATAGTCTATAAGTCATCAGACAATCTGAGGAATATCTTAGGAAATCCCAAAGATAAGATTCCTAATTGTGAGAAAAGTGGAATTTATGAAATTAGTTGTAATGATTGTGACAAAAAATATGTTGGGCAAACTAAAAGGTCAATTAAAACACGATTTAAAGAACATTTAGCACACTTAAGATACAATAGAACAGAAAAGTCTAGCATTGCCGAACATGCCCTTGAAGCTGATCATACTGTAACATTAGATAATCTAAGATTAATAAAAAATGTATCTGATAGGAGATTGTTGAACGCATACGAAAGTATGGAAATCATAAAATGTAAAAGTAGTTTAAATAAAGACAGAGGTCCTGTTCCTTATAGTCCCCTCTACTGGGTACTTGACCGGAACTGAGGGCCTTACCTATGTCATTAGTTCCGCTTGAGTAATTCAAGGGTTAGACTAAATATAAATAGGGTAGATTTGTAGTTTTAGCTTTAGTCAATCATCGCTCCTGATGAAGCTAACATGGTTAGCGAAACGCGCGTCGAGTGCAAAAATAAAGTGTTTGGTGTATATACTGAGTAATATCATTGTGCCAAAGATTCCACATTCCCAACTAAGTAAGTTAATTTTAGTTGTAGTAAGTACCTATGTCGGCACGCAAAATGTTGTATGGATGAAAACTGGCACCCCTTAGTTAAAAGGTTGCCGACCCCTGCTCTATCCACTACTAAATGGTTTCAGCAAGTCCTTACTGCAGGAAAAATTGGCAAGCGATTATCAGGTTAGGGCTTTCGTATGTCTACCAGACTTGGATTCTGTACAACACGTAGCAACACGGTGGAAGCGATACAGAATAACGCTCTGAAAATAATTACATACTTGGTGAAGCCAGCCCATTATGCCAATCCAACCATCAAAGAGGTCATCAGGCCAGATTAAAACGCAAGGACTGCTACCTGTCATCTAGAGACTCCGTACCAGAGGCCAATCATAATAAAGAGGCAAGAGTAGTAAGAGGGCAGTTCCGTAGATTAGATTTACATCAAACAATCTTGTTGCGGAGTAGTTATATAATGTATTAGTTTCTTAATATTTCAATAAAATATTTTATGGAATATTGTAAGAACAGAACGTGCCCTAATTTTTCCCCGTTTTGCACGTACACGCCATGAGCAAGAAATTTCATTTGAGCCGGGTCACATCTTATTAAGGCTAAATGCTTCTACGCGTCCATCGATACAGGCTTAATGAGGGCGCCGGATAAGCTGTGCCGGATGACGGTGTCGTCGAGGTAAAGCCTGCGGGAAGGAGAGATAAGTGTCGAAAATAGGATTAGGGTGATAGTAAGAGTTAGGTATAAAGATAATATAAATGTTGTAAAAAGAAAAGTAAAACACGAAGAAAATACGCGCTTGAACGAGCGTTTATGGATCGTAAAGGGGGCTTTTCTCTTTTATATACGTAGCGTGGCAGGAAAGTAACGATATACTCTACATTTTTACAAATGGAAGGTATCTCCTTTGAAGTAGTTTCTATGGACAACTACACAGCGACGGAAGTGATTTTCCATTATTTCTAGCAGTACTTCTGCTGGAATTCTATTCAACCCGACGATTACATCCTTTTGAATATTACTTAGAGCCTTATATGGAGCCATTTTCGAGCCAGAAGAATAAACAGAAATCACAGGGACTGAGATCCGACGGATGAAGAGCTAAAGATCTACAGAAATACATATGATGTGAGGCATTGTTTTGCTGCATGGATTGGTAATAAATGATATATCTGGATTGTGTATTTGTTCTATTAAATGTTTGTTTGTTTTTTACCCTAATTACTGACGCTGTAAACAAATTTGGTTACAGGAAATGAAAATAATGGACCTTGCTAATCTATACAAGTGGAATTGTTAATTATTTACATTTAACAATATTATGTATGACATGATACACTTTTTACATATATTTCCTGATAAGAAAAAAAACATAAGATTTCTTAGTTAGGTGGGTAGTTAGTTTTAAGAGAAAAGAACACAATAGGAAGGAAGGACATATACAAGATTAAAGACATACATGGTAATATAAAAACAAACAAAAGACATATTATTATCGAATTATTTTATCAATAATTATATACCGTACACCAGGGGTGCTCAAACTTGAACTGCTGGCGATCTACCTCAATATTGTTAGACTACGATCGATCGACTCTGAGAGGCTGCAAGTAAGTGTGATGCAGGATTTTCGTCTAGGTAGGGTGTATCGTGGCATAGATATTAGTTTTCCGCACAATATGCATTTTTTTAGTCAAGGTAAGTGTAGGTCTGCTCTAAAATGTCAATGAAAAAAAACTCATAATTATTCAAAATTGCGAGTTTATTGGTTCTTACAAAACAAACGAGTTCTAGTGTCTAAACTTAACTAAAGAGTGACTTTGGATGTTGAAGCGTGGCACTGCATGTCATCAGCATACTTTTCATAAGATGGTACGTAATTACCGAGTGCTAATCGCAAGCATGATGACATATGTTCGTCAGTTAGTCGATTGCGATATTTTGACTTAATTATCTTCATTTCAGAAAATGCAGACTCGCACAAGTAAGTTGACCCAAACATTGCCGTCAGTTGAAGGGCGATTTGCCTTAGGTTCGGATATTTATCTTCAGATATAAAACACCAGAATTTTGTATCAGATGCTGTGGCTTTGAGATGTATATCTGATATAATCTGCACTAACTCATTTTCAACAGAACATGAGTCCATGTTAAACTGACTTGCTATTTCAGTAGCTAATTCCTCAATGTTTTTACACGAAAAAGGATAACTCATAAATGATGCGATATTTGCCAATTTACTGAAATCATAAAAACGTATTTCGAATTTGCCCAAAATATTTGATAATTCTGCCTCATAAATATCATAATTCAACTGAGGAATCCTTGCTTTCAAACACGGAAAATTTTTCAGATCCTTTCTTTTCAGTTGATCTATCATAAGTTGCAATTTACTTTTGAATGCGTTTATTGCGCTAATCATCTCAATAATAGTTTTTCCTTTACCTTGAAGCTCCAAATTAATGGTGTTTAAATGCATTGTGATGTCTGTCAAAAATGCCAAATCAGTCAGCCATTTTCCGTTTTTCAGCATCTGAGTGTCATCACCTCTTTCGTCCAGAAAAGCTGTTATTTCGGGCAATAATTCTTGAAACCTTTCTAGGAATTTTCCGCGACTCAACCACCTGACGTCCGTGTGAAGAACTAAATCAGTGTGTTCAGCTGACTCACTATCTTCCAACTGCAATTTAAAGAGCCGTCGTTGCAAGCTACGTGCACGGATAGAATTCATAATTTCAGCTGACTCACTATCTTCCAACTGCAATTTAAAGAGCCGTCGTTGCAAGCTACGTGCACGGATAGAATTCATAATTTTTATTGCAATGCCCATAATCTCCTCCATGTTCAGAACTTTTGAACACAAAACTTGTTGATGTATAATGCAATGGAAGGAGAAAAATGAAGGGAAATCATCATTAGCTCGACACAATACCACAAAACCGTTTTTGTTTCCAGTCATTGCTGGTGCTCCATCGGTTGTACTGCACACTAGTTTATATATTGGTAGCTTGTAGTTTGTTACAAAATTGAAGAAAACGTCATATATATCTTCGCCACGGGTCTTTTCTTTCAGAGGAATCATTGTCAAAAACTCTTCCTTAGCCGACATGTCATTGAATACCATTCGAATAAAAATACACAGCTGGGCAGTGTCTGTTATTTCGGTGGATTCGTCGAACTGTAAAGAAAAGTATGTATATTACATGATATCATGTTTTAGTTTATCTGCCATGTCCTGACTCATGACTTCAACACGCCTTGTGACAGTCGGACGAGATAACTGAAGTTCTCTAATAGCAGACATAATCTCTGTTTTATTTTTAAAATCTCCAAATAAAGTCTCACCCGCTTCAATAAATGCTTCCTTCACAACCAATCCATCATCAAATGGTTTCTTGTGTTTCGCCAATATATGAGATATTTTAAATGACGCGATCGTTGCAGCTTTTGATTGTTTGGCTGGTCTTGTGAACATGGTTTGTTCTTTTTTCAAACAAGTTATCAAATCACGTACTTTTCGTTTTCTTAATTCACTCTGTGACGGAAAATCCTTTTCATAGTTTTTATGAACCGTTTTATGATGCCTCTCTAAGTTCCCACGCTTAGGTATTGCAGCTGACGCACGGCAAATGAGACAAATGCACTTATCCTTTACCATACAAAAGAAAAATTCTTCCTCCCAATCGTTATTAAAATGATAAGTTTTACTTTTCTTCGCCGTACTCATTTTGGACTATTTATTAATAAACTTTGTATCGATGTATCGCCTTCAAGTTACAACTCAGACTGACTCCTATTCCTGCAGGCGCAACATTTATATCGGCTCGAACGAAGTCTCGAATGTTCCCGTCAAACACGCCGCCCGAAGTTTCTAGAAAAATCGGCGGGAATCAAAAACGCGGCTTTTCTTTGACAAGTACCGCACGTTCCTTTGATAAAGCCGCCTTTTGCCGCTAGCAGGGGGTTATTACGATAAAAAAACGTAATGAGGGGGTTTATTCTGGCCTAATTGTGGATCGAATAAATTTTAGTAGTTTATTCATTACATTTTGTTTTAGTTATCTAAAAGAAAATCTGTGAATAGTTCTATATCGGAATTTTTTTCTCGAAATCGATTCAAAAAGCACTCGCGATGGACTTGTCGATCGCGATCGACCGTTTGAGCACCCCTGCCGTACTCGATACAAGAACAGAAATCAACATATCAGACCTCACAGAAGAAGAAATCACATCAGCCATGAAGGACAGGGAAAATGACAAAGTCCCGGGTGAGGACAATATTGTAATAAACGCAATTAAACAAGGAGGACAACAAATTATCAAAGCTCTGAAAATATTATTTAATAAATGCCTCCTGGAAGAAATAACTCCATCGCAATAAATAATGCAACTATTGTCATTATTCATAAAAAAGGAGATACTTCAGACCTTACAAACTATCGATCCATTAGCCTCCTGACTCATTTATACAAATTATTCACTAAACTACTCACCAAGCGTTTAACAAATAAATTCGAGTTTTTCTTTTAAAAGAGCAGGCATGTTTCCCTATAGAGTATGGAACAAACGATCATCTGCTTACATTTCTCATCGAAAAATGTATAGAATATAATAAGCCTCTGATGCTCATATTCGTGGACTTCGAAAAGGCTTTTGATTCTGTAAACCAACAGAGACTCTTGGGAGCGCTTGCTAAATGTCGTATTAATCATCGATACTCCAGCGTAATTAAATGCATAGACTACCGTCCAGAAAGTATTTGCGCACCTAGTTACTTCAGTCCCAAGATAACAAAAACCCAGATATATATATATATATATATATATATATATATATATATATATATATATATATATATATATATATATATATATATATATATATATATTAATTTTAATGAATTATTATTTATTTTCACATTATTTACAGTCAAGAAAATCAGAAAAATAATCATGATTTTCCAGAATTTTTCTCATCTATGTGACTTCCTTTGTTTTTAAATTTTAATTATCGCTTTACAGAGTTTCCGCATGCTGTCCAATAGTTTCTTCAGAGTTTTTTTGGTTATTTTAACCCATTCTGCTTGTAAAAGTTTCCATAAGTGATTTTCTGATGCTGGATTGAGTTTTCAAACACACCTGTACAAATGGTCCCACAGCAATTCGATGGGGTTCAACTTGGGTGATTGTGGAGGCCAAGTCATCACTTCCAGGACGTCATCGGACTTCCATTGGTCCAAAAGTTCTCTAATTTGGTTAGCAGAATGGGGTCGTTGTCATGCTGAAAAATAAATTTCCCCTGAAAAATATCTCTTCCAGAAGGAAGCATTTAAGTTAGCAAAATTTCTTGATACTGTTCTTTTCGCATAATTCCTTCTATCCTAAAGATTTTTTTAACTTTACCATTGCCAAAACAACCCCAAGCCATTACTGAACCTCCACCATGTTTTACTGTAGGCAACTGACAGGCTTCTAACATCCTCTCTCCAGCTGACCGCCGCACGTAAACTCGTCGATTTGAACTGAAAATTTCGAATTTAGATTCGTCGCTCCAAAGGACGAAATTCCATTGTTCTGGTGTCCAATTTTCATCTTCTCGGGCCCATTCTAATCGTTTGCGGTGGTTTTCTCACTGCAACTCTCCCGTGTAATCCACCTTCTGCTAACCTGTTCTTCACGGTTGTCACGCTGATGGGGATGGGCCGCTCCGGGTTTACTTGAGCCGTGATCTCTGGTGCGGTTAGGCGGCGATTACGTCTACTGGACATTGTTATAGCTCTGTCTTCTGCAGGAGACGTTTTTCGAGGCCTTCCTGAACGTTTCTGGATGAGAATTCCATGTCCCGCAGAAAATTTTTTTACGATGGAGTCCACCGTTCTCCTTGACATCCGCATATCACTCGCGATGTCTTGCAATTATCAGAGCCCGATTTTCAACGGAAATTTCTTTCGTTTTTGGCATTTTCACAAAACAATTAAGCCTGTAGCAATGACAAAGTACTGTTTGCGAATGGATAATTTCCAAAAGACCAATGGTATTTATAGTATAGTTTTTATCATAAAATGTCACTAGGAATTTCCATAATCCCTAGAAACTTAAAATGAGTTCTTACTTCAACTGGAATTCTCAGAAATCGCCTCCAACGATTACCATGCAATTTAAACAACTTTATGATGGACACTTGTTAAGAACAATTAAATTTGCCTAATATAATAAAAGGGTTTAATTAGGTATTAAATTTTGGCAGTTAGATTGAAATTTCTAGGTGGGCAAATACTTTCTGACGGTAGTGTATTTGAAAAGGTCACCGCTAATGTCAAAACACAAACTAACCAATCCACCAGCAAATTTCAAATTGAAAGAGGAGTGCGCCTGGGTGATACGCTCTCTACCAACTTTTTGTAACACTGTAGAAACTATGCTACAATCAATAAAGTGGAAAAAAATGGGCGGTGAAAATTTAAATTACCTTTATTTTGCCGACGACATTGTCTTAATAACAAACAATATGCCAGAAGCACAAACTATGCGGTACATGTTTAAGAAGCTTCAGGAAGGTTTGGTTTAAAAAAATAATTTATCCAAGGCTCAGTTTATGACCAATCTTGTATTAAACGACACTATAAAACCGAATAACGTGGAGTACACCGATATAAATACTTAGGACATGAAATCAGCCTAGAGCGAGATAACAAAACACATGAAATTCAGTAGAGAATAGGTCTCTCCTGGACGGAATATGGCATATATTTAAATCTAATCTTCCGATGTGTTTAAAAAGAAAAATTTTTGACAGATGCGTACTACCCGTTCTTACATACAGAGCCGATACTCTCACATTGACGAAGAAAAATATCAACAAAATATGTGTCATGCAAAGGAAAATGGAGAGGTCCATGTTAGGCCTTATTCTAAATCGCATTATCAGGAAAAGAACGGGGTACAAGACGCAGTCAAATTCATTCTACATCTATCATTCTACAAGTCCATGGACTGATGATTTGAAGAGAGTGGCTGAAAATTTGTTACAAGTGGCCTAGAACAGGGGTGCTCAAACGGTCGATCGCGAGTGCTTTTTGAGTCGATCTCGAGAAAAAAATTCCGATATAGAACTATTCACAGATTTTGTTTTAGGTAACTAAAACAAAATGTAATGAATAAACTACTAAAATTTATTCGATCGCGGCAAAAGGCGGCTTTATCAAAGGAACGCGTGGTACCTGTCAAAGAAAAGCCGCGTTTTTGATTCCCGCCGATTATTCTAGAAACTTCGGGCGGCGTGTTTGACGGGAACATTCGAGGCTTCGTCCGCACCGATATAAATGTTAAAAGTTTATTAATGAATAGTCCAAAATGGGTGCGGCGAAGAAAAGTAAAACTTATCATTTTAATAACGATTGGGGGGAAGAATTTTTCTTTTGTATGGTAAAGGATAAGTGCATTTGTCTCATTTGCCGTGTGTCAGTTGCAATACCTAAGCGTGGGAACTTAGAGAGGCATCATAAAACGGTTCATAAAAACTATGAAAAGGATTTTCCGTCACAGAGTGAATTAAGAAAACGAAAAGTACGTGATTGATAACTTGTTTGAAAAAAGAACAAACCATGTTCACAAGACCAGCCAAACAATCAAAAGCTTCAACGATCGCGTCATTTAAAATATCTCATATATTGGCGAAACACAAGAAACCATTTGACGATGGATTGGTTATGAAGGAAGCATTTATTGAAGCGGGTGAGACTTTATTTGGAGATTTTAAAAATAAAACAGAGATTATGTCTGCTATTACAGAACTTCAGTTATCTCGTCCGACTGTCACAAGGCGTGTTGATGTCATGAGTCAGGACATGGCAGATAACCTAAAACATGATATCATGGAATGTACATACTTTTCTTTACAGTTCGACGAATCCACCGATATGACAGACACTACCCAGCTGTGTATTTTTATTCGAATGGTATTCAATGACATGTCGGCTAAGGAAGAGTTTTTGACAATGATTCCTCTGAAAGGAAAGACCGGTGGCGAAGATATATATGACGTTTTCTTCAATTTTGTAACAAACTACAAGCTACCAATATATAAACTAGTGTGCATTACAACCGATGGAGCACCAGCAATGACTGGAAACAAAAACGATTTTGTGGCATTGTGTCGAGCTAATGATGATTTCCCTTCATTTTTCTCCTTCCATTGCATTATACATCAACAAGTTTTGTGTTCAAAAGTTCTAAACATGGAGGAGATTATGGGCATTGCAATAAAAATTGTGAATTCTATCCGTGCACGTAGCTTGCAACGACGGCTCTTTAAATTGCAGTTGGAAGATAGTGAGTCAGCTAAACACACTGATTTAGTTCTTCACACGGACGTCAAGTGGTTGAGTCGCGAAAAATTCCTAGAAAGGTTTCAAGAATTATTGCCCGAAATAACAGCTTTTCTGGACGAAAGAGGTGATGACACTCAGATGCTGAAAAAAACGGAAAATGGCTGACTGATTTGGCATTTTTGACAGACATCACAATGCATTTAAACACCATTAATTTGGAGCTTCAAGGGAAAGGAAAAACTATTATTGAGATGCTTAGCGCAATAAACGCATTCAAAAGTAAATTGCAACTGAAAAGAAAGGATCTGAAAAATTTTCCGTCTTTGAAAGCAAGGATTCCTCAGTTGAATATTTATGAGGCAGAATTATCAAATATTTTGGGCCAATTCGAAATACGTTTTTATGATTTCAGTAAATTGGCAAATATCGCATCATTTATGAGTTATCCTTTTTCGTGTAAAAACATTAGCTACTGAAATAGCAAGTCAGTTTAACATGGACTCATGTTCTGTTGAAAATGAGTTAGTGCAGATTATATCAGATATACATCTCAAAGCCACAGCATCTGATATAAAATTCTGGTGTTTTATATCTGAAGATAAATATCCAAATCTAAGGCAAATCGCCCTTCAACTGACGGCAATGTTTGGGTCAACTTACTTGTGCGAGTCTGCATTTTCTGAAATGAAGATAATTAAGTCAAAATATCGCAATCGACTAACTGACGAACATATGTCATCATGCTTGCGATTAGCACTCGGTAATTACGTACCATCTTATGAAAAGTATGCTGAGGACATGCAGTGCCACGCTTCAACATTCAAAGTCACTCTTTAGTTAAGTTTAGATAATTTTGAATAATTATGAGTTTTTTCATTGACATTTTAGAGCAGACCTACACTTACCTTGACTAAAAAAATGCATATTGTGCGGAAAACTAATATCTGTGCCACGATACACCCTACCTAGACGACAATCCTGCATCACACTTACTTGCAGCCTCTCAGAGTCGATTGATCGTAGTCTAACAATATTGAGGTAGATCGCCAGCAGTTCAAGTTTGAGCACCCCTGGCCTAGAATATAAAAAGGTGGCAAGACTTGAGGGAGGCTTTCGTCCAGCAATGGACAGTATAAGCTGATGATGATAAAAAGTTAGGTATAAAGAGAATACAAATGTAAAAAACAAAAATAAAAACAAAAAAGAAGGTAACATGAGCTGAAAAAGACTTTAGAGAGCTTTGCTTTTATCATTTAATCGTTTCCTATAGCAATATAAAAGATGTGTGTGTGTGTGTGTGCGTGGGCGTACTTTTTTTGAAATAACCCACTTGTTTTAATCTCTTCGTAATTCTATACGATGTGACGCCAACACAAGGAACAAAAAGTAGATCATATTACATTATTTCTAAAGGACATTTCAGAAATTCTAATCCGAAGGATCATCTAGCTGATAAATGTTAATATTTTCTTTAATTCGCAATGCTTAATTTTTAATTAGGATAGTACCAGGGTTCGGTAATTTCTCGAGGTGAAAAAAGATGACAGGATTAAGACCTGGTCAGGAGTACACTTACTTGAAACTTTCAACGGATTACGTGTAAAAATTGTGCCATATTTTTTCTCATAAAGAAACACTACCTAGGCTGTCTGAAACGTTCTCGGCCAGACACATAGATGGAGTTAGAAAATGTGAAACCATAATTGTATTAGAAAGTTCCATCCTTTATATAAATACCTGTAAAATTTTATTTCGATCTGTCAATTCATTGTAGTAGTATTTAATATTGACGTATCATTGATTTTTTTTTAAAATGGAAAAACGAAAAACTCTATAGTAGTCCATCAGAAACCAATTCATTAACACAGGAAATACAGCATGAAGATGAAAATGTTGCCCAACCAAATAGGACCATTTCCTTGAATCAAATACAGCACATGGCAGCGAAACTAAAAAACAGAAAAGCCCCGGGCATGGACGAAATTAAGAACGAAATGATCAAATATGGAGGTGATAAATTACTAGAAGAATTACAGATTTTCTTTAACAAAATACTCACAGCAAAGATTATACCATTCGAATGGAAAGAAAGCATCTTGATACCAATTTTCCAAAAATGAGAAAGGACAGATCCAAAAAACTATCGAGGTATCAGCTTAATGAGTGCGGTTCTAAAATTGTTCACTAAAATTTTAGCAGAAGAAATAATGTTAACCGGAATCTGTGAAGAGCAGCAAGGGTTCAGAAAGAACAGGTCTACTATAGACGCCATATTTATAATCCGCCAAATTACCGAAAAAGTCATAGAGTTTAATAAGATAGCCTTTATGTGTTTCATTGATCTTACCCAGGCATTCGATAGGGTACGGTTAACTGATGTCATAATCCTACTACAAAAAAGGGGAATTCACCCGAATATAATAAAAACTATCGAAGAGTTGAACATCAACAACCACACATATGTAAGAGTGGCAAATAAATTAAGCAATAAAATACCTATGACAACCGGAATCAGACAAGGAGATAGCCTAAGCCCAATCTTATTTAACATCATAATGGATGAAATAATAAACGAAGTAAAGAAAACTGGGAGAGATTATTGACTGGGGGACAAAGAAATAAAAATAATATGTTACGCCGATGACGCAGTAATCATATCAGAAGACGAAGATAACTTACAGAGACTCCTACATAAGTTCCAACAAACAGCAAAAGTGTTTAATATGCAAATATCTGTAAAGAAAACAAAATCCCTTACAATATCTAAAGAACCGAAAAGATGCAAACTCGCGATTTATGATCAGAGTGTAGAACAAGTGATGTCCTTCAGATATCTAGGGGCAAACATAACAAGTACCAGGAACCTTAAGGAGGAAGTAAAAACTCAAACAACAAAGGCATCATTAATATCAGGATACTTAAGAGATATAATTTGGAGAAACAAATATATGAGCACCAGGAGCAAAGTAAGAATATACAAAACATGCGTAAGACCGATCATGACGTACGCGATAGAAACCAGAGCGGAGAACACAATAACAAAACGACTCCTAAGAACAACAGAAATGCGAACACTTAGATCGATAACAGGACATACCTTATTTGACCGGAAGAGATGTGAAGAAATAAGGGAAATGTGCGAAATACAGGATGTGGTGAGATGGGCAAGGAATAGGAGAAGATAATGGAGAGACCATGTGGACAGAATGCCAAATGACCGGTTGGCTAAGGTTGCAAAGAGAAGCGACCAAACACACCTCGACCGCTTGGAAGACCACCAATAAGATGGTATGAGAGCTGGTCTTCATCATCGCAATTGTTTCTGGGAAACCTTTGAAGTGAACACAGGACATGGTCCTAACGTAGGAAGAAGAAGAAGAAGAAAAAAATTGAATATCGTGCAGCGATTAAACTCTTTATTTTCGATGGTTTAACACCAACAGAACTTCATCCGAAATTGTTAAAAGTGAAAGATACATCATCTTCACATTCTACTGTGAAAAAATGGGCTGCTCTTTTTAAATCTGGTCGTACATGCCTCGAAGATGATCCAGGCGAAGGTCGTCCAGAAACTGCTAGAACACCACAAATCACTCAGCAGTTCCTTAACATGATGTTAGATGATCGACAAGTGAAAGTGCGTGAAATAGTTGAGGCTATAGGCATCTCAAAAAAACGAATTGGGAATATTTTGCATGAAAAATTACATATGAAAAAGCTTTGTGCAAGATGGGTGCCGCATTTGCTGACAATTGTACAAAATACATTCGAATGAATATTTTTCAAGCGTGTTTGGATCGTTTTAAGCAAAATAAAATGGATTTCAAGTGTCGGTTCATCGGTTCATAACTATTGATGAAACTTGGATCCACCACTATACACCAGAGCGAAAAGAACAGTCGAAAAAATGGATTGAAGCCAGTGGAAGTGCACTAAAGAAGGTAAAGATGGTTCCATCAACAGGGAAGGTTATGGCAGCAATTTTTTGGGATTACAAAGGTGTTTTGTTGATCGGTTATCTTCAGAAAGATAAAATAATTAACTCTGAATATTATTGTACCCTGCTGGATCTGTTGGATGCAAAGATTCGTGAGAAAAGATCCGCTTTAAAGAAGAAAAGAATCATTTTTCATCAAGACCATATACGTGTTCACACAAGTATTTTGTCGACGGCAAAAATCAAGGAATTAAAGTACGAATTGCTTGAACATCCAACGTATTCACCAGATATTGCTCCCTCTGACTATTATCTGTATCCAAACCTGAAAAAATTCCTGGTTGGAAAGCGTTTTACATCAAATGACGAAGCTATTGCAGCCGTGGATGGATATTTTGCAGTCCTTCCGGAATCACTTTAATGATGATATTGAATTATTGGAATAACGTTGGAATAAATATATTGAAGTTTCAGGAGATTATATTGAAAATTAAAACATATTTCACGTCAAAAAATATGTTCTTTTATTGTTAGGCCGAGGACTTTTCAGACAGCCCACGTATTAAACTCACCTGCTGAAGAAACTGCAGTGTAGGAATGGTAGGTAAGGTATTCTATTACAGAAACGAAGTTATCAATTCCTATTGTTCGGTAACGGTTTAAGTCGATTGTGGCTGTAATTACGGTCGAATGCCAAACTATAATAATGGTTGGGGCTTCTGTTCCCCAATCACTTCAGTCTCGTATGGGTGTAAACTGGTGTAAATTTTACGCTAAATTTTCTAAGCCTATACCCCAGAAAGATTCAATAGTTGAACACTTCGGAGAATCGACAGCAGCAAAGTTTGGATCAGTTTGAGTGGAATTTGCTCTTGCAGTTATGGAATTATCGTGAATGACGCGATAAATTTGTCATTTACGTGGCCGTATACGTTGGCTATATATTAAGGCAAGAACACAAAGAAATTCTTAGAATTTCCAAGGGTTATTCAAGTGTTAAGGGTTGCATGTTTACGGGTTATATACTACTAAATATAAATATCGGTAAGGGGGCTTTAAAAAATAATAAAAACATGGCAGCAATATTATTTGTAAGTGCCTACATTTATTAAGAAAAACTCTTTATAACAAACAGATAAGATTGTAATAAGAGAGACGTAAATCCACACTTAAATCTTCAAAATTTACGATGAGTCTCATACGTCAAAACGAAGACACAATAAAAGCCTGGATTTTCGGGATCTGTAACAGTTTCCCATTCTTTCACGTCATAAATTTTTGTAGCGGGTTTAAAATAGACTCATTTTAAAGTAAGTTAGTTTTCCGGAATTTACTCGCACTAAATAAATTCTAAATAATAAACATATTTTAAATTTGTACGGTATATAATCTTCCAGTTATAATCCATATTAATAACTGAGAATGTTAAGATGTAGGAAATTAATGAGGGCCTCGGGTAAGCTGAGGTAAAGGGTAGTGTCGAGGTTAAGATTGTGGAGTAGAGATAAATGTGTGTAAAAAAAGGATTATGCTGATCGCATAAGTTCTAAAGATAAGACTCAAACTAAGAGAAAGGTTAAGAACGAAAGTGTTAGTAATGAATAATGACAAAAAGTCAAGCTGTTACAACAACAGCTTATCATTTTATGTAACATTGTACAGATAAAAAATATTTACTATAAATTAATTAATAACACTGGATTAGCTAATAAATTAATAACACTGGATTAGCTAATAATTAATAACACTGGATAGGCTAATAAATAAATGACTAAAAAATGATAATGAATTGTAAAAATATTCATAACACAACAAAAAATAAAACAGAAAATTTGAGTAGCGACTTTCGTTGACATGTTATTTCATAATGTGGATTTTGTACAAAGATTAATGTTAATTTTTATTTAATATTACATGGATTATACATGTAAGAAAATTTATTTACCGCTGTAAGGTTATGACTAAGGAAACCCAAATATGCAAGTGAAAAACTTTAAAATATGCGCATAAATATGCAAATAATTTCCTCAAAATATGCAAATAATTTCCTCAAAATATGCACATACATGTTTTAAATATGCAGTAAAAAAATCGAAATAGACTTGAAAAATGTAAATTTATTGTTTCACATTACATGATACGAGTACTATACAAATGTAGCAATAAAAAACCCATTTTAAATTTTCAACATACAGGGCGAATGAACTAATTCGAAATATAATATTATACAAAGTAAAAAATAAGTATAAATAATAATGTGTTTTATTACTTTACTTAAAGATGAACATATAATAATAATGTAGGTATATATTATAAAATTTTATATACGTAGTAAACAGCATAATAAAATATGCAAATATTGCAAAAGACAGGATCGCCATTAGTTATAAAAATAATTAACTACTAAATATTTCTCAAAAGTCTCCATTAAAAAGTTTTGTCTTCTATTGTTGTATAAAAATTTATAAATTGAGAAACTCCTTTCCACGTCGACTGATGTAATAGGGGCGTTTTTAAAATTATTTAATAGCATAGGATCTAAATCAATGGAATCAGTAAAAATCCCCCTTTAAAACATTAGCTACTTGGCTGACAAATTGAAACCCACTATTTTTTTCCATAACATTCCGAAATTTTGCTCCCTATTTTACCTGCAACATTTTCAAAACGCGACCTCACATTGTTTTATTAGTTGAACACTTCGGGTTAATGGCAAATTAGATTCCTCCATCTGAGTTATGGTTTTAGAAACAAAGCTATAATTTGTTTTAAGAAAGGAAAGTTGTTGTTTTATCTCCTTTTTTTGAATAATCGTTTAAGTTCTGTAAGGGATTGGGAAGATTCGTCTGATAATTCTGCAATTAGACCATCTAGTTGACAGAAGTTGTGGCAATAAAAAAATGTTGCTTCCAACCAAGTGCCCTATCTTGTAATAACAGGCTGAGGTGGAAGAGGAGTGTTTGGTAGTTTTTCTTTGTAGAACTGAATCCTTAAAGGCGCTTTAAGGAAGATTTTCTTCATGTTAGAAATTAAGCTATTCACAAACGGAAAATGATTCCTAATTTCCTCAGCAACCCTATTTAAAGCATGAGCGAGACATGTTACATGTATTAAGTTTGGATAAAAAATTTTCAAATTTTGCCCGGCCTTTATCATGTACGGTGCTGCATCTGACAAAATAAGCAAAAAATTTTCTCCTGGAACAGGCGTAGGAAGAAAAAACTTCGATAGTTCCTCTTGAACAAATCTGGCCACTGTCAATGCATTTGTTTTTTCTAACTGTTTGGAAGCAATCAGATAAGATTTTGGCAAAATATGGTCACTAAGAACTCCAATCAATAAATGCGCAATATACCGTCCTCTTGAATCGGTGGTTTTATCAATACATATGTAAAAATGTTCGTTGCGAATTTTACCTTTAATTTCCTCAATTACCTGTGAATACAAGGAGCTTACGTCGTTTCTCCGTATTGTTGTTTCACCTGGGATATTAAATTTGCAATACTTCTTGAGAAAGGAAGTAAAGTTTTGATTACGTAGCTTCGATAACGGAATGTTTGATGTCATTCATTGCACGGCATAGATCTCGGTTAAAGATGTCTTGTTCATTTAGCTCTTTATTTTTGTACGTTGGTTGGAAACATTGCATTAATGTGAGTTGTGGCCTATCTCCAGGTTTCGTCTTACTCAATTTGGCAATATGGCAAGCAGTTTTCACGTATTGCCCTATTTGAAATTTTTTATCGCATGGTATCTACAATAAAAAAAAGAAAATTTAATTAAAAACCAAGGAAAAAATTCGTTAAATAGAAATTTCGTTAAATAGAAAACTAGGTGCTTAGGGCAGGCAAAAATTCAAATTCTGCTTTGTACCTTTTTTATTAGATTACCTGGGAATACATACGTTTATGTATGTATTTCTTTTTCGTGGTTTCGTTAAATAGAAATTTTGTTCGTTAAATGGAACAAAAATAACTTAAATAACATTGAAAATAGCATCAACGGCAAAATCCTGACAAAAATTTCGTTATGTTTAAATATTAAACGAAAATAATTACAATTTTAACACATGCAGAACAGCAGATTTTTCCCATATCTATTCTTAGTTCTTTGTATGGTTTAATCCACACTGACACACTACTCGCTTTGGGCATTTCACTGTAGTAAAATACGACTCACAAGATAAAAAGCACAAATCGACGTAACCACTTTAAAAGCACAACCAAAAGTGAAATCTAATAAATTAATAATACAAGTATGCTCTGATGGCCATCTGGGGTTTACTGACTGGTTTTTACTGACCATAAAATAATAAAATTTATTTGGGGAAAACCACCGGCGCGGCGGCGGCGGCCTAAACATTAACGCTAATTCCGAAAAATGAATGAAAACGCCTGCCAAAGACCTACATTATTATAAATTCCTTCAAATATGCACATATATGCTATTTTTAAAGCATTTATGCAGATATTTAGAAAAATGCATATAATATGCAAAATATGCAATATATACGCTTTGCGTGTGGGTGTCCTTAGTTATGACCATCCTTAATGCATAATCCATGTTATTTCACAATCTTTTATTGTATGAGATACAACTTTTATTTATTTTAAGGATTCAGAATATTAAATTTAATGAATGCAAGTTTTTCCTATAAAAAATTAATAGGTGGGTGACTTTTTAAGTTATCTATCTAGAACGTTGATTCCCAACCGTTGGATCGCGACCCACAGGGGGTTCGCCATGGGTTTTTTGGGGGGTCGCAATGGCTTTTTTGGGGGGTCGCAATGGCTTTTTTGGGGAGTCACCATGGCTTTTTTGGGGGATCGCCATGGTTTTTTTGGGGGTGGCCGGTTATCAATTTTAAAAACCAAAATGAAATTTTAAAATTCAAAGGTAGGTGTTAAAATGTTAATAATTTAGTTAGTTGTTGGCCGAGTCTTTGAATTGAAAAACGAAATAAAACAGTTCTTAGAAATGAAAGGACAACAACATGAGTTTATGACACACTTTATGATGATACCTGGACCCAAAGAGTAGTTTATTTATCTGATATCTTAGATCAACTAAACAAGCTAAATTTGAAACTGCACGGTAAAGAAATGCACATTCTTCACTTCAGAGATAATATCCAGGCGTTCATATTAAAGCTGTAAAACTGGCACCGTAAAGTTAATCTTGGAAACTTTACCATGTTTGAACACCTTTGCACCAAGCCTGAAGAAGCCGAGACGGGAATTGTAGGTAGTCTAAGAGAGGAAATTAATAACCAACTTCAAACCCTTGAATTTAAAATACAACGTTATTTTCCGAAGTTCTCTGAACAAGAAGCTGCATTAGTACGAAACCCATTTTATGTCTCTTTGGATGTTACCGGCATTGTCGATGAAGTGCAGGATGAATTTTTGTAGCTGCAAAATCACTCCTCAGCGCGTGATTTATTTCAGGAAAAATTGTGGTGTGCTATGCGTCATTCGTATTCTAATGTTTCCATGCTTTCTTTTCAAATATTAGTGTCATTTGCTTCTACTTATTTCTGCGAAAGTGGATTTTCAACTCTTCTGCCGATCAAGACAAAAGCCAGAAATAAGCTGGATGTTCAAGATGTCATGGGATTGGTCTTGACAAAAACTCAACCAAGAATTATAACACTTGTGAAGCAGATGCAAACTGAATCATCACATTAATCATTAAAACTTAATACTTAATAAAAAAATATCACTGTTAAGTCCTAAAATATATTTTTTCAAACCCTTTATTTTTTCTTCCCAATATGTAACATCACTACACCAAACACTTTATTTTTGCACTAGACGCGCGTTTCGCGAACTGTGTTAGCTTCATCAGGAGCGATGACTGACTAAAGTTAAATTGCAAATCTATCCTATTTATACTTAGCCTACTCAGGCTAAACTAATGACATAGGCGAGGTCATCAGTTCCGGTCAAGTAACCAGTAGGGGGGACTATAAGGAATAGGCCTTCTGTCTTTATTTAAAGTAGTTTTATATTTTATAATTTCCATACATTCGAATGCGTTCAACAACCTCCTATCAGATACATTTTTAATTAATCTTAGATTATCTGATGTTACAGTATGATCAGCTTCAAGGGCATGTTCGACAATGCTAGACTTTTCTGTTCTACTGTGTTTTAAATGTGCTAAAAATGTTCTTTAAATCGTATTTTAATTGACCCTTTAGTTTGCCCAATATATTTTTTGTCGCAATCATTACAACTAATTTCATAAATTTCAATTTTCTCACAATTAGGAATCTTATCTTTGGATATTTCTGTTGTCTGATGACTTATAGACTTAGGTGAGGCCTACCTTATTAAATACCTTATTGAGTCCCCTGCTATATTTCGGATTATATGGTATGGAGACATACTTGGACCTAGTTTCTTCGCGTGTAAAAAAGGTGAAATTATGAATATTTAACCTGAAGTTATGTCTATTTATTAATTTGTTTACTAAGTCATCGTCATAACTATTAACTCTGGTTATATTTCTAATACGATTCCTTTCATTATTGAAATTTACTCCGTTCAGACGAACAGTAACCAAACGATGAACTAAAAAATGTAATGCGGCTAATTTGTGCTGTTTGCAATGAATTGAACTGACCAGCGGCCTTGATTCGTTGGAACAGCGAAGAACGGTTGGCGACTTGAGTCTGTTTTACAAGTATTTACATGGAGAGTGTTCGAAGGATGTAGCCCGCTTAATTCCTCCCAGAGCGGTGCATGACAGAAATACACGTCGCGCTAATACTTCCCATCCGTATGAGATTCAGCTCGTTACTCCGCGTACAACGTTTTTCAAGCAGTTTTTTATATAGAGAACATCATCCCTTTGGAATAATTTTCCCAGGGCTGTGTTTCCCACCAAGTACAATTTACAGCGATTTAAGAACGTGAGTCGCTTTTTCCGCACACATACCGCTCCTAGAGCGCTTTAGGGACTTCCCTGTAGCACGTGTGCTAGACTCATAAAAAAAAACACAGGAGTAACAAGCGCGAAAAGAAAATTCTTGAAAAATATTTGTCCGCTTTAGAAAACGATGCAAATTGGGTACGAACCAGGAGTCGAAACAATGAATTCATAAGGACTCTTCACCTCCAAGTTGATGGCAATCTTTTTTTTGGAACTGTGAAAAAATTGTACTTGAATATGTGAAAAATGAGCCCATAATTAATACGGGATGACGATCCAAAACTAGGAACAAGTGACTTTCCATCTTCTTATTCCGCCGTTTCCCGTCAGACGTTGGCAATCTAATTGCCATTGTTCTGGATGATACCATCTGAGGTACATCCAGAGTCTTTTATCCAGAAATTCTGTTTTTTTTTTGCATGGAATCAACTAACTCGCGAAACGCTGAACGACGTGTATTAGTATAGATTGTAGATACGCGGAAAAATATTTTTTTCTAAAACTCTGCTTCCTTCATGGCTAGATAAAACCAAACTAATTAATTGAGGTAATCATTTTTTAGAAAAAGAAACATTTTCAAAGCTCAAAAACATTTAAATGTAGATTAATTTAAAAAAAAGCTACGCGTTATAAATTAAAAAAGAAAAAAAATGAAAGAAAATATCCGAATGTTTTAGATAAATTATGTAGTCATAAACCTTTTTTAATGTGTTTTAGGAACATGTGGAGCGTGTGGCGAACAGTTCTGGAGGAAAATGAAAAATTAGCAAGGGCGAGGCTGGCCGCAGTCGAAGTGTTTCAGCAACAAATTGCCGACGACGCAAAAATACTTAGAGCCCATAAGTTACAAATGGCCAAAAAGGTAAGCAAAACATTTACAAGATTTATGTTCGAAATAAATATCGGCAGAAAATTACTGCCTGAAATCTTGCAAGACGTTTTCAATTTTGAAAATATCTCTAGGCGATATGTAAGTTACTTTGGAAAAGTAAAGTTCAGCCGTTTAAAACTATATTTTCCGGATTTTTCTCAATTTATTACAGAAGTAGTTGGAAATTTCTCTCGTTAACATTAATCTGGCAACAAACATACATAAACTTGAAATAGTTTTAAAACTGGAAAGTTTTAACAGATTACCATTTTTTTTTTCAGTTTGATTTAAACATACGCTTACATTTTAGAAGTAACGAATAAAACGACTGTCTTATGATTGTGTAAAAAAATCATTTCACCACTGAAGTTTTAAAAAAGTAACATTCTCCCTTATTCAATGTATTTATTTTATCATCTCCTTGTTAAAATAATAATTTTTTAAACGTTTAAGGCATATGGAGATGATAGTATTTTAAATATCTTGTCCAGGAAATATAAATATTCCTTAAGAAATATTTTAACTCTCTTAATCTCTGGAAAAACTCCATGAAAAACTAAAACTATATTTATTTGAAACTGATAGTAAGAGAGACTAGCGAGAATCGCGCGAGATGGTAAACCACGGACACGACGACCCCTGGGAAGACTTCCAAAAAGATGGCTCGAATTATGGACATCAACATCTCAAGAAAACTGATGAGTTGGAAACTACAGGCCTGAGGCCTACAGTACGTGGAAGAAGAAGAAGTAATAAAAATGCCAGTGGACTGACCGGCAGTCGTAGGACTAAGGCATGCAAAATGTTCCTTAATGACCAAAGTTGGTAAAGCCACAGTTTATAGAATTTGAAGGGGGTGATATAGACACTCTAAAAAAGAGACCAGGCAGGCTGAAAGACAACACAAAACAAACAGTAAGGCGTATTATTTATGATTTTTTTATGGAAAAAATAATTCCTATTTTGGATATGATCCTGCAGGCTGCGACAAGCCACCCAGAAATACCGAAAATGTGTAGAGTAAAACTATGGAATGTTTTAAAAGGTATGAATTTTTATTGGATAAAGTATCCAAGAAAACAGGAGATTATCACGAAGATTTGAATTCGGATATATTTGGAGATTGGTTTTTGCAGATGATAGACTTAATACCAGTCGATTCTGTTATTGTAATGGATAACGCAAACTATCATCCTAAAAACTTAGAACGAGTTCCAAGCAGACGTACAAAACCTTTTTCAGAATGTCATATCTAATGTTTGCACAGAAAATTGGCGAAAATGCGTCGAGCATGTACTGAGGGTTGTAGATGAAATGTGGACTGTGGACATGGCAGTGGATGCCATTGTTGAACCTTTAATTATATATGTAAATTCAAATGAGTCGGACAATAATAGTTTTTCAAGCATGTCGGAGATAGAAGATTGGTAATACTTCTTTTATTGTTGTTTGACTTCTTCATTTGTATATTTTTTAATTAATAATGGTTCATTATAAACTGTTATTTTTTTCTCATAAATGTTTAAATATTATAAGACTATTTCATTCATACTATTCGCAAATAATACGTATAAACTCGGGCGCACCACCACTGGTCAGAACTACTTCAAACTATTCAGTCCCAAACAATAAAAAAAGATCGTTTTCCTATTGTATTCAAACATAAGAGATTGCGAATAACAGCCCAATGCCAGATGGTATTCCAATAAAGTTGTTAAGCTACTGCATTACACTACTCAGTATATATCACCACTACACCAAACACTTTATTTTTGCACTCGACGCGCGTTTCGCTAACCATGTTAGCTTCATCAGGAGCGATGATTGACTAAAGCTAAACTACAAATCTACCTATTTATACTTAGCCTAACCCTTGAATTACTCAAGCGGAACTAATGACATAGGCAAGGCCGTCAATTCCGGTCAAGTAACCAGTAGAGGGACTATAAGGAATAGGCCCTCTGTCTTTATTTAAACTACTTTTACATTTTATGATTTCCATACTTTCGTATGCGTTCAACAATCTCCTATCAGATACATCCTTTATTAATCTTAGATTATCTAATGTTACAGTATGATTAGCTTCAAGGGCATGTTCGGCAATGCTAGACTTTTCTGTTCTATTGTATTTTAAGTGTGCTAAATGTTCTTTAAATCGTGTTTTAATTGACCTTTTAGTTTGCTGAACATACTTTTTGTCACAATCATTACAACTAATTTCATAAATTCCACTTTTCTCACAATTAGGAATCTTATCTTTGGGATTTCCTAAGATATTCCTCAGTTTGTCTGATGACTTATAGACTAAGGTGAGGCCTACCTTATTAAATACCTTATTGAGTCCCTTGCTATATTTCGGATTATATGTATTACTTGGTGTTATTTTCTTCGCGTATAAAAAAGGTGAAATTCTGAATATTAAACCTAAACTTATGTCTATTTATTAGCTTATTTACTAAGTCGTCGTCATAACCATTAACTCTAGTTATATTTCTAATACGATTCCTTTCTTTATTAAAGTTTACTCTATTCAGAGGGAAAAGTCACCAAACGATGAACTAAAAAATGTAATGAGGCTAATTTATGTTCTTTGCAATGAAATGAATCATTAGGAATATATCTATCTGTTACTCTGTTCTTCCTATAGATATCAAATTCTAATCTATTATTATTTTTAATAATTAAAATATCTAGAAAAGGCAATTGTCCTTTGTTCTCAACTTCGTAAGTGAATTTAATGGAATCATACCGGCTATTTAATTTAGAAACAAAATGATCAATATTTGCTTTCTTTGTACCAAAAATCGCGAAAATATCATCCACATACCTATACCATACCCTTGGGAAATATTCGAGTTCTAGACTCGCTTCGATTTCAAACTTACTCATGAATAAATTGGCTATGAAAGGTGATAAGCAATTACCCATAGCTGTTCCTTCTTTCTGAACATAAAATTGATTGTTATATAACACCAAGTATGTCTCCATACCATATAATCCGAAATATAGCAAGGGACTCAATAAGGTATTTAATAAGGTAGGCCTCACCTTAGTCTATAAGTCATCAGACAATCTGAGGAATATCTTAGGAAATCCCAAAGATAAGATTCCTAATTGTGAGAAAAGTGGAATTTATGAAATTAGTTGTAATGATTGTGACAAAAAGTATGTTGGGCAAACTAAAAGGTCAATTAAAACAAGATTTAAAGAACACTTAGCACACTTAAAATACAATAGAACAGAAAATTCTAGCATTGCCGAACATGCCCTTGAAGCTAATCATACTGTAACATTAGGTAATCTAAGATTAATAAAGGATGTATCTGATAGGAGATTGTTGAACGCATACGAAAGTATGGAAATCATAAAATGTAAAAGTAGTTTAAATAAAGACAGAGGGCCTATTCCTTATAGTCCCCTCTACTGGTTACTTGACCGGAATTGACGGCCTTGCCTATGTCATTAGTTCCGCTTGAGTAATTCAAGGGTTAGGCTAAGTATAAATAGGTAGATTTGTAGTTTAGCTTTAGTCAATCATCGCTCCTGATGAAGCTAACATAGTTAGCGAAACGCGCGTCGAGTGCAAAAATAAAGTGTTTGGTGTAGTGGTGATATATACTCAGTAGTATCATTGTGCCAAGATTCCACATTCCCAACTTAGTACTGCATTACAGATAAAATGCAGGTAAAACTCTGAGGCCCTTACTACTGCTTGATGCTAATCTGCATAATTCTAGATGATTTGCTATCACTTTCAAGTAGATAGAGTATAGAAACAGTAATTACGGTATAGAAATAAAATTAAAATTAAAAAAAATCTATTTTAAAAAAGTTACAAAGTAATATCTTCTTTTAATCTTAAAAAGCAAAAGTGGTATATAAGTCGCGCTTGCCTAGTAACGCACGGAGGTCACAGGCGGAGGGCGAGAGGCAAAAACCCGATTATACTGTCACGACGCTGCACGCGCTCTTTGACGGCTTGGAAAAGGATACTTAAGTGGTAGCGCTACGTCATTGGCATTTTATTTTTGATTTTTTCTAGTTTGAAGTGAAATTTGGGGATTAACGTGTCTTTTGTGGATGATGAGGCCTTACGCAAGTAAATCCACTATTTCTTTATTTGCCGGCGTTTTTTTAATCATTTTTGTACGGTTTTCCAATGGCTTTCATATAAATAATTATAGAACATCATATTTACAGTTTGTCCCAAAAAGTTTTATACAAATGGAGAAAAAGTTTAACTTACATATTACAAAAAAAATTATTCTTGATAAAAAGTTCTGCATCGCCCTCTTTTTGCTGCTAATATTTTTTCTTTTAATCAACCTATAGGTAATATCACAGGGAAATCCATAATCAAGCATCAAAAGTTTAAAATATTTGATGGTATACAGGGAAAATAAAAAATAATGATTTATAATGAAGAGTAAAGTGTGTTTAAATTTAAATACAAAGCAAAATATTAATTGAAAATGTAGTAAAACTTCCCGCGGGCTTTTCAGAAAAAGGTATTTTTTTTGGAATAGGCTTAAAACGGTCTACTTTTTAAAGACTTACGAGAAAATATCGGGGGAGGCTATTTTTGCACTTTTTTTACATATAAACGCGTAAGCATACAAAAGTCTACTATGCTATTGACAACCACTGATCATAACTGCTCGGGAGAACTCAGTTCGTTGACAATAAACAATTTTGTGATAAGATTAAATTATAACTGAAAAAAAGTTGGTAAAAGTTCGGTACGCGGGCTTTTCAGAAACAGGGAGGTTTCTTTTTTGGAATAGGCCTAAAATGACTTAATTATAAAAGATTTACGAGAAGAAAATGATGTGCTATATTAGTGACTGGAGACCAAGTTAGTTAAGGTTAGTTCGGGTTAACAAAAATGGCCTCCCCCTGATTTTTTCTCGTAAATCTTTTAAAATTAGGCCATTTTAGGTCTATTCCAAAAAAGAAACCGCCCTTTTTTTGAAAAGTCCGCGTACCGAACTTTTACCAAAAATTTAATAATTTTTTGAAAATATTAGGCTGACCTCTACATTTCACCCATTAGTGTGAACAGAGCCTATTCTTCCGAAAACAATTGACAGTTTCGATCAGTGGTTACCAACAGTTGTCAGTGATATAGGTTAATTTTTATTTACCAAAAAAAAAGTGCGAAAAACGGCTTCCCCCGATATTTTCTCGTAAGTCTTTCAAAATTAGATCATTTTAAGCCTATTCCAAAAAAAACCCTTTTTCTGAAAAGCCCTCGTAACGAAGTTTTACCGAAAATATTAATAAGAACTAAAAAATTATGCTCACGTTTAGATTTGTGGCTTTAGTTAAAAAGTCAAAAAAAAACTCCAGTAAACACGTCAGTAATTGTTGGATTATTCATTGAATAAAAGAAAACAAAATCACTACAAATTTTAGGCTGAAAATAAATGAACATATCTTTGGAAATACCTAACAACTGTCACTAAACTTCAAAGCTAACGTCAGTCTGTATTTGCAATAATTAGAAATGCCAGTAAAATTGAGTGTTGAAGATAAAATTGAAATTGTTCTCATAGTTGGAGACAATTATAAAACTTTTAGAGAAGATAATAGACACCCTGATAAAACTGTACACTTCACAACCGTAGGATACCTAATAAATAAATTCAAGTTTTATGGAAGTGTTAAAAATCAATTTAAAAAGAAACATCGGGCATGGGTTTCAAATGAAGATAATCAAAATCAAGTAATGCTGTCGCACAGTGTGTCGCGTAGAACATGCTAGGTGGACAAAATTCATATTATAATTTCCAGGAAATCTTATTTGCAAAACGTAAACAACACCACCAAACCCCGAATTCCGAGAAAAGGTTGTTTATCAAATTTGCAAGTGGCGAGTCATAAGCGTCAGAAGTCAGGTAATGAATTTAATGCAGCTCTTTCAATCAATCAGTTGCAATTTAGCGACACTTTCGTGCACATCTTATAGTGACATATTGTAATATTGTGAAAGTTTTTGTGATGAATATTAATACTGAGGGTAAGTACTATTTTTTAATGTATTTTTTTAATCAGAATCTATTAATTTGAATTTTTAGTATTTTTTTTAAATAGCCTCTATATTTTAGCGTGTTTTTGAAAAAAAAAAACTTTGAAAGTTCAGAATATACAGACATTCACCTCTATCCGGGCTAGTTTTTAGATATTACACAGAAATAACTTTATTCTTCGTAAAAATACACATATTGTTTAGCACACTTCAGTACAACATGTTTTTTTTTTTTTTTTTCCAGAACACGTTTACTCTATTTCAAGGGTAGCCTTTTTTGAGGAGTGGTTAAAAAACACATGAAGAATGAAAAAAACTCGCGTGTATATGACTTTCTTTCTTCAAAATTTCACTTTGGTGACATTACTGAAAGCAGCCAAAAAGAAATAAAGTTGAAGATATCCAACTTGTCTAATAAGGTTGGTGCCAAATGGTTGGCTTCAGGAAAGTCGAAGGAGCGTTTTTTAATTAAAACTAAGAATTGGTTGGATGAAGCAGACATACAGTTTTACTGCGAGTTCTTTTGCGCCACAACCTTCAACATCAAGTGAGAATGTGGCTCCTGCAGGAAGACCTCGCAAAGATTTCGAGGAATCGTCGTTTAAGACGAAGAAACGTCGCGTCGTGGATCTCGTAGAATCCCGAAGTGTCAGTGAATTGGTGACTGCTGCCGAAATTGCTGTGCGTTCAGCAGGGCAAAGGAAAATTGCCAATGTGATTAGAGACATTAGTGAGAGCCCAGATAATATTATTAAGTCTAAAAATACCAGTTCCGTTAATCCTAGGCAATTAAGTAGTGACGAAGCCTTAGCTTACTATATAGATCGCATTCTTACAAACAAACTAGGAAGTGGTCCATGAAGGCGGGGTGTAATGTGTTTTCGTCATATTTTAGTTTAAAAAAGTCCAAACAGGCCTGTTACCCTGCAGAGGAGCACATTGCTATAACAGAAACTCGTGCTGAAATAAATTTGCAAGCCTTATTAAATAAAACAGTGGAACGTCTAGTATTAGCACAGAATGAAGTTATCAGCAGTGTGCTCCCAACAAGTTCATCGTTTACACTTGTTAGTAAATGGGGATGTGATGGAAGTTCTGGGCACAGCACATACAAACAGAGATTTGAGAACACTGAATATACGGACGAATTTCTTTTCGCATTTTCTTTAGTTCCCCTTAAGTTATATGATGGGTCCCAAATTATTTGGCAAAATCCTCGGCCTTCATCAACTTTGTATTGTCGCCCAATCAAATTTATATTTGCCAAAGAAACGAACGACTTCACGTTAGTGGAGACAAATAGATTGTGGGAAGAAGTTAATGCTCTTCTTCCAACACTTATCAACTTTGGTGATTCTCAAATCTCTGTAAAACACGAACTTTTGCTGACAATGACAGACGGAAAGGTGTGTAACGCCTTAACGGAAACTAGTTCATCCCAAAAGTGTTTCATCTGTGGCGCCACCCCCCAAGATGATGAACGATGACCCCGCGATGTTTAACAGCAATCAAGAACATTTTGGCTTTGGTTTATCTACACTTCATGCTTGGATTCGTTGCTTCGAATGTCTTTTACATATCAGTTACAAGTTGAATATTAAGAAATGGCAGGCTAGAAGCAACGAAGACAAAGCAGATATCAAGGTTCGTTCCGAGGAAATCAAATTGAAATTTAAGAACGAGATGGGACTCATTGTAGATAAACCAAAGCCAGGATTTGGTTCTTCAAATGATGGAAATACAGCCCGTCGCTTTTTTAAGAATACTGAGATGAGTGCTCAGATCATAGGGTTGGATGTTACAATTATAAAAAAGTTTGATGTTATTTTGAGAACATTGTCTTCTGGATTCGAGATAAACTTCGTTGAATTCAAAAAATTTTGTCTTGAAACCAGAAAACATTAGAAAACATTATCTTAGTCTCTATTCGTGGTACTGTATGCCTGCTACTGTGCATAAAATATTAATTCACAGCACAGAAGTCATCAAAGCGGCATTGCTTCCAATTGGGCAGCTTTCCGAAAAGGCTCAAGAAGCACGGAACAAAGATTGCCGCAGATTTAGGGAGTACAAACACCCGCAAGTGCTCGCGTGTTGCGACGAATAGAGACTTACTGTGCATGTTAATTATAACATCTGATCCTTTGATCAATAACCTTCGAGAGATTCCCAAAAAAAGCCGGAAAAAATATGTACAGATGTATTAAAGTTAATTGTAAGCCCTAGCATAGAAGAGTCAAGATTGGAATCGTCATCATATTGTCGCACAATGCCACAAAATAATGACGATTATACAGTAAACGACTCATCAGAAGACTCTGATGATGATTATTAGGTTCAGCTACTATTTTTAGTTATGTAGTGCTTGTACTAAGCATGTAAACCTTGGCTTGTAATTTTTTCTTTATCAATAAATGAGTATTTTTATTTTACATATAATTAAAGTCAGTGTCATTATGCTAAATTTATTACAGAGCATTTATAACATTTATTTTAAAATTAAACAAAAAAACAATTTTGACTGGAATTTTCAAAAACATTTTTTTTTTAACCGAACAGCAAGAAATATGTACCTTAAAAAAATCAAAAAACATTTTAAAATACCAACTACTTATGTATGTATAATGCACAAGTTACCTACCTGAAAGGCAGGTATTATTTGAGTTTATCCTTTTTGTGTCAATGAAACTAAGTAATATGGATTAATTGTTTTATTTTTAATTGACAAATGCAATAAATGATTTTTCATCTGGTTATTATTAAAAATAATAATACAGTGTCTTTCATTTAGTTGCACATTCAAGTTTGTAGAAAAATTCGTGCACATACGCAGAATATTTTGTTTTTATTATACAATGTTTTGTGCAGCTGGACAAAAAATACAGGTAAGCGAAATGCAGCTAAATGAAAGACACTGTATTATAATTTTTAAATCTAATAACCATACAAAATACCCTTGCCCTTTAGTTCCGTTATCTACCTGCTAAGCTGATGCAATCCTACCGCGATATGCAAGGGTGGCTGTATTACACAAATTTTATCGATATTGAGTACCTGCGGTAAATTGTGAATAAAACCCACATTTATTAACCGATTTTCATGATTAATACCTTATTTTATTTTCCAGATACGCAGCTGTCAGAAAAATGTATAATATTTTGTTTTTCTTTTGTTATTGCGCTTTTTTACCGAAAAAAATAATGAATTTTACACGAAAAACAATTTTTTCTCTCTCCATTAATTTCTAAATAACTCCAAAACGATAAAAGATAGAATAAAATAATATTCAATCAACTTTAATAAAATTTTGTTACGCATTTTTTAATGTTCTATTTATAAAAATCTGACAAATTGTTCCCGAGTTATCGTTAAATATGTCTGCGTAGCTGACTAATTTAGGGGAAAAAATTAGCCACGCCCATAAAAAAAAAACAACGCGATGAATTTTTTTCTTAAAATAATGAAATAAGTGAAAAAATAATTTTGCCCAGCTAACTTGTACTAGTCGACACACTGTGTGTCGGTAGTAGAAAAGCCAAAAGATTCACTTCGGAAAGATCAGCTTTATTTAATGTAAGTAAAACTACAGTTGCGAGAATTTTAAGATCAAATTAATTTAAACCATCCAAACTTCAATTTACCCATACTTTAAAAGCAGGAGATTTTGAACGACGATTTGAATTTTGTGCTTGATTTCAAGGAGAATTGGAAGATGACAGATTTATGGCACGACAAATACTTTTCTCTTACAAAGCAACTTTTACGTCTAATGGGACAGTAAGTTCCCAAAACTATCGCTGGTGGAGTTATGTTTAACCTAACTTCAATATCCAAACTCAAGATTAATACTCGTTTAATGTATAGTGTGGAATTTTTAAAGGTAGAATAGTTAGACCAATAATATGAATGCTGAACGTTAGCTAACATTTTTGAATACTGAGTTCCCTGATTTTCTTAATCGACTATCAATAATTGAAAGACAACGTGTATGGTACCAACATGATGGTGCACATGGCACAGTACGAGAAATGTTCGAGATTATCTCCTCCACATTTTTAACGGTAGAGTAATAGGGAGGTATGTGCAGTTTACTTGGTCCTCAAGGTCTCCGGACATCACTCCTCTAGACTTTCTTTTATGGGGCTACTTAAAAGAAAAGGTTTATCTTAAAAGGCAATTTCAAGATTTTGATCATCTTGAGAGAGTCATTATGGAAACATGTGAAGCTATAACTCCTGACGTAATTCGAGATGTAATAAAAGATTTTTCTCGAAGAACAATCACCTGTTTAGAAATGGACGGTGGATATATTGAAGCATTTGTGCAATAAAGTTAGAATTAATCCATATGTTTAGTTGTTATGTTATGTACGTAGTAATTAAGTAATGTTGTAATTTCAAAATAAAATGATATTAGCACAAATTTATGATGGATGTAATTGTTGTAAGCAGAGAAAAAGGTTATTAAATTTTTTACAAAAATATGATACAATCAAAATCAGTGCACCAGTTTTTAATTAATTTCGTTTTCCTTTATTCAATAAATAATCCCACAATTTAATACCAGGTTTTCAAAAAGGTTAAGTTTAAGTTCGAGGTCTTGTTAACAGTAGAAACATGTTAAATTAAAAACTTTTCTTCCAGACAAAAAAGTCAAGCTGTTGAAAGCTGTTAGACATATGGTAAGACTAACGAACATTATGACCAAACCTAATGCAAGAATTAGACACCATTCGCAGTTTTATTGTACGGTTTTGTCCACAAAAACGTTACCGGTTACTGGAGTTTTTTTTTGAATTCTTAATTAGGAAGGCCACAAATCTAAACGTGAGCATAATTTTTTATTATTATTCCTATTAACATTTCCAATTAATATTTTGCTCTGTATTTAAATTTAAACACACTTTACTCTTCATTATAAATCACTGTGGCGGCCCGTGGCTCCGTAGCGTCTAGCACACACACACGTGCTGCAGGGAAGTCCCTAAGGCGCTACAGGAGCGACATGTGTGCGGAGAAAGCGATTCACGTTGTTCTTGAATCGCTGTAAATTGTACTCGGTGGGAAACACAGTCCTGGGAAAATTATTCCAAAGGGATGATGTTCTCCATATAAAACACTGCTTGAAAAGCGTTGTACGAGGAGTAACAAGCTGAACCTCATACATAACATGCACCGCTCTGGGAGGAATTAAGCGGGCCACATCCTTCGAACACTTTCCATGAAAATACTTGTAGAATAGGCTCAAGTCGCCAACCGTTCTTCGATGTTCCAGCGAATCAACGCCGGGTCTCCAATCAGCCGAACAGCTCTTCTCTGAATAGAATCCCACAAATGCAGTGTGTATTTGGGAACGGAGCCCCAAACATGGGAGCAGTATTCCATATTTGGTCGAATTTGAGCTTTGTAAAGAATTAACAGTTGTTGGGGAGTGTAAAGCTTTCTGGTTCGAAATAATATTCCCAACATTTGAGAAGCTCTTCTTGCTATGCCTGCAACATGTTCATACCAGGACATATTTGCTCCCAAATTAACGCCCACTAAATTGAGTGACGATGTAAGAGGAATGGCGTGTACCGACATAACCATGTCGGGTTCAGCAACGTTAACTTTTTTAGAAAAAACTGCCGCCTGGGTTTTTGTAGCGTTAAATTTCACTTGGTTACTGTCACCCCAAGATAGAATTTCTTCCAGGTCTTTGTTAAGTTGAAGGACTTCCTGCTGTCTGCGGATATTCGTCTGAGTAGGCGATGTCCGAGCGTTCAAAGTGAATGAAGAGATAAGCGTACTGTCGTCTGCAAAGCTGTAGATTGGATTCTCGGTCTTTTCCAGCAGATCGTTAATGTAAATGAGAAAGAGAGTAGGAGACAGTATGGAGCCTTGAGGTACACCGGCGTTGATAGTGAAGGTGTTAGAAAGAAATCCGTCGACTGCCACTCGTAAAGAACGCTCTCTGAGGAAACATGAGAGCCACAAACAGAACCTCTCAGACATACCATAAGAGCGTAGCTTAGCCAACAGCCCATCGTGCCAAACACGGTTGAACGCCTTGAATATGTCAAGAGCAACCTCTCGAGATTCTCCAAAGTGTTCAATTGCGTTGTTCCAAAGGTGTGTTACGTAAGTCAGAAGATCTCCTGTTGCCGAAAGACATATTGGTGATCGCTAATAATGTTGAATCCTTCAAGATATTTTAGAAGATGCTGATCAATAGCCTTTTCCATGACTTTCGACATTATTGAAAGCAGTGCGATTGGTCGGTAATTATTTGGCAAGGTCTTCTTGCCTTTTTTAGGTATCGACTGAACTGTGGCACATTTCCAGCAGGAAGGAAATATTCCGTCTCTGTAGGATAGGTTGAAAAGTCTACAGAAAACTGGTGTTAATTTCCTCGCACAGTTTTTGAGGACTATGGCAGGTATTCCGTCAGCGCCAGAAGCTTTTTTGGCGTCTAGATTGCTTACAGTGCAGAAGCTCGAGGGTTCAATCCCGCGAGTCGGTATACTTATTTATTAATTTATTTAAGTATATTTGGCCTGGCCACGTACATAGGTAGTAGTTGGTCGCGAAAATGCAATAACGTCCGTGGCAGCACACCCACGTTGTTTAAAAGGTGCTGTGAAATACAAAAATGTCCTTAGGATATGAAAAAGGGTAAAATCCTTACTCAGGCGGGGAAGTGAACGATACAAAAACATATTTTTTTTTATTTTCCCTGTATACCATAAAATATTTTAAACTTTTGATGCTTAATTATGGATTTCCATGTGATGCAGAACTTTTTATCAAGAATATTTTTTTTTTGTAATATGTAGGATAAACTTTTTCTCCATTTGTATAAAACTTTCTGGGATACACTGTATATCTCGAACATGATTATTTCAAAGAAAGAAAAAGGGAGAGAAGTAAATGCTGTCGGTAGAAAAACACATCAGAGGTTTCACTATTACCGAACTGAGGCTCAGCAGCGTAACAACCTTTTTAAAATTAAATTTCCCCGAAGTCGCATAAAAAGGATGCCTTTAAGCCCTCAATAATTCTGGACTTTTCAAGTTAATAACGCTTTTCATAAAACATAAAACCCTTTTCTATTTAAAAATTCAGGCAGACAAGAATAGAATACGATACAAAACTGACAACTAAGTGTCCTTTAGAGACCTACTCGGGTGATTTTCCAGTTATTTCTTAAAATGTTACTTGTCAGAAAAGAAACTGTCTGTGAGCGAGGAAAAGTAGTTTTGAATGGATAATGAATAGCTTTGTTGCGCGAAAATAAAGGAAGATAGCGAAAAATGGAAAACAAAAAACGCGAAGCTAAATGTCAAGTGTCGATTTTTTGCTAATTTAAGTTTTGTGTGATGATTTTACAAGCTCTACTTGTATGTTTAATCTTGTGATAAAAAACTACAAAATGTACGAAATACTGTTTTTTAAATTTTTAAAGCACAATGTTACATAATACGATAAACATATTTTCTCTGTGTAGGGCAGATATCAAAATCTTTGTGAATCTCCTAAAAAATCCATTACCTAAAATAATAAGGCCTTTAAAACTAGTTCCCAATAATGATTGTGCCTGTTTGCAGCCTCTTAGCTTATTGTTCCCCCTCTTTTGGTTATATAAGCATCAACCCTTTAACAAGGTTTAAAAACTTTTGACACCGTGGAGTTGCCGGCGATACTGTCTGCCCTACAGTAAATAAAAATAGACTACACATATACTCATTAATTAAATTCATTTATAATAACGCAACAGCAAGTATAAGACTCCTTGAATCCACAAACACCGAGTGAAACGTGGAATCAGACAAGGTGATACCATATGTTCTAAATTTTTTACAGCGGTGTCAGAATATGCTTTTAAGGAACTTAATTGGGGTGGAAAAGGCATAAAATCGACGGCTAATACCTAAATCACCTGCGCTTTGCTGATGGTATTGTCATAATAGCCGACAATCTAAGTGATACTCAACAAATGCTGACCGAATTGCAAATAACATCAGCAAATATTGGACTAAATATTAACTTTCAAAAAACCAAGTTTATGACTAATCTAGGTACACTTTTCTTATGTTCTTTGACCTGCTGACTTAGAATTTGTATGTACCTGTTGATATTAGGATCTTCTTCTTCTTCTTATAGTGCCATTTCCACTACTGAAGTTGGGCTGTAATCAGGGCGCAATTCTTAATAAGGTGTGGGTATCCAGACCTGTTCAATCTCGTATATTCTTCAGCCAGGAGCATTTTTGACGCCCCACACCTCTTTTCCCTTCAATTTTCCCTTCCATCAACAACCGGAGCAGTGAGTAACGTGGACCCCTATAAATATATCCCAAGTAACTAGTTTTTTCTCTTTTAATAAAGGACAATAGTTCTCTCTCTCTACCCATTCGACGAAGTACATCTTCATTAGTAAGGCGCTCTGTTCAAGAGATCTTCAATATTCTGCGCAAGACCCATAATTCGAAAGACCCCAAACGATTCATTGATCGCACTCCCAAGGTCCAGGCCTCAACTCCATATAAAAGCAATGGATATATATAGACCTTTACAAAACGATAACGAGTATCCAAAGAAAGGGTTGAGTCTGTGAGGAGGTATCTCATTTTGAGAAAGGCCGCTTTAGCCATGTCAATGCGAACTCGTACCTCAACTTCAGGATTCAAATCATTAGTTACCTAACACCCTTAAATTTGTTTACTTGTTCTATCAATTGATCGTAAACATGAATATCTGTTTGCAACCCGGGTGTTCTTGAAATGACCATTGCTTTCGTTTTATTAACGTTTTCTTTCATGCACAAAATATCACTTTCCCTAGATATATTGTTCATAAGATGCTGAAGTCCATCCGCTGTATCTGCTATAATAACGGTATCATCAGCGTACCTTAGGTTGTTAATGATTTTGCCATTAACTTTGATACCATCTGTGGCATTCTCTAAGGCCTTCTGGAATATGTGCTCAGAGTATAGATTAAAAAGGAGCGGGGAAAGAACACATCTCTAACGAACACCTCTTTTTATTCCTATTTCCTGAGTCTCTCTGCTATTTACTCGTATTGTCGCCACCTGATCCCAATATAGGTGAGTAATGAATCTGATGTCATTTTCGTCAAGACCCATATTTTGAAGCATTTGTATTAATTGTGGATGCTTGACTCGGTCAAATGCTTTTTCGTAGTCGATAAAACACAAGTAAAGGTCCTTCCTTTAATCTCTACATTTCTGTAAAAATGCACTCAGCCCGAAAAGTGCTTCTCGAGTTCCAAATCCTTGTCTAAATCCGAATCGCTCTTCGCTAACATCTTGTTCGCATTTATTGCGTATTCTATAGTGTATGATCTTAAGCATTACTTTCAAAGCGTGGCTCATTAGGCTAATAAGACGGTACTGTTCACATCTGTTCGCATTTGGCTTTTTAGGTAATGGTATGAACATAGACTTAAGCCAATCCCTTGGTATAGTTCCTGTACTGTAGATGGAATTTATGCAGCTGCACAAGATAGAAATATTTTCTTCACTTAAAAGTTGAAACATCTCCGCATAAAGATTATCAGGTCCAGGAGCCTTTCCAGTTTTTGTATGTTTTATTGCATCCCTAACTTCTGATGGGAGTATATTTAAAGAAATTCCGTCCGTAATGAGTTCTGGTAATTCTCTGTCGTTGGTATTTTTAGTGTATCGAGCCCATTCTTCTTCTAACTCTTTTTGTTCGGTTAATATCTGATTATTACCGTTTATTAAATATGTTGGTATTCGTGTACTGTTTTGACCGGTAACTTCTTTAACCCTTTTATACATACTGAAATAGTCATCCTTTAGCTGTAATTCTTCCATTTCCTGACATTGTTCTTCCATCCACTGTTCTTAAGCCTTTCTTATAAGCTCTCGAATCTGTTTACTGATCTCTGTATATTTAGTTTTGTTATCGTCGTTATTAAGATATCTTTTCCAAATAATAGTCAGATTTTAGCCACTTTTTGGTCAGAAATGGCCGTAAATTAAAAATGTTATATTTAAATCTTACAGCCAATGTATATATCATAGTATATACACGGCTATAATATTATAACCATAACTTGGAAACGATATTCTAATATACACATACAAAATCGAACTCAGCAGGTCAAAGAACATAAAAAAGTGTACCTGGACGTTAATTTGACTAAAAGATTTATATCGAGTCTAATGGGTGTCATTTTCAAAAAAATTTCTGTCTTTTTTGAACCGTTGACATACCAACAATTTACGGAAATGCTCATATATGTATTGTAGGATTACACGAGTACTCTAATAAGACAATGATAGTTTAAAAAACGAAAATTATTTTTACAGATGGTACTTACTAATGTTAACAAAATGTTCCACAAGGAACCACTGGATAATTTATTAAAAATGTATTTTTATTGTAGGTAGTAGACCAAATAGCTTTGGTTCAAAAAGAGGTACAAAGCACTGTACAAGACGTGGACAAAACGAAAAAATTCTATTTTGACGAGGAGCATACAGCCCACGATGTTAGAGATAAAGCTAGAGATATTGAAGAAAAGTAAGTGTAATTGTGTACATTTTTTTTGTAATTTAGGCTAAATATTTCTTACGAGCACAAGTAGCAATAGCAAAAAAAACACTACAATTATACGATATTTGGTTCTTTATTGCCAAATTGGACACAACTGTTCATAAGGTATGATATGACAATAAATAATTATCGTTTACTATTTTATCTTTATTTTTACTGCAGAAGTTTTATTGTAACTGTACTGAAATCAGTTAATTTTTATCACCGTAAGAAATTCTATCCATTTTATAACTTTTATCATTATTTTTATCGAGGTTTTCGTCATTATTTAAAGAGAAAAGTTTTAATTGGTAATATAAACTATTCCATAAAGTAACACGAAACAAAAACTCAATTAGAGCACGATAATTAAATGAACGGTGATGAAAAAAAGTATTCACAATATGTTTGCTCAACTAAAAGTGATAGGTAACGTTAATAAATAAATCTAAAACCATTTATTTTGGTTTTAAATATTTACAAAGTAACTTCTAGAAATAGTTTATAAAGTCCCTAACTCACCTACTTTATAATAGCATGGCAAAGTTGGACGAAAATTCTAATGAGTTATTTTTAACTAACATTTATATTAATTTAATTTACTCCGTTTTATTTAGTCGTTAAAACTTACTTTATTTTTTTTCTAAGCATCTTTCATTTCTTCAAGTGACTGAAGATGGTAGAAGAATGGAGAGTACCAACATAACTATGTCGGGTTATGCAACGTAAAATTTTTAATAAAAAAAAAACCAGCAAGTCGGACTTTCGCAATTAGTTTTCTCTAGGTTGATTGCTTTTAAAAACAAAAAATTTTGTTATGGAGGTATAAAATGATCAGTGGTCTCATAAAATGCACCCCAAATGAGTTTTCAACAAAGTTTTTTCTGATCTTTACTGAAAACTGATAACCTTAAAATTTATATATATATATATATATATATATATATATATATATATATATATATATATATATATAGCAGTATTATGTTCTTAAGGTAAGCGGTCTTTGGAAAAGGACTTAAAAGTTTTTGACACCTTAGCTACGCCAAGCTTTCGAAAATATTTCATTTTCTTCATCAGGGCTACAATTATAGTAGATTATCAGTATTTTTGAGATTAAAAGTAAAGAACAACCCTATTTTATATGTAACATTAAAGAACTTACTGCTAAGTGGTGTTTTCAAAAATTGTTCTTTGTGGGGGCACTTTATTACTCTTATTCATCAGAGAAAACAGAAAAACTCGACATACTCATCTCTGGGAAATATAATAAACTTTTACTTCATTTTGTTAGTATGGTACGAAGAATTGTGTGGTTGTAAAGTGATTTTAATTTATAAAGGATTTTTTTGTTATGTTTTCTTGTCATTTTGCTAAGGGCAGTGTAATTCTATCGCTTAGTTAGGTTATGGTTAATTTATATTTGAAAGAAGAATGACGTCTTTAGGGAGATGGTGGAAATCCACCTTAAACCGAACTCGATCAATAAAAAAACTGACATTGAAGATCTGAGTTTAATTTTCTCCAATCTATTACAAATAGGCAGTCAAAATGAAAACTCTTACAACATATCTGACATATCTCTTTGATAATAATCCCACTGATTTTCACTAACTTTTCAACTTTAAAACGATCAAACAAAATGTCAACGTCATTCTACTTTCAAATATAAATTAATCACAACCTAACTAAGAGATAGAAGTACACTGTCCTTAGCAAAATGACAAGAAAACATAACAAAAAAATCCTTTATAAATTAAAATCACTTTACAACCACACAATTCTTCGTACCATACTAACAAAATGAAGTAAAAGTTTATTATATTTCCCAGAGATGAGTATGTCGAGTTTTTCTCATATTTTTTCTGATGAATAAGTGTAATAAAGTGCCCCCACAAAGAACAATTTTTGAACACACCACTTAGCAGTAAGTACTTTTATGTTACATATAAAATAAGGTTGTTCTTTACTTTTAATCTGAAAAATACTGATAATCTACTATAATTGTAGCCCTGATGAAGAAAATGAAATATTTTCGAAAGCTTGGCGTAGCTCAAAAGGTGTCAAAAACTTTTTAGTTCTTTTGCAAAGACCGCTTACCCCAAGAACATAATACTGCTGTTTAACTAGTTGGTCAAGACTACCTTTCTCCTCTTACATATATATATATATATATATATATATATATATATATATATATATATATATATATACCAGATAAATTATTAAAGATAATGCACTCAGGATAATTTTCGTTCAATCTACACCCTGTGAAGAATATTCTAGAATTTTTTTTAAATTTTTTGATCAGTACTTTTCGATATAAGGGGGGGAAGTGATTTTTCACAATTTTTTTAAAAATAATACAAAGGAAAGTGTGCGCAAGTATTATGTTGAACTCGTGTTTTTACAAGCTTTCATTTGACACCCCATTTGATGACCTGGTAATTTTTTTTTCACTTCCGATTTCACCCGCTAAAACCCCTTAAGTCAAAATTTAACTTTCAGAACTACACGGCTATAACGGGGCCATCAATTCCTATATTAGTGCCAAATTTCAACTTTCTATGTCAAACAGTTTCGGAGAAAATCGGGTGACGGACAGACAAAAGGACAGACAGAAGGATAGATACCGAAATGATCTTATAAGTGTTCCATATGGAACACTAGAAGAAGACTGTCGCATGGGTTAAATTCTACTTGATTGATACAAGATAGAATTGCTTCCAGATCTATGTTGGGTTGAAAAAGTTCCTATAAAGAACCCTCTCTGAGGAAACAGGAGAGTCATAAACAACACTTCAGGTATACCACAAGAGCGTAGCTTAACCAACAATCTGTCATGCTAAACATGGTCGACTCCCTTGGATATATCGAGTGTAACGGCTCGAGATTCTCCAAAATATTCGATTGCGTTATTGAAAAAAATGTGTGACCTAATTTAGACGATCTGTTCATATTGATAATCGCTAATAATCTTAAATCCTTTTAGATATTTTAAAAGACTTTCAATAAAACAATGCAACTGGCCGATAGTGTTTTGGCAAGGTCTTTTTGCTTTTTTTGGGTGCCGGCTAAGCTCCAGTACATTTTTAGCTACAAAAGACTGATATTAGCTCGCTCGTGCATTTTTTCAGTACTATAGCAGGTATTTCAGCTTTTTTAGTGTCTAGCTTCATTAAAATGCGTTTTATGACAGGTTGTCTGAAGACAATATCGAGCATCTTTGGCTACACATTAGGAATAGTGTATAGTGTTTTCCTCCAGAAATCAGTAGAGAGTATGAAGCAAAGAGGTCATCCAACAAATTGACTTTTTCAAAAGGTGTCGTTGTAATAGTATTATGAGGTGGTGTAGTAAATTTTGACAATGGCCTCAGCGACCGACCAAAAATACCTGGAATTACTGGGATAGGCAAGAAGTTTATTTTTGACTATTTGATTGTGTGCCACCTTCGTTTCGTCGATTATGTTTACATCTGTTCTATTTATTACGTAAGGAATTGCACGCCATTGTCGGTAGGAAAGATTTTTAGAAGCAACAGCTTCTTTGCATTCAAGTAGATGAAATATATTTACATGAACTAGATATTAAAAGATAAATTTCCCATTTCTCTGTCGTACGCTCTAAAACTTTGTTAAAACTCAGTAAAAATAGGAAACTCAACTTACGATAAGTGGCAAAGTTCGAGAACATTTTAAGGAGTTATTTTTCTCTGGAATTGAAAGCTAAATTTCGACCTCCGTTGCTTGTTTTTGGTAGTTACTTATTTTTATTGAAAACTTAACTATTTTATTTCAGTCAGCAAATAAAAAAAAGGACTGGAACATTAGAAAAGTTAATATTATATTATTATTACCTATTACCTAAAGAGAATAATTCGGTAGATCAATTCTGTGGCTCTGACTTCTGTAACCAGCCACTCAGTATAGGGACAGGGATATAGGGATGATCACGCCTTACGTCTGTTTAGTTAGTGATCATCGGTCATACTAACCGACTCGATCAATCTGAGGTAACCAAATAAAACTACGCTCTGTTTAATTTTTGTACATAACTCCGCTCAGGTACAGCGTACTGGCATCTTTTCAGGTATTCTTCTTCTTACGACGCCATCTCCTCACGAAGGTTGGCGATCCGTATAGCTAAACGAACTTTAGAAACAGCTTCTCGAAAAATATCACTCGAAGCATATCCAAACCACCTTCTCATGTGCTTCAGCCAAGAATTCTGTCGTCTTCCGATCGATCGTTTGCCCTTTATTTTGACTTCAATAATTAGATGTAGCCATTCGTACTTTGGGCTCCTCATTATATCTCCGAAGTCTTTCTCATTTTCATGGTTATTAGTAATTTCCTAATTTTGTTCATTCTTTCCAGTACTTCTATGTTTTTTATTTTCTATACCCAGAATATGCGAAGAAGGCGTCTATAAATGTACATATCAAAAGACTCCGGTTGTTTTTCTGAGTCAAGATCAAAGGTCCAGCACTCACATCCATGTATTCATATTCATGTATGTTACTCGGACCTATTCAATTCTGGAATATATTTCCTTTCTTTTATCAAACTTGTGATTTATACTGGTTCCCAAATATTTAAATGTAGAGACCTCTCCTACGGTGTTCTTCTCTTCTTTCGCTGGCTGTTACGACTCGATTGATCAATTTTTTTTTATGGGTCTAGCACACGTGCTGCAGGGAAGTCCCTAAAGCGCTACAGGAACGACACGTGTGCGGAAAAAGCGATTCACGTTGTTCTTGAATCGCTGTAAATTGTAT
Source organism: Pachyrhynchus sulphureomaculatus (assembly GCA_019049505.1). Lineage (NCBI taxonomy): Eukaryota > Metazoa > Arthropoda > Insecta > Coleoptera > Curculionidae > Pachyrhynchus > Pachyrhynchus sulphureomaculatus. Next base: position 142,237,562 of record CM032453.1, on the reverse strand, counting down.
TCGGTGGGAAAAAAAAAACAGTTCTGGGTAAGCCATTCCAAAGGGATGGTGTTCTCCATATAAAAGACTGCTTGAAAAGCGTTGTACGAGGAGTAACAAGCTGAACCTAATACGGATGTGAAGTATCAGCGCGACGTGTACTTCTAACATGCACCGCTCTGGGAGGAATTAAGCGGGCCACATCCTTCGAACACTCTCCATGAAAATAGTTGTAGAATAGACTCATGTCGCCAACCGTTCTTCGATGTTCAACGAATCAAGGCCCCCGATCAGTTCTGGGTCTCCAATCAGACGAACAGCCCTTCTCTGAACAGAATCTAACAAATGCAGTGTATGTTTGGGAGCGGAGCCTCAAACATGAGAGCAGTATTCCATAGTTGGTCGAATTTGAGCTTTGTAAAGAATTAACAGTTGTTGTGGAGTGTAAAGCTTTCTGGTTCGAAATAATATTCCCAACTTTTGAGAAGCTTTCCTTGCTATGCCTGCAACATGTTCATGCCAGGACATATTTGCTCCCAAGAGATCTTTGATATTATTTGCTAAAAGAACAGATCATCAGCATACTGTATGTTGTTCAGTGTATGTATTATTCATTTTCTTTAAAACTGCAATCACAAGGACTATGATTATTATCGAATGTCGGAAAAGTACGCATTTCCTATTGCAAATCCTTGTATTTAGACCATCTTTCCTACTCTTTAATTATTCTATTTGCCTCAATAAATGCCGAAAACTCAATTGCAAAAATATATTTTTTGTTCTCTTATCAGGGATTAATATCCGAGATTCGTTGGTTTATAAACGTATCATGGTCAAAAAGCTGTAGTAGGCTGCCATATCTTCCAAGATAGAGGTCGAGTTAGTTGTAAGAAGTGACCGGTGTCATACCAGTCATTTTCTACGAATGATCCGACCTGACTTGGAAGATATAGCAACCTAAGAACTTCATAAAAACTGTATGAATGTCTTAGATATAGCACAGTCAAATAATATGGTGTAAACGAAGCAGACTAAAGGCAAATGCATAAGTAATTTTGTCGTTTTGCTGTATACCCTATACTTAATGTTTACCAGATCGTTAATCAACCCTGGCACAATAAAGTATTAACGACACCATCTTGACAAGCAAGTAGAAAGTGCTCGGTGTCCGTATGCTACGAATATATGCACTAGTACAGCACTTCCCTATGAAGTTAAACTTGTCACTTTTCATATAACGAAAAAAATACTCATACCTGGAACCCACATTTACGAAAATACTTGTTAAATATTTTAGGTAATAAAAAACTATAGATTAGGCTCTTAAATATTCATACACAGAAAATATAACTATCGCTACAGAAAGACAAACTCGTGGAACAAAACGTCGCCGTATGACGAAGCCGGCTGGCTACCAACGGCACCGTCAAATGTGCCTCGTCGAGTTTCATACATATGTATATATAATACCACTTTTATTTGGGCGGCATCTCTGAAAAGTCAACGAGGCACATTTTTACGTACCGGTACACAGAAAAGTAAGAAACAAAAGGTTCCATTTAGGGATTTTTATTTGATTACTTTTACCAATTACTTTAGTATGATTTACGACCACTCAGGTGCATCTTCCGCTTGTATCTGTCTCATTTCCATTTCATTTCGAAGCATGGAGTGGCATCTCTTGTGAAGCATATCAGACGTCATCAAGTTTAAAGTATTATAGAATGTACAAAAATTAACGAATTTTCATTGTGTAAAATTAATTCTGTACCTGAAGGTGAGTACAATTTCATTGTGTTTTTGGAATTCCATATTTACTTAGAGTTAAGTGAATAAGTAACTGTTCAATGATCGAGTTTTTTAAGAAAATATTCCCAAAAATCTTTAAAGAACAAGTAATAAGTTAAGTAATTGAACTCTAACGTGAAATCAGTTGGAAGTTGTTTATCAGAAAATTTTTGCCAAAGTTTCGAAAAATTGTGTGCTAGATGTCGCAAGTTTGGTATCAATGTTAGTTTTTGTGCGAAAGTGTGTGTGGACGCCGCAGACGCGTTAATCTTACTTTCATCTTAAAATTCGGGAAAGTGTTGCAAACTTAAAAAACTGTTAAAAAAATTCGGTATTATGTTACAAAATTCAAATAATGTTTAAAAATTTAAGAAATTGTTGCAAAATGTGAAAAATAGTTAACAAATTCGGGTAAATATTGCAAAATTCTGTAAATTGTTGCAAAATGATAAAATTAGGTTAACAATTCGGGAAGTTGTTGCAAAATGTGAAAAATAGTTCAGAAATTCGGCTAAATATTGCAAAATGGGAAAAATACTTTAAACATTCTGTAAGTTGTTGGAAAATAATAAAATTAGTTAAACAATTCGGAAAAATGTTGCAACATGTAGCCAATTGTTTACAACTTCTGAAAATTGTTGCTAAAATTGAAAAATACTTAAAAAATTTCAAGAAAATGTTATTAAATGGGAAAAATTATTTTGAAATTTTGGATATTTTTGCACAATGTAGCAAATTGTTTAAAAATTTTAGAAATTGTTGCGAAATGGTAAAAATTTTTTTAAAAAGCTGGAGAAAGTTGGAAAATGGAAAAAATACTTTAAAAATTCACTACTTGTTGCACATTTTTCCAATTTTATTACCCAAATTTAATACAAACATTGAACTAAAATATATGTATTTTTAGTGTTCCGTACACTTATAAGATGGCTTCGGTATCTGTCTGTCTGTCCGTCTGTTTGTCACACCCGATTTTCTCCGAAACTATTTGTCATAGAAAGTAGAAATTTGGTAATAATATAGGAATTGATGGCCTCATCAAAGCCGTGTAGTTTTGAAAGTTAAATTTTGACTTAAGGGGTTAATTTTGGGGGGCGAAAACGGAAGTGAAAAAAAATTTTTTTTTTTAGGTCATCAAGTGTGGTATCAAATGAAAGCTTGTGAAAACACGAGTAATATATATATATATATATATATATATATATATATATATATATATATATATATATATATGTATATATGTATATATATATATATATATATATATATATATATATATATATATATATATATATGTATATATATATATATATATATATATATATATATATATATATATATATATATATATATATATATATAATGTAATACTTGGGCTCTTTGTATTATTTTTAAAAAATCGCGAAAAATCGCTGTCCCCTCACCTTATCTCGGAAAGTACTGTTCAAAAAATTTTGAAAAAATTCTGGAATATTCTCCAGGGGTGTGCATTGAACGAAAATTATCACGAGTGCATTACCTTTAAAAATTTATTTGGTATATAAAAAACAAAAATTTCAAGATCATCAGTATTTAGTAAAGATTGGAAACAAACTTTGTTGACAACTCCTTTGGGGCGTGTTTTATGAAGTCACTGATCATTTTATACCACCGTAACAATTTTTTCTATTTTAAAAGCAATCAACGTACGGAACACTAATTGTGCAAATTCAACTTGCACTTGCACAGAAAATGCGTCTGACAAACTGGAAATTTCTTTTACAAAAAAAGACATTCTCGTACTTGTCAAAAACAAATTACATTATAACATAAATGTAATTATTGCCACTATTGAAGCGGAAATGACAAAAAAAACTTCGCATACATATAATATTTTGCCAGAAAATTTGAAGAAACTGATGACAGAATTCCGAAATAGATGGATAAAAATCTACAGAATCCAAACGCAATTCTTCGGAAAGTTTGATAAGTATGAAACAGGAAACACGGAATCAACAGGAATGAACACACCAAGGCGACCTTTATTGGATTGGGACGATCCGCCATTTTCGAGCCCCCATTTTGTTTTTTGAAATTTGAACGTCATTTTCATAATCAGCGACCCCAAGAACTTACGTATACAGAGTTTCATAAGCATAACTCACGTTATTCCGTTATTTTGAAGCATATTCTGCGGCCCGAAAAGCCCGATATACCGAGTTTTGTAAAAATCGAATGATATATTCATATTTTAGCCAGCATTTCGGGACATTTTTCTTCTGTGCGGTAGTCAGCCGGCTTTCGTTTTGCGGCCCCGTTTCATTCCACGTTGTCTTTCTGTAACGATAGTTATATTTTCTGTGGTTCACATTTTGCATAATATATGGTGTCACTTGAAACGGAGGCGCAGTTGAGGAATTAACGTTTCTTTAAATATAAGGTATCACTCAAGAAGAATTTCTATCTTATTAAGGTGTTAGAAATTATTAAAAATTTTAATTTACTCTGTTCCCATTTCAACCTAGTTTCAGGCAGTCAACAGTTAACAGAAAGTCGATCCGTGATTAGGGATTAGTTAGACAATAACATTAATAGGAGTAACGCACTATAAGCTGAGATAAACTATACATCTTTTGTCCTCGAAATTTAGTTAATTGAAGTGATATTACAGAGTGTGTTTTAAATAGCTTAGAAGAGATAATATCTCCTTCGTGTAGGTATATTCTCCCTATCTAGGTAAAGCCCTTATTACTTCCTCTTTAAGCATAGACAAGCGTGGTTTGATGGTAATTACTTTATCTCCCTTCTGTAATCCGAGCTCCTGTAACGGTGATATTTACGTACACAAGAAAACATTCCAATTTAATAAAAGTAAAAGGCTCGTTAAAAAAATTTTTAGCACAACTTAAAGTGTTTCTTTGGTACAGTTTTTTTTTTTATGGGTCTAGCACACGTGCTGCAGGGAAGTCCCTAAAGGGCTCCACGAGCGGCATGTGTGCGGAAAAAGCGATTCATGTTGTTCTTGAATCGCTGTAAATTATACTCGGCGGGAAACACAGCGCTGGGCAAATTATTCCAAAGGGATGATGTTCTCCATATAAAAGCGTTGTACACGGAGTAACACGCTAAACCTCATACGGATGAAAAGCACCAGCGTGACGTGTATTTCTAACATGCACCGCTTTGGGAGGAATTAAGCAAGATACATCCTTCGAACACTTTCCATGAAAATACTTGTAGAATAGGCTCAAGTCGCCAACCGTTCTTCTATGTTCTAGCGAATCAAGGCCGCCGGTCAGTTCCGGGTCTCTAATCAGACGAACAGCTCTTCTCTGAACAGAATCCAACAAATGCAGTGTTTGGGAGCGGAGCCCCAAACATGGGAGCAGTATTCCATAGTTGGTCGAATTTGAGCTTTGTAAAGAATTAACAGTTGTTGTGGAGTGTAAAGCTTTCTGGTTCGAAATAATATTCCCAACTTGTGAGAAGCTCTCCTTGTTATGGCTGCAACATGTTTATGCCAGGACATATTTGCTCGCAAACTAACGCACAACAAATTGAGCGACGATACTAGGGAAATGGAGTGCCCCGACATAACTATGTCGGGTTTAGCAACGTTAATTTTGTTAGAAGAAACTGCCCCTGGGTTTTTGTAGCGTTAAATTCCACTTGGTTACTGTCACCCCAAGATAGAATTTCTTCCAGGTCTTTGTTAAGTTGAACGACCTCCCGCTGTCTGCGGATATTCACCTGAGCAGCCGATGTCCGAGCGTTCAAAATGAATGAAGAGACAAGCGTACTGTCATCTGCAAAGCTGTAGATTGGATTCCCGGTCTTTTCCAGCAGATCGTTAATGTAAATGAGAAAGAGAGTAGGAGACAGTATGGAGCCTTGGGGCACACCAGCGTTAATAGTGAAGGTGTTAGAAAGAAATCCGTCGACCGCCACTCGTAAAGAACGCTCTCTGAGGAAACATGAGAGCCACAAACAGAACTTTTCAGACATACCACAAGAGCGTAGCTTAGCCAACAGTCCATCGTGCCAAACACGGTCGAATGCCTTGGATATGTCAAGAGCAACCGCTCGAGATTCTCCAAAGTGTTGAATTGCGTTGTTCCAAACATGTGTTACATAAGTCAGAAGATCTCCTGTTGATCTATGTTTACGAAAGCCATATTGGTGATCACTAATAATATTGAATCGTTCAAGATATTTTAGAAGATGCTGATTGATAACCTTTTCCATGAATTTCGATATTATTAAAAGCAGTGCGAATGGTCGATAATTATTTGGCTAGGTCTTCTTGCCTTTTTTAGATATCGGCTGAACCGTGGCACATTTCCAGCAGGACGGAAAAATTCCCTTTCTGTAGGATAGGTTGAAAAGTCTACAGAAAACTGGTGTTAGTTCCCTTGCACAGTTTTTGAGAACTAAGGCAGGTATTCGGTCACCGCCAGAAGCCTTTTTTGGTGTCTAGCTTCATTAAAATACGCTTTATGATACGCTGTCTGAAGACAACATCGGGCATCTTTGACTGCAATATGGGAATAGTAGGTGGTGTTTTTCCATGGAAATCGACGGTAGAATGTGAAGCAAGGTTCGCTCTCTCAACAGGTGTGGTTGCAATGGAATTATCTGGCCGTGTAAGTGGTGGTATGGTGGATTTTGTGAAATTTTAACTAATTGCCTTAGCTACTGCCTAAAAGGACCTGGAATTGTTGGGACAAGCGAGAAGTTTGTTTCTAATTCGTTGATTGTGTGCCTCCTTGGTTTCGTCGATAATTCCTTTGCATCTGTTCCGGGCACGAACAAAGGTGTTACGATTTATGGTGTTAGAATTTTCACGCCATTGTCAGTAGGCAAGATGTTTAGAAGCAACAGTTTCTTTGCATTTTCGGTTAAACCAAGGCTTGCCGTTGGAGGGGCATTTCTTCGAAAAAGGGATGTAAGCTTCTATACCAGCCAAAATAACATCGGAGACCTCCGTGGCGCAGTCAGATGGGTTGTTGGATCGAAAACAAACGTCCATTGGCTTTTAAAATTTAAACTCCAACATTTTTTGCCCACAGATTGTAGTCAATTATTTTCGAGCAATAAAAACTTCTACGTATTTAACAATCAATGACTTCTCGTGTAAATAAAAGAAAATCAAACAATAAAAACACTCAAAATATCCTCATATAAGTATTGTATTAACTGGAAATTTCGCAGCACAATTGGCAATTTTAGCGACCCATGAGGAGATTGATTCCTTGAACAAACAAGTTCGAGGTCGGGTAAATATTGTCGACAACGATTGTAACAAAATAATAGTGGCTTCATATACATACAGGGTATGGCGCTTAAACCAGACAATATATAATAAAAGACTGTTGTTTAGTCAATTTCCAGTGGTTTATTTAAATTGCGATACAGCTTCTTCAGATCTACATTTTACACTGTCAAGTTAGATTTAATGTTCACAATTTTATATAATTTCTTCATTATAATATTACACCTAATTAAATTACCTTGATAGTATTGGGAAACCCACACAGACATGGAATTAGGAGAATAAATTCAATAACGGTGAATTGTTTAAATCTACCTGGTACCTGTAGTCCTTAATCGATTTATTTGCATTGTCTCTAAAAGGTTTAGTTTTAAACCTTTTTGTTGGGTATGTAAAATTTTGAAATTCTTGTTATACGTGTGATTTTCTGTTAAAAGATGATTAGCATATATTGAATTAGACTTTCTATGGATGAAATTTTTTTCATGTTCTGTAGTTCTTTGTATAAATGTACGTCCAGTTTATCCTATGTATGTTTTCGGACATGACCCACATGTTAATTGATAAACCCCTAATTTATTGTCTTTATTGATTTGTGGTTTGTAGTTTTTGAGATATTTCCCTATAGTATTGTTAGTCTTGTAAGCTATGTTGATATTTTTTTTATTTAAAAATTTTCCCAGTTTTTTTGTTGGTTTGCCGAAATAGGTTAAGCATTTAAATGTGGTTTTTCTGTCCTTAAAAAGTGGGTATATTTCTGAGATTGCCTTCTTTCTAAGTTTTTTCCTAATGTTTTCGATTAAAGTAACCGAATAACCGTTGTTAACGGCTACTTGTTTTATGTAGTTTAATTCTTTAGTAAAATTGTCCTCTGATAAGGGGATATTAGTTAGTCTATGTATAAAGCTATGATAAGCCGCAAGTTTATGATGGTTAGGGTGGTAATTTTTTGACGCATAAAATTTTCTGTTAAAAAGATGTTTAATTTGTCCGGATTTAAGCGCCACACCCTGTATATCTGGTTTCTACGAGTATAAGTAAAAGTTTGTGCTATGTTTTTTTATTCTGTTCTTCATTTTGCCTTATTTTTGCCACAATGTCGCTATTTTTTTCGGAAAGTAATGAAAATGAACAATTTCATTCTGATTGTCTCTTTTCTACTAAAACTTACCGGTGCTAAACGGCTGTTCGTATGTCGCAGATAATGGGTTTTAGCTGTAAAGACGCCACGATGCCAAGATGATTTTTTAATATTTATTTAGGACACCACCTATTATAAGCAGCAACTGTGTTTGCCTATCATAGAAATAGGAAATGATAAGTCTTGTAAACGTTATTAAATTAAGCAGAACTGACATGTCACTAAAATAGACAATAAAAGAGAGAAATTTCAATTAAAATAAAACATAAATTTATTCCCACATATTAGTTAAACTAGTACTTTACAGTGCTAACAATTTAAAATATGAAGATTGTTATTATTTAAAAACTAAGAGATACTATATGAACAATTTAACTACTCTCCGAAAAAGGTATCCCTGGTCTTGAGAATTACAAAAAAATCCCCCACACTATCCTTATGGAAAATGGTTCTCGGTCAAATTTGGGAAAATATAGTTTTTGAGGAGTAGAACAAAAGTTCTCGTGGGCACGAAGCGTAAAAGTCCATAATTTTTTAGATATCTCACCTTGAAGTTGGAATTTTTAAGAGGATTTTTATCTTTATGCGGGTTGATACGTAAGCAACAATCGATCCTCTTAAAAATGAAACTTGAAGGTCAGATATCTTAATAATTATGGACTTTTAAGCTTCATGCCCACGAGAACTTTTGTTCTACTCCTCAAATATATTTTCCCAAAATTTGAATAAGTTTGACCGAGAACCACTATTCTTTTATAAAAAGGTCTGCCTGTTTGTCCTATATACGCTTTATTGCAAGTGCCACAGCATAATTCGTAAACCCCCGATTTATTTTCTTTTTTTGTTTTACTTTTATTATTTTTAATATGTCGAGATAATGTGTTATTTGTACAGAAAGCAATATTTACATGATTTCTATGGAAAAATTTTTGAATTTTATTAGTTAATTTTCCGGTATAAGTGAGTGTATGAAATTTTTGTTTGTTTAGTTGTTTGTACGAGTACACCAGTCCTATTGCTTTTTTAAATTGTTTTTTCATTAAAATATTATTTATGAAATCGCTCCTGTATCCATTGTTTATACTAATTTGTTTTATAATACTTAATTCTTTCTGAAAATTTTCTTCCGTTAATGGTGTATTTATTAGTCTATGGATGAAAACTATTATAAGCCGAGATTTTATGTGTGAACGGGTGGTTAGAATTAGCGTGAATAGTTATATCTGAGTATGTTGGTTTATGGAAGATTTCAAAATTGTGTTTATTCATTTTGTTTGATATTTTTAAAGGAAATTAATCGATTTATTTGTTTCTATTTCCGTTGTAAAAGTAATATTATTATGAAGTTGGTTAATATAATCTAGAAAAAGTTTTAATTGTCGATCTGTGCCTGTAAAGCAAGTCAATATATCATCTACATACCGGTACCAATAAAAGAAATTTTTAAAAAGATGATAATTACTGATTCGTTCTTCTAAATCAGGGGTGCTCAAACTTGAACTGCTGGCGATCTACCTCAACATTGTTAGACTACGATCGATCGACTCTGAGAGGCTGCAAGTAAGTGTGATGCAGGATTGTCGTCTAAGTAGGGTGTATCGTGGCATAGATATTAGTTTTCCGCATAATATGCATTTTTTTAGTCAAGGTAAGTGTAGGTCTGCTCTAAAATGTCAATGAAAAAATTCATAATTATTCAAAATTGCGAGTTTATTGGTTCTTACAAAACAAACGAGTTTAGTGTCTAAACTTAACTAAAGAGTGACTTTGGATATTGAAGCGTGGCACTGCATGTCCTCAGCATACTTTTCATAAGATGGTACGTAATTGCGATATTTTGACTTAATTATCTTCATTTCAGAAAATGCAGACTCGCACAAGTAAGTTGACCCAAACATTGCCGTCAGTTGAAGGGCGATTTGCCTTAGATTCGGATATTTATCTTCAGATATAAAACACCAGAATTTTGTATCAGATGCTGTGGCTTTGAGATGTATATCTGATATAACCTGCACTAACTCATTTTCAACAGAACATGAGTCCATGTTAAATTGACTTGCTATTTCAGTAGCTAATTCCTCAATGTTTTTACACGAAAAAGGATAACTCATAAATGATGCGATATTTGCCAATTTACTGAAATCATAAAAACGTATTTCGAATTGGCCCAAAATATTTGATAATTCTGCCTCATAAATATCATAATTCAACTGAGGAATCCTTGCTTTCAAAGACGGAAAATTTTTCAGATCCTTTCTTTTCAGTTGATCTATCATAAGTTGCAATTTACTTTTGAATGCGTTTATTGCGCTAATCATCTCAATAATAGTTTTTCCTTTACCTTGAAGCTCCAAATTAATGGTGTTTAAATGCATTGTGATGTCTGTCAAAAGTGCCAAATCAGTCAGCCATTTTCCGTTTTTCAGCATCTGAGCATCATCACCTCTTTCGTCCAGAAAAGCTGTTATTTCAGGTAATAATTCTTGAAACCTTTCTAGGAATTTTCCGCGACTCAACCACCTGACGTCCGTGTGAAGAACTAAATCAGTGTGTTCAGCTGAGTCACTATCTTCCAACTGCAATTTAAAGAGCCGTCGTTGCAAGCTACGTGCACGGATAGAACTCACAATTTTTATTGCAATGCCCATAATCTCCTCCATGTTTAGAACTTTTGAACACAAAACTTGTTGATGTATAATGCAATGGAAGGAGAAAAATGAAGGGAAATCATCATTAGCTCGACACAATGCCACAAAACCGTTTTTGTTTCCAGTCATCGCTGGTGCTCCATCGGTTGTAATGCACACTAGTTTATATATTGGTAGCTTGTAGTTTGTTACAAAATTGAAGAAAAACGTCATGTATATCTTCGCCACGGGTCTTTCCTTTCAGAGGAATCATTGTCAAAAACTCTTCCTTAGCCGACATGTCATTGAATACCATGTTTTAGTTTATCTGCCATGTCCTGACTCATGACTTCAACACGCCTTGTGACAGTCGGACGAGATAACTGAAGTTCTCTAATAGCAGACATAATCTCTGTTTTATTTTTAAAATCTCCAAATAAAGTCTCACCCGCTTCAATAAATGCTTCCTTCACAACCAATCCATCATCAAATGGTTTCTTGTGTTTCGCCAATATATGAGATATTTTAAATGACGCGATCGTTGCAGCTTTTGATCATTGGCTGATCTTGTGAACATGGTTTGTTCTTTTTTCAAAAAGTTATCAAATCACGTACTTTTCGTTTTTTTAATTCACTCTGTGACGGAAAATCCTTTTCATAGTTTTTATGAACCGTTTTATGATGCCTCTCTAAGTTCCCAAGCTTAGGTATTGCAACTGACGCACGGCAAATGAGACAAATGCATTTATCCTTTACCATACAAAAGAAAAATTCTTCCTCCCAATCGTTATTAAAATGATAAGTTTTACTTTTCTTCGCCGCACTCATTTTGGACTATTTATTAATAAACTTTGTATCGATGTATCGCCTTCAAGTTACAACTCAGACTGACTCCTATTCCTGCAGGCGCAACATTTATATCGGCGCGAACGAAGTCTCGAATGTTCGCGTCAAACATGCCGCCCGAAGTTTCTAGAAAAATCGGTGGGAATCAAAAAACGCGGGTTTTCTTTGACAAGTACCGCGGGTTCCTTTGATAAAGCCGCCTTTTGCCGCTAGCAGGGGGTTATTACGATAAAAGAAAGTGATAAGGGGGTTTATTCTGGCCTAATTGTGGATCGAATAAATTTTAGTAGTTTATTCATTACATTTTATTTTAGTTACCTAAAACAAAATCTGTGAATAGTTCTATATCGGAATTTTTTTCTCGAGATCGACTCAAAAAGCACTCGCGATCGACTTGTCGATCGCGATCGACCGTTTGAGCACCCCTGTTCTAAATGGTCCATGAAAATTTCAGATAAAATTGGACTAAGAGGGTGTCCCATTATTAAACCTTTCTTACTTATATAAATGTTATCGTTAAATTCGAAATAATTCTGGTCTAAGCACAATGTTAAGATATCTAGCATTTCTTGTTTAATTATTGGGTTAACTTTAGTTTTATTGAGTAATCTTTGGACCAAATTTATAGCGTCTGATGGTGGTATACTAGGAAAAAGATTTTGTACATCAAACGATATAAATCTGAAGTTACTTGGTATAATTAACGGATTCATTTTTGCTATCAATTCATTACTATTTTTAATACTATATTTAGGTGTGAAATAGTAATGAATTGATAGCAAAAATTAATCCGTTAATTATACCAAGTAACTCCAGATTTATATCGTTTGATGTACAAAATCTTTTTCCTAATATACCACCATCAGACGCTATAAATTTGGTCCAAAGATTACTTAATAAAACTAATGTAAACCCAATAATTAAACAAGAAATATTAGATATCTTAACAATGTGCTTAGACCAGAATTATTTCGAATTTAACGATAACATTTATATAAGTAAGAAAGGTTTAATAATGGAAAACCCTCTTAGTCCAATTGTATCTGAAATTTTTATGGATCATTTAGAAGAACAAATCAGTAATTCTCATCTTTTTAAAAATTTCTTTTATTGGTACCGGTATGTAGATGATATATTGACTTGCTTTACAGGCACAGATCCACAATTAAAACTTTTTCTAGATTATATTAACCAACTTCATAATAATATTACTTTTACAACAGAAATAGAAACAAATAAATCGATTAATTTCCTAGATTTAAAAATATCAAACAAAATGAATAAACACGATTTTGAAATCTTCTATAAACCAAAAAATACTCAGATATAACTATACACGCTAATTCTAACCACCCGTTCACACATAAAATCTCGGCTTACAATAGTTTCATCCATAGACTAATAAATACACCATTAACGGAAGAAAATTTTCAGAAAGAATTAAATATTATAAAACAAATTAGTATAAACAAGCGATTTCGTAGATAATATTTTAATGAAAAAACAATTTAAAAAAGCAATAGGACTGGTGTACCCGTACAAACAACTAAACAAACAATTTCATACACTCACTTATACCGGAAAATTAACTAATAAAATTCAAAATTTTTTCCATAGAAATCATGTAAATATCGCTTTCCGTACAAATAACACATTATCTCGACATATTAAAAATAATAAAAAGTAAAACAAAAAAAGAAAATAAATCGGGGGTTTACGAATTATGCTGTGACACTTGCAATAAAACGTATATAGGACAAACAGGCAGACCTTTTTATAAAAGAATAAACGAACATAAACAAAGCTTTAGAATGAAAAATAACAAATCTCATTACGCTAAACGTTTAACAGAGGAAAATCATACATTTAATGAAGATTTCAAAATTTTGTATAACGGAAAGAAAGGAAAATTACTGAATTGTTTAGAACAGGTAGAAATTAATCAGAAAAAATCCTCAGGTCTATTACTCAACGATCAATTAGATGGGGGAGGGTCTCCTTTATTGAAGTTGTTCTAGGTATTAAGGTAAATATTGTTAATGAATTTAGTACTTGTAATTAGGTAAACTATGTATTCTGCAACATACTTTGTTAGTTAATTTACATCGTGCTCCAGAAGAAGACACAGTGTGTCGAAACAATTGTCAGCAATAATAAACATAAGTGGCGATCTTAAACATTTGTTTAAATTTTTATACCTAGTCATTAACTAGGATTGCACTATTAACAATTAATAGTCCTTTCTGCTGCATATGTATATTAAAATTCAATGCAAAATGCATTCTGTCCAATTAGAGAGATAAGCTTTTACACTTAATAAACATTTAACTATGTTTATTTAACAGGAGTCTGTCAAGTATGAACGTGACCGCTCGTATTCTTGAAAAAATGTGTTTCGAGAACATTTTTCGCCATTAATGTATTCTTTGGTGTGCTAACAACAGCGCAATTAGCTTAGTAAGTTGTCCAATCGCCGCATCAATAATCGCCTGGCATCTTCGGAGCATACTGTCGACGAGATTTCCTGCATACTACGGCAGTGATCTCCGAATTTTTCGAATTTCGCGAGACATCTGAGTCACAGTCTTCAGAGTCTTTCCTCTCAGCTTTCTCTTTACAAAGAGCCAAACGTTTTCAATAGGGTTGACGTCCGGCGATTATGAAGACCACTCTAGTATCTTATCGTGGGCTCACGCGAGTCGTTTTGCAACGTGAAGGTTTCTCCAACGTGCTTCGGAATTTGATGTTATGAGCACGAAAAATGTTGTCGAATGGTACAGATTAGCTATGATACAAATATCTTTGCCATAAAGCATGCTTTTTGAAGAATTTCCCTTAGCCGTGTGTACCCGACCTTGTCAAATGCTTTGGTCAAGACCAAAAAATATACATCTTTGTTCATACCCCTGCAGCGAGCGTTGGATGAGCACTTGTAAGCTAAAAGGGGTTGCTCGTGTACCAAGAGTATTACGAAAACCAAACTGTGATTCGCTGATGTTTGCTTACATTTTCTGTAGATTCTGTTATAAATAACTTTTGTGAAGACCTTAGTAGTGTGGTTAATCAAGCTTATCAAGCGGAATTCATCGCCTTCTTTAGCGCCTCTTTTCTTGGTTACTGTAATAAAGGTTGATTCTAGCCAGTCTTTAGGGAATTCAGCGATATTGTAAATGTTATTAAAAAGATTAGTGAGAGTATTGAGAAATTGATTATCCATTTCATATATTATTATTATAGTACTTCACCATAGATGTTATCAGGACTTGGTGCATTATTTTTAAGGGACGGAATGGCATTCTTTTTCTCATATTTCATAATGGGGATCTTGTGTCTGTATCACGTGTTGAGGGTTTGTTAGGTTGAAGTGAGGCAAAAAGCGTACCAATGTACCGTTTTCAGGTTGCAAGAATTTTCGAAGGATCTGAGATGAGATTTTTATTTTAATCAATTACACTAGTAGTTGGGTTGCACTTTGTTTATTATTCATTGCTTTTATTTATTTATGCATATTATGGTAATCATACACTACTGGACAAAATTAACGCAACAATATATTAAATCATACAAATCTCTATAATGAATTAATTTTAATAATTTTTTATGAACCTTGGTTACACTAAAAGTTAGAAAAAAAAAACTTATTCGGATACTTTAAAAATAAATCAGCTACCAAATTTCTCTATAAGATTCGAATTAAAATTAGGTTTCTAGGTGCAGGTATATGACGTTTCACATTTTTCTTAAGGTGATCCCATACATGTTCTATCGGATTCAGATCCGGGCTTTTTGGTAGCCATTACATAATCGGTATACCAACTTGATTAAGATAATCGAGTACCTCCCTAGCCACGTGAGGTCGAGCGTTTTCTTGCATAAACAGGAAATTGGGCCCCACAAAATGACCGAAAGGCATCACATGTTCTATTACAATATTCTCAAGACAGTAGTCAGCATTCATGGATCTCGTACGGACAGGAATTAACTCTGTGCGAGCATCAAAGCAGATGCCACCCCGGAACATAACAGAGCCACCGCCGAATTGAATCCTTGCAGATATATTGCAAGGAGCAAACCTCTCTCTTGGTCTTCGCCATACTCGCTCACGACCATCTGGATGTTTTAGACTAACCCTAGTTTCATCTGTGAAGAAAGAAAGTTTTCGTGATTTCGAGCAAAACGTAACCTGGCAACTCTGTTCTCTCTAGTACGCAAGGGCGCAGTGGCTGGTCTGCTACTGTTTAATCCAGCTTCATTTAACCGTCTTCTAACTGTTTTAGAAGAAATTGTGACATTGCGAACAGCTTCAAGTTCGTTTCTTATTATAGAATTAGTGACAGTCCTGTTTCTTAAAAGCATATTGTCTTATAAAACGTTCATCTAGGTCGCTAGTGCATCGTTTTCGCCCTTGCCCTAGCCTTCTAGAATAAGTTCCTACTTCAATAAAGCGTCTTACCATACGACTTATTGTGGAACGATGTTTGCCTAACAAATTGGCAACATAACTCTGACAATATCCCTCGTCCAATAAAACTGAGGCTCGCACTATCTCGTGTTCAGTTAAATTCCTTGTTCGATTCATTTTTCTAATTCTTCGGGATCAAAAATAAAACAGTCTACCACAAAAACGTATTACTTTGAAACAGGGAACAATTTATAAGCTTACTTTTAAAGAAAATCTATCGCGTTATTAAAGAAAATTGTTTATCTTCTAAAATATTCTTTAAAAACTGTAAATTTAAACGAATTGTTTTGATTTCTGCCATGAACAACGAAACAAAATATGCATAGCCTACTATTCAAATACTCGATAAACTTTAAAACTGACATAAGAAAAAGATAAATTAATTTTCAGATTGTTGCGTTAATTTTGTCCAGGAGTTTATTTCATTTCAGAATCTTCGATTTTATCACATTTCTCAGCAAACCACTTTTCATTGGCTTCTCTAATTTTGATGGGGCGCAATCAAACCCGATTTTCTTAATTTTGCCGCAACTTGACGCAGCATAAATTTCGGGTCCCGTGAAAATTAAGACACGATTCGTTTTTCGACTTTTGAGGTGACTTTGCCTACCGAGTCATGTTTTGGCAAATCGTTAAAAAACGATTTACCCACTTCTTCATAAACGACACCGACTTTTTAATATATTAAGCGACCACGGAAAGTGTCATTTTAGGTCCCTTCGGATAGGAACAAAGAAAGACTGCCTCGAACCGACGCGCAAACAAGTGACTCATTTCGGATTTTATGTGCGTCGTAGACAAAAGTTTCCTTTACCGATTTTTTCTTGAATCGCTAGAATCGCATCTACCAAAAAATGAATTATCGCGAACATGTTCTTACTTGACACTCTGTAGGTGTGCGTATTTGGTACAATTTTGTATCTTGCTATTTAAGAGGTGCGTTTAAAGAAAAAGGTATAAAATCCGTAATATGTGTTCATAAGTGTGATATTTTACGTAGAAATTTAATACATTATTTTTTTTAGATTAAAAAAGAAGAAGGGTTCTTTCTTCCAATCTATAACCTCCTTGCAAAAAAATAGTCAAAAGTTTTCGACTAAACGAGATCAATTAGAAGAAAAATCGACCGGTGCTAGAAATGACTACCTCCTTTGTCTAGCGGCAGCTAATGCGCATCAAACGAGGTGAGCAGAAATTATCTTTAACCTTTCATCATCCCTTACATAGGTTCCAATGTCCCAAAATCAATCCCAAATAATTAACACGTGTTACTTTTTAAAAAGAGCAGACAAAGAAATAAAATACAAAATACACTTACTGCAAGACGAAACGATAAGAGACCTATATAGACGACGATTAGATCAACAAAATTAAATGAATTTAACTACGACAACCTCCCACAGATGTATGAGCACATAAAAGAATGCATCAAACAGGCGGCCCTAGAAGCATTAGGTAAAGAAGACAACGAGAATAAGAAACATAAAATTAGAATCTATAAAAAAATCTATAAAGGAGAAAAAAAGACTACTACCATAAAAGGCCGCTGGGAGTGGACGCGGTTAACGATGAACAGAATGCTTTTTTGTAATAGGGTGAAACGCATATGTCAGGTATAACTTAGAAGATCTCGGATATAGAGAGACTCCTTAAACCGAGGAGGACAGTGACCTTGTCTTTCTCGAATAAGGTGCATCTCGGAATTCAGATTACACGATTTGAGGGCATATGATCATAAAGTAGTTGAAGAGTAAAAGGTTGACCCCCGTTGAGATTTTCGGCAAGCCAGAATCGCAGAGCAATATCGTGAAATAGTAAGTTTGAGAGTACCATATATACTGTGACCACATACCATATGACCGACATTTATATGTTAATGGGGTTCGCAAAAATGTTCTCTTAGTACTGTTTCCTACTACTACTACTACGAAAAATGGCTGAATACAAAATCAAAAGAATATCTACAGAAATATAAAGAGAAAAATGCAGAAACGAGAAGGATGATAAAAAAAGAAAAGAACGAGGGATGGGAAAAAGCGTGCGAACAGGTACAACAGTATATAGGAGGAACTAGAAGCACAGAGTCGTGGAGAATAATTAAAGCATTAAGGACCAAGAATAGAGATAAGACGTATATAGAGTATATCCCAGAAAGCGAGTAGGAAAAATATTATAAAAAACTGCAGAAGACAGACAAGAATTCCAAGAAGAGAACCCTGAAGAAGAACAGAATAAGGAAAAAAAAGAGATAGAACTAAGCTATGAAGAAGTAAAGAAGACATTAAAAAATACTCAAAAATAATAAATCTGCAGGGCCTGGAGATGTGGTAAATGAAATGATTAAGTACGGGTCTAATAAATTACATCGAAGGCTAAAAAACATGCTCCACAGAGCGATAAATGGAGAAAAAAGACCAGAGGAATGGTCAAAAGCCTATATAGTATATATATTTAAAAAGGGACACCGCAGAAAATGCACAAACTATAGAGGCCTAAGCATAATATAAAGTATGGGGCGTTTGTATGGAAAAATTATTAAAAATATCATAGAAGAAAGTATAAAAGGAAAAATTGGAGAAGACCAAGCAGGCTTTACGGCCGAAAAATCATGTATAGAGCACATATACACTATAAAACAAACAATGAAAAAAAAAAACTGGCAAAGAATAGCGAAGTTCACCTAGCCTTCATAGACATAAGAAAGGCCTATGACTCAATACCAAGACAAAGATTATGGAACGCAATGAAAGAAATATGCATTGACAAAGAACTAATATACGCAGTTCTCTACGAAAACAACACAGTGAACATAAAAATAGGACATAAAATAGGAAAGAGACTCCAAACATCAAAAGGCCTATTACAAGGATGCTCTACATCCCCAACACTATTCAAAATATACCTCGAACAAACATTAAAAAAATGGAAGCAAAAATGTAGTGGAATGGGAGTCCCAATACGAGAAGATTACTTATATACTCTAAGTTTCACAGACGACCAAGTAATCATAGCGCAAGATGAGGAAGACCTCAGTTATATGGTAAGAAAACTGAAAGAAAAAAACACTAAAGCAGGATTAGCAATAAACTTTGTAAAACGGAATATCTAACAACAAAGGAGGGAAAAGTGGAGAATCTAGAAGTCGATAATGAAACAACTATCAAAGGAACGGATAGATTTAAATATTTAGGAACCATCATTTCAAAAAACGCAACGTCCGAAGAAGAGATTAAAGTTAGATTAGGACAAACGCGGACATGCATAAGACAGTTAAATTCGATCCTGTGGGACAAACACATTACAAAGAGAAACAAAACACGCATATACAAATCAATAATACAAAGCATAATGACATACGGATCAGAAACATGGACGATCAACAAAAGAAATAAATCTAAAATTAACGCGGTAGAGATGGAGTATTGGAGAAGATGCTGTAGAGTGACACGTATGGAGAGAATACCAAATGAAGAAATAAGAAGGAGAATAAACATCAAAGAGAATGCAATAAACACCATTGAAGAAAAACGATTAAAATGGTATAGACACATAAGACGGAGCGAAGATAATAGGTGGATAAAGAAAATAACGGAGTGGGAAGAAAAAGAGGAAGATCCAGACGATTGTGGACAGACAATCTAGACGAGGCTATGGAGAACAGCGGTCTAACAGATGGAGACTGAGAAGATAGAAACGGATGGAATCAAAGTCTGAGAGAAGGAACACAGCGTTAGCTGTAGAAAATCTTTTATATATATATATATATATATATATATATATATATATATATATATATATATATATATATATGTATATGTGTACATATATATATATATATATATATATATATATATATATATATATATATATATATATATATATATATATATATTATATATATATATATATATATATATAGTATATATGTGTACATATATATATATATATTATATATATATATATATATATATATATATATATATACTTTTTTAAAAACAATCATTGAACATTTCTATATAACTGTGACAACTGTTTAACGAATTATACTTTTTTAAATATTAAATTTATCGCCATCATTATAGAAAGCTCTTAAGGTCATATCTGGAAAAGGAACAGTAATGACCAAATGTTTGCTAGTTTTTTGTCTTATATTTTAATGCTTCATCCGTCTATCATACCTCAAAATATTTATTCGGGGCAATCTGTAGAGATTTTTAGTTGCCCGGTAACAAAGCATCGCACCTTTATCTTATTAATTAAGAATGTTTTATCTTCCCAAAGATATATTGCAGTTAATTAAGTGTCAAAACGTTACGATTTTCCATTTCCTTCAAAATAAATATGTGTGGCAAAAAGCCCATATAAACTCTATTAAAAATGCTTAGAATTTTTAATAAAATTTTAAATATGTTATTAATACGATAATAACTCAAATTTTTAAGTTTTTAACTAAATTGGCGAGCAAAAAAATCGACTCAAACTTTTAGTATCATCTGAAACCTCATTGTATTCTCTTTCTAATGATACCAAATTCCATAGTATACCTCATAGTTTTTACTGATTAAAATGACTGAAAGGGGAAACAAGGAGAACAAGGATTGA
>CM032453.1:142073632-142216766 GCA_019049505.1 Pachyrhynchus sulphureomaculatus | reverse complement strand
TTCGAGTAATTTAGAATTTTTGTGTTTTCAGTAACTCTTTTCTTGGTACCTGGATGTTTAAATGGAACTATAAATACTTTATACTTAAAGCTTTAGACTTTTATCTTTCATTTCCTACCTTTAAATATATTTTTTTTTATTTTAAGTTTAAGTTGTATGATCAATAATAAACAAAAAATACGTTTATTATGAACACTTTTTTACGAGAAAAATTTAAAAAAAGTTGTTTAAAGTTATATTTTAAAACGCAATTTTTAAATAACACAAATAAAGTGGGTATTTTTAATTATTCCTATATTGAAACTTAAGGTATAATAATGATATATGCACAAGGATTTTCTTATCAACACTATATTTTATTAAATATTTGTAATTTACTGTATGTCCGTTAAAATCATGCAAAGAGAAATTTCGTTTGTTTTAACTTTTACAAATTATCAAGCAACAAAAATAAAAATTATTAGTATCATCGGAAAGCTGAAAGTCTCCTCTTCAAAACGCCATCTTTTAATTTTTTTGTACGCTCTATCCGAATTTTTAATAAATTCTCACTCTAATAAAAAACCTATGTACTATTTTGTTGTAAAATTTCCCGCTCTTTTACGTAGTGCATTAGTTTTTCGATATCTTTTGTATTTTTCGAAATATTGCCGAAAAACCGAATTTTTTATTTTATTTTGGATTTTCTGGACTTAGCGTACATCAAACTTTAGCAAACTTTCTTTTATTGTATTCTACGTCCAAAAAACCAGCTGTATGCCAAAATGCAACCTGTTAATATTTAATTTAAACCCCTGACGACTGGGCTATTATAGTGTTTGTTATAAATTGATTTTTAGGATCATCCGAGTTCCGACTCATTCTACGACAGTGACTTTGCCGACAATGAACAAGTGACTGCACCGATCGAATCGACAAAAATAGAAAAAGAACAAGACGAAAGTATACATGACCAGTTCGAGAGTCAAGAGGTGGACGGTGAGTGGGGTAGGCAACGATTTCCTCCTCAAACACTCACGTTTCTTATCACGTTTTGTGGCATGAAAATCGTTGCACTATTTTATACACAAGCCTAGAATAGAAATTGGTGAAGTTTATGCCAAAATATTTATTTTCCGGACATTTAAATGACATCGATTTTACTGAACATATTTATCCAAATTCACTATATAAAAAAACTAGATCCAAATTTAAAATCTCTAAATATGAACCTTTCTTTAAGCCGTTTGTGGGTTTAAGTTTTAAATTTTATTCCATGTTTTTAGTACTAGTTTCATGATTTCAGGTTAAATCCATCTTCAAGGTAAGAATTACTAACCTACTTGTTTTTATTTCCTTTTTAAACAATTTACAAACTAACTCTGGACATTCTGTTGTAACTGTCCGAACAAGGTGTGCCTGAAACAGGTTGTAATGACTTCGGCGACCACTCCAAATTTTCCGACAATAATCGAGTAGTATACTATAGTACAGGGGTCGGCAACCTTTTAACTAAGGGGTGCCAGTTTTCATCCATACAACATTTTGCGTGCCGACATAGGTACTTACTACAACTAAAATTAACAAAAATTAACTTAAATTAACTTAAAATATTGCTTTTAGAAGGTTTAATTACAAAAAATGTTTAACATTTAACAAATAATTTTATTATACTAGTCCTAGGACCTAGTGTGAACCCTGTGCTTGAAGTTCTTTAGAGAGTTTTCTTATATCCGGTTCATGTCTAGTTATTTTCAGTGTCACATATGCTTCCGAGTTGTCTGTTGTCAGCCTGCTTCGGTACGGGTTTAAAATCACTCTCATATGGGAAAAAAGTTGTTCATAGATATAGGATGATCCGAAAGCTGTAAGCATGGCAAACGCTACTTTCTTAAGACAAATAAATTTCTCTGGTAAACTCATCCAAAACTGAGTATCTCGTTTGAATGGTTCTGACAGTCACCTTCTAATACCCTTCTTAATTCTACAAATTTCGTGTTCCATAACTCGGAGCTTTTAAATTCAATGTATTGAAGATCAAAATCATTAACGTCCATCCATGAGAAAAGAGATATGTCAAAGCAACTACTGGAAAAATCCATTAAATCTGGTTTGATTAAAAAAGCGAAGATAGGACCATGTTTATCAAAATCCTGACCCCTCTCGATAAACTCCTCTTTTAAATTAGTCATATATTTAAGAATTTCGTCTATTAGTGCACCATCGTCGACACTGGATACATAAGTTTTTAAATTTGGAAAATATTTATATGTGTTTGTAGTAATATCGCTGATAAATAAATCTATTTTTAATTTGAATGATTTCCAGGATTCGTATAAATCCAGAACTGTTTTGCCTGAACCTTGTAAGTTTAAGTTGAGTTCACTGAGATGGTTTGTAATATCAGTAAGAAACATTAACATACAGATCCAGTTCTTACTTCTAGTTCCACTTGATTTTTTTTTCCAACAAGAACGATTTAATTTCGCCCAGACATTGCACAAATCTAGAGAGCACTTTACCACGGCTGAGCCAGCGCACATTATTGTGCAATGGTATATCTGAATATGCACTTTCTAATTCCTGCAGAAACGCCTTAAATTGTCTATGGGTCAGTGAAGAACGACCGACAATGTAATTAACTATTTTAACCACCCTATCCATCACGGAGTTTAAACTTCGAGCGGAGATTTTAGGCACAAACTCTCTTGGTGAATTATGCAATGAAAATTCAAAACTGATCGACCCATGGTTCAATAAAAAGGGAAACAAATTCTTTATGTCTCCCAATCATAGCAGGAGCGCCATCTGTCGTTACGCAAAAAAATTTTATTTAAATCAATGTTCCGCTTTTCAAAATGTTTAACAAATTCTGAAAATATATCCTCTCCTATTGTAGTTCCCTGCAATGGAAGCAGACAAATCAGCTCTTCATACACACTGCCATCATCGAAGTATCGCGCAACGATTGCCAGACGGCAATATCATTAATATCGACACTTTCATCCAATGTTACACTAAATACAAAACTCCGTTTGATAGCGTCTCTCTGCTGTTTTTGGACATTTTGTGTCATTTCGGTAATTCGTCTCTTGATGGTCCGCGCTGATGCCGGTATATCCCTAATCCTGCCAATATTGTATCCTTATTGGGCAAGTCGTCGAATAAAATCTCGCCAGTACTAAAAAACGTTTGCTTCATAAATTCTCCGTCAGTGAACGGCCTACCTTTTGTGCCAACGATTGTGCAATTTTGAAACTGCATTCAGTTACCTGATTTTTTCCTTGGAAACTTTGCTAAAGAATATTGACTGTATGTTTACTTGCTCGTTGTTTACTTGCTCTTTGTATTGCCTCCCTTTTATCAGCGTTATCTTTAAATGACGATTCATGTTTTATCTGGAAATGTCGTTGAACACTAGATGTCCGGAAAACTACGCTTTCCCGACATAGGACACAAATGGCCCGATCGTTTTGCTGTACAAAACCGTAATCTGTTGTCCATGAAGTTTGAAATGATCGAACGTCTACCTTCTGTTTCTTCGCGGCCATAACGCAACGTAAATTTTATTTTTAAACTTTTCGACAACTATTGACTGGAACGGATGTTACTTCTATACTAAATGATCCAAACGTGTAGCCGCTTGCTATATATAGAAAAATAATGTTTCCAGAAAATTCCAATAATTACGTTTATTAAATTTCTTAGAACAAAAATTATTATCTACAACGCTCCCATTGCAATCAAAGGCCGCCTAGAAGTTAAATCTAACAAAAACTAAAGTTCAGCAATATAAAAAGAGTTGCGGCGCGCGGGGAACGATTGAAGTCAAGTCAAACAAAAACCGCCTTATAGCGGCTCTTTTGATCTGAATTGAGGACGTTATTTGTGTTTTTGCCTAGGCTTATATTTAGAGGCTTGCCGTCTTTAATACTTGCCGAAATTAAAGCCAAACTAATGCATTCAGTAAAATTAAAAATTACAAAATATATATTTCGTAGTTTTTGGTAATTATACCTAGTGACCTATATAATATATCGTTTTTGTTTGTATCGTTAAAGTAATACTGTCTTCGATTATTTACTTAATTTACGAAACATTAATTTGGACCTGAAACATGGCGGGAAAGTCACAGATTACAGCGAATTAATGCCGCTCCTGGAGCGCTTTAGTAAACTTTGAAACTTTGAATAGTACGCGTGCCATTCAAAATTGCTTGGCGTGCCAGAGAAAGGCACGCGTGCCAAAGGTTGCCGACCCCTGCTATAGTACGTGTGAACAATTCTAAAATTGTTTGCCGAACCGTTTGGAAAAAAGTGCATTAAAAATTAAAAATGGAAAATTTCGAAATAAACATAATTTTCTATATTAATAATGCTCATTCAATTTATTTAAAAGATATTTACCTCATATTTATGTGATATTATTGCAACTGTCTATAATAGTATACCTGAAAACCATTATTTTGTCCGACGTGGTCGGGTGGGTGTTTATGATTTGTAGCTCTTGTGTTCTTCGATACAGGCTGGGTGTGTGATCAAACAGTAATAGCAGTGGTTCAATAAAAATAAGTAAAACTGTTGAAAGGTAACTGCAAAATTCCATTAAGGCAAAAAATATTTTATCGTTTAAAAACTTATCAACTGTGCTGCGGTTTCAACAAAAAATATGTATATAAAAATAAATATAAACAAAGTATTTACGTTTTTTGTAGCAGGAGATGAATTTTGCTTGGTCAAAATAATAGCAGTGTTCGCTTAACACTGGTGTGTTTCAAACCTAAATGGTTTTTTGCTGCTCTTGTGTTCGGTTAAATTTTCAAATTTAGAATAGTTTTGTGTCAGATCCATCAACACTTTTTCTGTTTTCAATACAACTGTGGGAAAGAAGAAGCACTGTTCTCAAGAAAAACGTGAATTGAATAAGAAAATTGCGTCGTGATGGAAAATCTTACATGCAGATTCAAAATATTTTGGGATGCTTAGCTAAAAATGGTAGCAAACGCTTTAAGATGGCAACCTACACCTGAAAGTCGAGGTCGTAAACGCAAAACTACATCCAGACAGGACACACTTATAGTTCGAGCTTCAAAAGCAAACCCATTTGCTTCGTCAACACAACTTCAGGAGATTGTGGGAGTGGATGTAGCTCCTAGGACGATACGACGACGACTTAAAGAAGCAAAGTTACCAGCAAGAAGTCCGCTTAAGGTACCCTTGTTAAATAAAAGACACAGAAAGAGGCGATTAGAGTTCGCGAAGGAACATATTGAATGGCCTCTATTTAAATGGCGTAATATACTGTGGTCCGACGAAAGCAAAATTGTATTATTTGGAAATGTAGGCCGCAGAACGTACGTTAGACCCCCTTTAGAAACCGCATATCGGCCTCGGTACACTATTAAGACAGTTAAATATGGAGGTTCAAACATAATGG
The DNA here is from genome assembly GCA_019049505.1 of Pachyrhynchus sulphureomaculatus. Taxonomy (NCBI): domain Eukaryota; kingdom Metazoa; phylum Arthropoda; class Insecta; order Coleoptera; family Curculionidae; genus Pachyrhynchus; species Pachyrhynchus sulphureomaculatus. The sequence continues at coordinate 142,211,351 of CM032453.1, read as the reverse complement.
TATGGGCATGTTTCTCCTACTTCGGAGTAGGGCCTATATTTGGGATTAAAAACATAATGACCGCCAGTGTCTATGTTGAAATTTTACAGGACATTATGTTGCCCTATGCAGAATATGAAATGCCACATAAATGGGTTTTTATGCATGACAATGACCCAAAACATAGCAGTCGATTATGTAAACAATTTTTAGAAAAGAAAAAAATTAATGTCTTAAATTGGCCAGCTCAAAGCCCAGATCTGAACCCGATAGAAAATCTGTGGGGCGATATTAAAGATAGCGTAGCACGTGAAAAACCTAAGAATCAAGACGAGCTCTGGGCTGTAATCAGAGATTCTTGGAAAAGCATTCCTGTTTTTAGATGTCAAGATTTGGTTAACTCTATGCCGCGACGTTGTGAAGCTGTCATATCCAATAAAGGGTTTACAATTAAGTATTAGGTGTATCTGATGCTCACAAAAGAAAAAAATTGTTAATTAGTTGTACAGTTTTTTTTAACAGTAATTTTAGTAAAACACTGCTATTATTTTGTCCACCATAATTTTTAGAAATTTGTCGTTTTTCTTTGATTTTTAAGAATTTAATTAATTAGCCTTATGCATCTTAGGTGGACTTCAAAATTACCATATTTATGTTTTAGTTGTTCTATTAAAAAAACTTAATAAATATGTTTTGATAAAAATTTAGTAAGCACTGCTATTATTTTGACCACAACTGTATGTGTGTGTAAATTGTATGTTTAGGTTAAGTTAGATTTAAGTTTAATCAACGACTACATTACCTATACTGGCTTATTATATTAGATTATTGGATTACTTAATAAATAAATTAAAAAACTCATGGCTAAATGGGATTTTTCCCAAGGCCAAACAAATTTTAACAAAAAAAAAATTTTTTTAATTCCAGGTCAATATTTTCTAAAATTTTTATGACTTTAGTTCTAGATCATCCAGAAATTTCTTTAAAAAATGATATTGAATGATGTAACTTCTAGTTTCATAATCTAATAAGAACATGTTTTTTCATAAAGATGTAATCTTGCTAATTACGTCAAAATAATAGTATGATTTATCTTTAGTACCCCATTTAATGGCTTCCCTCTTTTTTGAGACAAAGAAATAGCTACTTCTGATGGTTTTTTGTCAACACTTTTTCTTTCTTAATGATTTTTTAATAAATCACATACTAAACGTTCTTTTTCTTTCGGAAGCAGAGTATCACATATTTTTTTAAATTTTCGAAATTATTTAAGCGGCGGCAAAAATGAGGCTTTCCCCATGTCAATTCCATAGTACGTTTTGGACAATACCTTGCAACTATTTCAACTGTTATATTATTTTTTACAACTTTATATTTAGCCAACTTAAATTCAACTAATAAGATTATTGACCTCACTCAAACTACATATATCTACCACATGTAAATTTATACAATGTCAAAACTAACTTTTTTGACCTGGAGTTTTAAAAAATCTTAAAATTACCATAATTTTGGTTCCAGACTACGTCTCAAATTAATGGTTTTCGCGTAATAGACAGTTGTAATAATATTTATTTATTTATTTATTAACGGCGTTACGCCAATTTACACAACTATAAACATAATTAAAACAACTAAACATAATAAAAATTATAAACATACATAGAATCTAATATCACAATAAAACTAGTTTCACAGCAAGCAAATATCACAACTTTTTAACAATCAATTTAAAACTATCAATGGAGCCATGAATCCTGAGATCGAACCGATTGAAAGCCTCATTATTCTGGGCATGGGTCCATAATAGCCATAATTAGTCGCATGAAAGGACATACTAAACAGGTCCCTGCCTCTAGTGCGACGAGAAACATTAAATGTTAACCTGTCCAAGAGACAGGGACAATCAACCAGCCCATTTATTAACTTAAAAGAAAGAAGCAGGTCACAATGGAGTCTTCTAGTCTTCAGGATCGAAATACCCAAAATGCCTCTAAGGTTGTGGTGGTCTATGTGGTAACCATCTGGGGGTATGGCCAATTTAAAAGCACAAGTCCGCAGAAACCGGTACTGCACCGCCTCAATGGCTTCTATATATACATTGTAATGAGGAGACCATACTACAGCGGCATACTCAAGCCCCGATCTCACAATTGAACAATACAACAGTTTAAATGTAGAGCAGGAAAAGTCCCTACAGTATCTCGTGATGAACCCCAGATTTTTATAACCTTTCTGAACAATTGACAAAATGTGCCTATTGAGAGTAAATTTCTGGTCAAGAAGAACTCCCAGATCATTAATTTCACTAACATGCCTCAGCTTGCTGCCGTTAATGTTATACTCAAAAGTAAAGTTCCGTCTAGCTCTACCAAAACTAATGCTAACACACTTCTTAATATTCAAGTTCAACTCATTCAAGGTACTCCATCTATAGAGGCCATGAACATCCTTCTGAAGAGAGTGACAATCCTGCATCGTGTTAACCGTTTTAAACATTTTTAGATCATCTGCAAACATGAGGAATTTAGAATGTTGTATAAACTTGCCGACGTCCTTAAGAAAAAGTAGAAACAGTAGAGGACCACAGTGAGACCCCTGAGGCACACCTGAAAGAACTTTTATTTCTTTAGAAATACAATTATTAATTCGGACATACTGTGTACGACCCTCAGAAAACTGCCAATCCACCCAAGGACTTCACTACTTAGTCCTATTTTCAGCAACTTGCCTAACAAGAGCGTATGATTAACTCTGTCGAACGCCTTCGAAAAGTCAGTATATACACTATCAACACACTGGCGATTCCCAAGGGCGCTCAACAGACAATCATGATATGCAAGCAGTTTTGTGACAGTTGACCGACCAGGTCTAAAACCATGCTGCTCGTCAATTATTATGCTATTACTGCTCCATAACAAAAATCCCGCAACTAGACTGTCGAACAATTTGGGTATTGCGGATTGAATGCACACGCCCCTGTAGTTAGATATATCACTCCTATCACTGGACTTATGAATAGGGGTAACAAATGAGTTTTTCCAGTACATAGGGAATGTACTTGAGCATAGAGATAAATTAAAAATTAATTTTAGAGGAATTACAATAGAGCATATGCAAGCCTTCAATACTCCCGCAGGTATTCCATCTGGGCCAACTGAGAATGTATTTTTAAGATTATCTATCCCCTCATAGACCTCAGACAAACTGACTGATACTGAGTTAACATTTAAATTAGTGCATTCAACTATGCCCTTATAATAGCCAGGAATAGTATCCTGACTGCCACAATAAACTTCCCCAAAAAAGTCAGCAAAAAGATTCACACATTCTGCACCAGAATTGCTTATTCTATCATGGTAGCACATAGTGTTGGGATAACCCTGAGACTGTTTCATGTTATTCACATGTTTCCAAAACAATCTGGGATTGAATGAGATGCCGTTTTCAACCAACGTGAGATAATTTGAATAGCATGTGGCGGACAAAGCCTTGCACGATGCCTGAAGGGCAGCAAAAATGTTATAGTCAGCCGTAGAACCAGTTTCCTTAAAACGTTTATGAGCAACCTTCTTTTGGATCGTTAAATGTTGTAGCTCGCGAGTGAACCACACAGGAAAATTGGAACTTTTAAAACGCTTTATAGGCACATGCAATATTACATAAATATGAGATAAATATTTTTTAAATAAATTCAATGAGCATTATTAATGTAGAAAATTATGTTTATTTCGAAATTTTAAAATTGTTCACATATGCTCTGTATTCATCGATTACCGTCAGAAAATTTGGAGTGGTCGCCGAAGTCATTAAAACCTGTTTCAGGCACACCGTGCGAAAAAAGCAACGAAGCGATGTATAAAATAAAAAAACCGGTCAAGTGCAAGTTGAACTTGCGCAATTGGTGTTCCGTACGTTGATTGCTTTTAAAATAAAAAATTTTGTTACGGAGGTATAAAATGATTAGTAACTTCACAAAACTCACCCCAAATGAGTTTTCAACAAAGTTTGTTGCCAATCTTTACTGAAAGCTGATGACCTTCAAATTTTTGTTTTTTTTTTTTATAGACCAGATAAATTATTAAAGGTAATGCACTCGTGATAATGTTCGTTCAATCTACGTGGAGAATATTCCAGAATTTTTTCAAAATTTTTTGATAAGTACTTTTCGAGATAAGTACAGCGATTTTTCGCGATTTTTTAAAAATAATACAACGAAAAGTGCGCGCAAGTATTACATTATATATATATATATATATATATATATATATATATATATATATATATATATATATATATATATATATATATATATATATATATATATATATATATATATATATATATATATATATATATATATATATATATATATATATATATATATATATATATATATATATATATATATATATATATATATATATATATATATATATATATATATATATATATATATATATATATATATATATATTTTTACTCGTGTTTTCACAAGCTTTCATTTGACACCACACTCGATGACCTAGTAAAAAAATTTTTGTTTCACTTCCGATTTCACCCCCCCCAACACTAACCCCTTAAGTCAAAATTTAACTTTCAAAACTACATGGCTCTAGTGAGGCCATCAATTTCTATATTATTACCAAATTTCAACTTTCTATGAGAAATAGTTTCGGAGAAAATCTGGTGTGACAGACAAACAGACGGACAAACGGACAGACCCCCGAAGTCATCTTATAAGTGTTCCGTATGGAACACTAAAAAGGACGCACGATTTATACTACCAGTGTCCTTCAGTAAGTAAAGAGACGATTGGTCTCAGCTTAAACCCATTCAACGAAACCGCTCAATACTTCTACGAGTGCAAGTTGGCAACCTTGTGATGAGTTTTAATCAGCTGTTCGATGATGTAAAGTAAACATAACTTCAAAATATCCAGTTTACCATGAGGAGTCCATTGAAAGACTGCACTTTAGAAGAGCAGCGTTCTGTCATCAGATTGTTAGTAGCAGAAGGCGTTAAGCCAAGTGAAATACATTATAGAATGTTATTACAATATGGACAAAGTTGCATGAACCGTGCGAACGTTTACAAGTGAATAGATCGGTTCAAAAGTGGACGAACAAAAGTGTGTGATGAGCAGCGAAATGGACGTCCAATCGAAGTTTCCGATCCCTCGTTGGAATCGAAGATTGATGGACTTATTATGATAACAGAATAATTACTGTTGAAATGATAGCTTAGGAGGTTGGGGTAATTGTTGGAACATGCCCGCCCTCATACCCCTTACCCAAGAAAAACTTGTGTGATTTTTGCCTGTTCAGAGCTCTTACGTGAAAGAAGGTTCACCGACAATGAAAAAATGAAGAAAAAAGTGCAACAGTGACTCCGACGTTAACCGAAAGAATTCTTTGCCACAGGAATCAAGAAGCTAGCAGAAAGGTGGGACAAGTGTATTAACGTTCGGGGGGATTATGTCGAAAAGTAGGCCAAATTTTGTAACAATCCAGTAAATCGTTTTTGAGCTAGAGCTATTTGTCTCTTTACTTATTGAATGGCCCTCGCATTAACATCATATCCAAATACAGGGAAAGTCCTACCGCGGTTCAGGATCAACGTGTCTGTGGAAAAGCGACTCGCATTGGTGTTGAAACTCTGCAAATTGTACTCGGTGAGAAACGCAGTCCTGGGCAATTTATTTCAAATGGAAAAGGCCAGTACGAGAAGTGACATGCTGAATATCACAGGGATGTGAATTGAATCCAACAAGCGTAGTGTGTGTTCCAAACATGAGAGCAATATTTCATCATTGGCCGAATTGGAGTTTGTACAGGATTAAGGGGCTATACCAGTGTAACTACTTAAAAATAAACATATTTTTCTAGAATTTCTTTAAAGAAAACTACTACATCAAATATTTTAAAATATTGTAACGGGACAGGTGAAAAAAAAAGTAGCTCCAGTGCTGCCGTGATTGACGCCTCCACATTGGCTGGAATAAAAAAAAAACAAAATGATCATTAAATATAATTTTTCCGTACCAACAACCATAGATTTTAAAAAATATTGAAAATTATTAGAATGGCGGCGTTTATAAAAGAAAGTATAAAATTTTCGCTAAAAAAGTGTGTTTTTTGCATGCCAAACTGGCATTTTTGGGCCAATAAAAAAATTCATGGTTCATGGTACGACAAGACATGTCCTTAACATGCAAAAAAAAAGTTACAGCAGCAGCAAATTTAAAAAATGCAGTTTTGAGAAAAACGCGCGGACTAACGTGTAACACATAAATAATGATATCTTGCCACGTATCTACGTTTGTGACTATTTTGAGTCCACTGAAGATCGATTGTTTAACTTTCACTTACATGATGACGTCACGGCATTGGAATTTTAATACCTGCTCCGGTTCCCGTTACGCTTTTAAAAAACGAGTTTATTTTGTATTTTCAAAAATACCTGAACTAAACGGAACTGACTTTGATACTTCAACCTCTTATTCTATACATATGAAAGCATCGAAATATGTAAAAAAAAACGATTTCCGGGAATTATCGCACTGGTATGGCCCCTTCACAGTGTCTGAGTTTAAAGCTCTCTAGTTCGAAATAATATTCTTAGCTTTTGAGAAGCTCTCTTTGCCATTCGTTCAGCATGTTCATGCCAAGACATACTTGCTCCGAAATTAATGCCCAACAAATTGAGTGTCCCGACATACCCATTTTTTTTTTTTTTTTTTTTTATTGGTCTAGCACACGTGCTGCAGGGAAGTCCCTAAAAACGCTCCAGGAGCGGCACAAGTGCGGAAAAAGCGATTCACGTTGTTCTTGAATCGCTGATGTCGGTTTCAGCAACGTCAACTTTAAAACGCCTGGGTTTTTGTATCCTTAAATTCTACCTGGGTAATGTCACCATAAGATAGAATTTCTTCCAGGTCTTTGTTAGGTTGAACGAGTTCCTGCTGTTTACAGATATTTGTTTGAACAGATGATTTTGTAGTGTTCCAAGAGAATAAAGAAATAATGCGTACTGTCCTCTGCAAAACTATAGATTTTATTCTTGGTCCTTTTCAGCAGATTGTTAATGTAAATGAGGAAGAGAGTAAGAGATATTATGGAGTCTTGTGGATTGCAAAGGTATTAAAAATAAATTCTTCGACTGTCACTCGTAAAGTACGCTCTTTGAGGGAATACGAGGGCCATAAACAGAACTTTTCAGACGTTCCATAAGAGTGGAGCTTAGCAAATAAGCCTTTATGCCAAACACGGTCTCGAAATTCTCCAAAATGTTCAAACGCGTTACTCCAAGCATGTGTTATAACTTATAAAATAGGCTCAAATCGGCAACTGTCCTAAGGAACCACCCACCAAGTTCTGGGTCTCCAATCAGGCGAATAGAATCGAACAAGTGCAGCGTATGTTCGGGAACAGATTCCCAAATATAGGAACAATCTTCCATCGTTGGTCAAATTTGAGCTTCGTACGGTATTAAAAGTTGTTATATATATATATATATATATATATATATATATATATATATATATATATATATATATATATATATATATATCAATCGGTTTTATAACATCTTCCGATGCCTAATTTCCACTCCTCCCGGTTTCTCCATCCCTCCTCCTCCAGATGTCTCTCTAGTACTTCCTTGTTGATTCCTGCTCTCCAGCTTTGGCGTGGTCTTCCTCGCTTTCTTTTTCCATGAGGGTTCCAATTTAAAATCTTTTTAGGCAGTCGGTCTTGTGACATTCTCTGTACATGCCCGTACCATACCAACTGTTGGGTTCTGATTTCGTCCACTATATCGTGCTTTATTTCTAAAGCTCGCCTTATCGTGTCATTTGGTATGCGGTCTTTTCTGGATTTTCTGGCTGCTCGTCTCCAGAAATCCATTCCTGTAGCTTTTAGTATTTTTTCTGTTCTTTCCTTTAATGGCCACACCTGGGAGCTGTAAGTTATTATACTTTTCACTATTGAGTTGTAAATTCTCTTCTTATTTTCAATGGTTATGTTTTTGTCCCATAGTATACTATTAAGCATTGCAATCGCTTTTCTTCCTTGGATATTCCTCTCGAATATTGCTTCTTCCAGTGTTCCGTCCCTAGATATTCTCGTTCCCAAATACTTATAACTGGCACAGTGTTTGATGGTGTGTCCTGTGGCCAGTTTCAAGTCCTGCTGTTGTCCTCCGACGCACGTGTACTCGGTCTTTTTAATATTGACTTCTAGGCCCCATTTTTCATATTCATCCATAAGTTTTCGTGTCATGTATTCCATATCATCGATGTCCTGAGCGACTACTACCTGGTCATCTGTGAATGATAGCGTATACAATGTAGTATCGTCATCCAGTGGTAATCCCGTACTGCTGCATTTCCTTTTCCAGTTCTTCAGTGCACTCTCCAAATAGATTTTAAATAGCGTTGGGGATATACAGCAGCCCTGTTTGAGACCCTTTGAGACCGGGAACCCTGTTGTTATACCATATTTGGTTTTCACACTACTTCTTGCGTCTTGGTATAAGGATTTTACGGCTTTAATTATTTCGGTGCTTACATTACTCTGTTGTAGTGTTTCCCACAATCTCATTAGGGGCACGCTGTCGTAGGCCTTTTTTAGATCAACAAACAAGACATGGACTTCCTGATCAAATGCGGTTTTCTTTTCTAGGATTTGTGTCAGTGAGAAGAGATGGTCTATTGTGGATCTTCCTGCTCTAAAGCCTTAAAAGTTGTTGCGAAGTATAAAGCTTTCTAGTACGAAATAATATTCCCAGCTTTTGAGAAGCTATCTTTGCTACGCATGCAACATGATCATGCCAAGACATATTTGCTCCTAAGTTAAGACCTAGCAAGTTGAATGGTAATGTTAGAGAAACAAACTGTCTTGACATAATTATGTTGGATTCAGCAATGTTAAATTAATTCCACTTGGTTATTGTCATAGAATTTCCTCTGCTGCTTGCAGATATTTGCGTGGACAGTTAATGTTGGAGCGTTTAAAGTAAATAACGTAACAAGCATACCGTCATCGGCAAAACTTTAGATTGAATTCCTAATCCTTTCCAACAGATCGGTAATGTAAAAGAGACAGTAGGGGGTAGCATGGATACAATGATTCGATCTAATGGAAAATCGGAAATATATATCAATTGGCAGATAAGTCAAACTAAAAGTGTTGTTAAAATTGTGGCGGCTCGTGGCTCCGTGCTCGCGGTGCAGAAGGTCTCGGGTTCCAATCCCGGCAGGTTGGTATACTTATTTATTTAAGTATATATGGCCTGGCCACGTACATAGGTAGAAGTTGTTTAAAGACATGCAATAACGTCCGTGGCAGCATTACCACGTTGTCTAAAAGGTGCTGTGAAATACAAAAATGTATGTTTCGGCACTTGAACAACGTTGACGGGTATTATGAGATCCCCGCCGATATCCTCAGGATATGAAAAAGGGTAAAATCCCTACTCAAGTGGGGAAGTGAACGATTAAAAAAAAAGTAGTTACACTCTAAAACGTCAAAAAATTGCTCGAACAGCTTTCAAAAGCGCCAAAAATGTTAGGTTATGTTGTGCCGGTAAAAAAGATCGCAAAAGTTGATTTATCTTGAAATTTTGATTTACAGTGAAAAATTTAAGTACAAAATTAATTTAAATATTATTTATTATTTTAAAACAAAAATGTAGACTAAATTAATTTTTGAATAACGCTTTGGGAGGTGTAAGGCCTAGATCTATGATGTTAAGTTTAAACCTTTTTAGTCAATCTGATTTTTTGTCTATTATCTATATAATTTATGAACTAGGTAGCAAATTTATAATACTTGGCAACCACATCAACACCAAATTATTTGTTAATCGTTATATGTAAACGTAATACCTACACGATACATCAAAAGGGTTATATTTTATACAACACGGGGTTATTAATTGCGATATGATACTATTCAGTCAAATATAAAAAATGAAAAATAGCAAAAATAGCAGAAACAGATAAATAAATCATGATTTGGTGACTAATTTATATTGGATTATATATATATATATATATATATATATATATATATATATATATATATATATATATATATATATATATATATATATATATATATGCAAGGGTTGTTTGAAAAGTATGGTAAATAACACACATATGGGTCATTCTTTTTCAAACCGTACGGTTCGAGGAAACAAGAGTCTTCATATTTCCGATTTGCCTAAAAGATTTTTTATGGCTTCTATACTTTTTATTAGTCGACACGTGTATCGGAATGTTTTTTGCCAATGTATATTTTGCAAAATATTGATGTTATAAATTACACAGCCCCACAAAAAAAAAGTGGGGTATACTTTTGATGCGATATATCGGATCCGTAGTATTTTTGCCCGCTGATCACGAATCTGACGTCAGAATATCGCCATCACATCTCAATTTTTTTCTAACCTCAAAAAATAGGTAAAAATTAGTAAAAATTCGGAAAAATATACTCCTAAAAAATTGATTCAAGCTTTTTTCATGAATCCAAAGATGTATTAATATGTATTCGGACACGCTAAGCTAATATTCATCGGTTGGATTAAGCCATACAGTTCTGTTTTCTTTCTAACTTCAATAAATCAGACAGATATAGTGCTTCTCGAATGCAAAAACGAATTCAAATTAAAATTCAAACCGATTCTTACCAAATTTGGTACACGGGGGTTTTTTGGGTTGCTGATCATGAATCTGAGGTCGGATTTGCAAAATTCAAAATGGCGGATCCAAGATGGCGGACAAAATTTTTGAAAACCAACCGATTCCTACCAAATTTGGTATACAGTTGGGGAATCCTCAAACCTGATACTCCCTTAGACTCCCACACCCTGTAACCTCAAAAAATAGACCTCAATAACCCTGTAACTTTAAAAATGAGACCCAATAAACTCAAAACCAGGACTTTTAAACCATATACTCTCAAATAGTAGACCCTTAAGCCTAGAATTGCGAAGGTTCGACCCGCGCCTAACTTTCCGTTTTTTGGCTGTATCTTGTTCTTTTTTCCGCGAATGACCTATTCAAAGGCTTTCTGCCCAAACGCTTTTGAGGCCTTATTTCTCTTTTTAGCGACCAGCAATAGTCCGCTAGCATATGGTCATCCCATCGTCCTTGATACCGATTTTCTATGATTTTCAGATCTTGGTGAAAACGTTCCCCTTGCTCTTCACTGTAGTCACCAAGATTATCTGGGAAATCATCGATGTGGGAGTCCAGGAAATGTAATTTTAGATTCATTAAGCAACCTAATGTTTGAAAATTTTTTACCATTTTCTCGACTATTTCTTTGTACTTAGGACTTTTATTATTTCCCAAAAAGTTTGTTGCGACTTCTTTAAAACTAAGCCAAGCAGCTTTTCAACTTTATTCATTTTAGTAACAAATAATGAATCTTGAAACAATTTTCTTATTTGTGGCCCGTCAAATACGCCTGCCTTAATTTTAGCTTCAGAAAATTTCGGAAATTTTTTTATGCAAATATTTGAAACATGGGCCGTTTGTATCTAATGCTCTCGTGAATTGCTTCATAAGTCCAAGCTTAATGTGAAGCGGGGGAATAAGAACTTTTCCTGGATCTACCAATGGTAGAAACAATACATTATTTTCACCAGGAGTGTGAACGATTCTCTTGTTGGCCAAATTTTTTTCTTATAATGACGTTCCCTGTCTCTGCTATTCCACAGACATTTATAACAGGGATAAAGTGTAAACCCTGACTGTTGGCCAAGCAATATTGTTACAATTTTCAGATCTCCACAAATTTTCCAGTTATGATCAGCATATTTTATTTTTATCAAAAGCTGCTTCATTTTTTCATATTGCTCTTCCATAACTGTGGAATGAGCAATCGGAATGGGAGCGTAAACGTTGGTATTATGCAGCAAAAACTGCCTTAATGCTCCGTTTAGAAGAATCAATGAACAATCTCCATTCTTCAGGATCGTATGAGTTATTTTGAAATTCATCCATTAGACCTTTTACATCGGTACAATATGAAAGTGACAATTCCTCGTCCATTGTGAAATATTTTCGAAATTCTTCATCTCTGTTTCTATAATAAGAAATCGTAGCTTCTGGCTTAAGTAAATGTCTTTTCTTTAAAAAGGAAGCAAGATGCTCTGAACCATCTTTGGATAAGCCTAAATCTCTGACTAGATCACTAAGTTCTGACTGTGATACGAGTATTGGTTCTGGTTTACGGTTGTATGGTAGAAATTCTTTATCTGTGTCACTAGTATATGATAGGTTGTCACTAGAACATTCATTAGTAACAGTGTTTGAATCTTTTTCGACAGTCTCAATGTTTTCGGCATGAACTGATAAGGTGAAATCATTTGTTTCCATAACATCAGCATCAAGTGGTTCAGGAGGCGGAATTAGTTTAGTTGGTCTTGTTACTGTCGAAACATCGTTATAAGTAATAGTGCTTTTATTTTTTTCGGTTATGCCTAGATATAACATTCATACAAAAGAAGCAATCATTTTCACTGTATGGTCTATTCCATATTGCTGGTCTGGAATATTGAATCGCCTTCTTATTGATGTACAACATTATTTTGCAAGAACTGCAAATGATGTGGGGAACCCAATCTGTATCCTGGTGCTGTATTTCAATGTTAAAACAATCCTTATATAAGGTTTTAATTTTATCCGTTTTCGGTGACCCTATTTTGCTCAATACGTGTTGACAGCAAATATAACAAAATGAATCACTGTTTTTATCGCACTTATGAAAAGTCCTTGTACCGTGCGACCGTTTTCTTGTAGCACTATACTCTACATGAGCCAAGTCACCCACACATGAAGAGCTACGGTCGCTGGATGACGACGGCTGCGGGCCCGCTTTCCCACCCTGACCAACCGCCGATACTGGGTTTCCGAGTCCCTGCAACGTAATTCTCTTTCTTCTACCTGCCATGACGGCATCTAAGCCGTTATCCAGGGACTCTGCTGGCTAGTGGAGTAACACCGTTGCCCACCGTCACCACGTGGAGGTGTCCTGGATGCAGGTAGAAGAATAAAAATCGACCGATGAATTTTCTCGGCGTTCAAAATGGCGCGAAAACATCTGCCATCTTGAATTTTGCAAATCTAACCTCAGATTTGTGATCAGCGACCCAAAAAATCCCCGTGTACCAAATTTGGTAAGGATCGGTTGAATTTTAATTTGAATTCGTTTTTTTTTTGCATTCGAGAAGCACTATATCTGTCTGATTTATTGAGGTTAGAAAGAAAACAGAACTGTATGGCTCAATCCAACCGATGAATATTAGCTTAGCGTGTCCGAATACATATTAATACATCTTTGGATTCATGAAAAAGCTTGAATCAATTTTTTAGGAGTATATTTTTCTTAATTCTTACTAATTTTTACCTATTTTTTGAGGTTAGAAAAAAATTGAGATGTGATGGCGATATTCTGACGTCAGATTCGTGATCAGCGGGCAAAAATACTACGGATCTGATATATCGCATCAAAAGTATACCCCACTTCTTTTTTTTGTGGGGCTGTGTTATCGTAGTCCACTAATCGGAGGCACATTAAAAAAGCAATATCCCCGGTTCTATTTACAGTATAAACTTCGTTCTTCCGCCATTTTATTGCTCTTTATGTTAGCTTTCGCAAAGTATAATCGTGAAATTTTTTAATTGTTTAATTATAAAAAATAACAACAATGAAATTGTTTAAATAATTTTTCATGCTTGCCCCGACAACTTATAAAATCGAAAAATACCATTATATTCGCCCTGCCTGTTTTCAGTTGTTTTACAATAAACCACATAAGGTCTGAGGTTGATCCCTCGCAAACCGCGCGGCCTGCCTTACCTTTTACCATTGTATTCCGTAAATACCGGAATAAGTACTACAAATTCTGTTCTCTTGTTTGTCGACCCTATCCCAACTGATGAGCCGTGATACGGCGAAACGCGTCTCGGGATGGATGGACAAATAAGAGAAGAGTGGGTAGACTGCTGAAATATGGGCTTTGCCTGTTTTCAGTTGTTTTACAATAAACCATAGAAGGAGATTATGTTGAAAAATAAAAGTAAATTTTTCAACTTTGTTCGTATTTTCTTCCTCCATAACCTTACTTTCCAAACAATCCTCGTGTATGAATATATACATACGTATATACAGGCTTATCATACACAGCCCACTGTCATTCCAGCACTGCAGCTTGAAAATTTAACATGTTGTTGCAAGTTATCGCTTTCAATATTATCATTGTGTTAGAGTAAATATAATAAGAATGTCCTCTTAGCATATTTATAAACGTATTTAAAGTAAACAAAAAATTAAAAAATACTTTTGAAGATTGCAATCTTGTGGTGACTAGATTATATTTTATTAGAATAATACCCAATATTACTAAATTCTTCAAATTTTATAAATGTTATATAGCTGTATTGGAACAAGAAAGGCAAAGAATCGAACAGCTCACCGCAGGATGGGACGATCCGACACAAGTAGATTGGGGTGCTGAAGAAGAGGCGGCCATGGAAGCAGCTGCGGTAGCTGCCGATGAATACGAACCCGAACCAACGCCACCTAGCGGACCATTATTAAAATGTACAGCACTATACTCATATACGGTACTTAAATTTTGTTATTTTCTAAATATTTATAGTAATATTTATGACCATACATAGGCGATTTCGGAGACATGTCAAGGTCGGACCATTGCGTCACAAACACACGTACACTGCTGTCTAATTTACTTCATTTTTAAGAATGAAAGGCTTGCAAAAATCTAATAAAGGATCGAAACGTTAAAAAGCAAATAAAGCATATTTATTTGCCGCCCTCATATTCACTTTCCTCGTTAGTTCTATAACCTTGTAAACAATTAATTTTGTCTACTTACCAACTGTTCAGTCGTTTTCAAACAACATAGAATTAATTCACCTGCATTCTTGTCTAACTGAATATCAGTGCATTACATCTAAACGCACAATTTTATGAAAATAGCTTTTAAAAAGGAAAAATCTGGGTACCCACAAATCTTTCTTCTTCCTCTAGCTTTGATAACAATTGAGCCCCGCTGATTTTTAATATCCTCATACCAACGTTGTTGAGGTCTGCCAGTACTTCTTTTTTTCCCCCATGGTCTCCATCTGGTCACTTTTCTGCTACAGTTATCAGTATTTGTGGCCACATGGCCAGCTCAGTTCCACTTAAGAGAAGATATCCTTTCAATTATGTCGTTGATCCCTTTCTTTTCCTTATCCAATCGTTTGGTTTGCAGTCCCTAAGTGATATACCTAGGATTTCCCTTTCAGTTGCTCTCTGGTAATCTTACAATTTTCTAATAACTTTCCGGGTCAGAACCCAAGTTTTGCTGCCATATGTTGTTACTGATAGAATGCATCCGTTATAACAGGGTTACAGGGAAAGTCGTCCTAGATAATTAAGAACGTTATAGTTTAGGTCGTTTCTGACCGATTTGACTCTATGACATGATGTCCTAAACTTAACCGTTTTCGAGATATTGAAGTTTAAAGATTTTCTAAAAAAAAACATGTTTTTTTTTGCTTTTATATCGATTTTTTTTTATTAGAGGTTCTCGAGTGCGATTTTTTGGTTATTTTTAGTTAGTCTGTATGTCAAGTATCAAAAACCATCAAAAAAATTTGAACTAGTTACTAACAGTTTCAAGTGGCGGCTTGTTAATGTTTCTAAATTACGAATTTTTACCAAGTGTTTCTACTTTAAATCAATAAAGAGAAAAAAAAATGTATGGAAGTTATTCTGCAAATTATTTTAAAAACTTTTACGTCTTTTTAGCTATCAAAAAAGGTAAAATACTAGGAGTTTAATAGGAAACCTGTACACAGAATGACACCTAAAGCGGGCTCGGGTAGCAAAAGGTAAATTTTTAGTTCTAGGTGAAAATACGAAAAATACACAAATAAAACAAAAAACCTTGCAATTTAATATTTTTTATTAATTATAATTCATGTTCTATATGGTCGCCCCTATTTCTAACACAAATTCTCATTCTTTTTCTTAAATTACTTTTCACAACGCTGGTTGTGAGGTGCCGCCTCATTTCGTCAGCCGCATCAATTATTTTTTGTCTTAGGACATCCACGTTTTCGATAGGAGTCATCTGGTCGTATACGAGACTTTTCATGTGACCCCACACATAAAAATCCATCGGTGTTAGGTCTGGGTTTCTCGCCGGCCAAGGTATGGGTCCGCCTCTTCCAATCCATTTGTTGGGATAATTGTCATTGAGCCATGCACGAACACTTCCTCTGTAGTGAGCTGGCAGCCATCGTGTTGAAAGTACATGTTTTGTCTCAAACCAATAGGTAGGTCTTCTATCAAATTAGGTAAATCGTTCCGCAAAAAATTGTCGTATTCCTCGCCATTCAAATTATCTGGCAGGAAGAATGGCCCAACCAAATAATTTGAAATTATACTCATCCACACATTTAAGCTGAATCTTGTTTGTGATCCTTTCGTTCTTTTTTTGTTTGGGTTGCCTTCCTCTTTAGAAGCCCAATAGTGGGCAATGTGGTAGTTTGTAAGACCGTCTTTGTCGAATTTCGACTCGTCAGTCCATAGTATTTTCTTAAAAAAAGATGCATCTTCGACATCGGTATTGAGCATAAATCTGCAGAATTCTAATCGTCGGAACGGATCCCCTTCTTCAATGACTTGCACGGACGTTTAGTGGTAAGGGTGTTTGCCCAACAGTATGCATTACAAACCATACCTTCCACTGCGAAATACCAAGCTGTTGTGCGACAACATTTGTAGATGTGGTTGGGTCCACCTCAAAGAGACGTCGTATTTCGTTTTCTTCGTCTTCGTCAAAGATACGTGGTCGTCCCATGTCAGTCCGCCGTCTTTGTACGGAACCAGTTTCTCGTAGTCTTCGATAAGTTCCATCAAATACGCTAACATCAGGTACACGACGAGTAGGATATCGCAGTATGTATTCATCACGTGCACGCGACGACACTCCTTCGCAAAATCCGTAACACATTAAAATGTCAGCATAATCCTCGTTGGTATACGTTGCCATATTCACAAGCAGAGATCAAAATCCAGTTACGAGCCAATTCACACAGTCAGAAGATGAAACACAGATATTTTTGAAAAGCACGGTATAGCACATCTACCACGGACGAATCGCATGAGCAGACTAAAAATCATTCAATAATGTTTAGTGAACAGAAAATGTCACTCGCACAGAGAGTACCCGACCGGAAAAATGCTTACCCAACCCTTTTTATTGTTTGAAGGTGCAGGTAGTAAACCGGTAATTGGTAGTATCTAAATTCTATTATTACGTTACTCTACATTTGGGCCTATTCAAATCTCATTTTCTTAGAATTTTCAATAGATCCAGTAGATATTATACCGTTTTAGATAGCTAAAAAGACGTAAAAGTTTTTAAAATAATTTGCAGAATAACTTCCAAACTTTTTTTTTCTCTTTATTGATTTAAAGTAGGAAACACTTGGTAAAAATTCGTAATTTAGAAACATTAACAAGACGCCATTTGAAACTGTTAGTAACTAGTTCAAATTGTTTTGATTATTTTTTTAATACTTGACATACAGACTAACTAAAAATAACCAAAAAATCGCACTCGAGAACCTCTAATAAAAAAAATCGATATAAAAGCAAAAAAAAAAAACATGTTTTTTTTTAGAAAATCTTTAAACTTCAATATCTCGAAAACGGTTAAGTTTAGGACATCATGTCACAGAGTCAAATCTGTCAGAAACGACCTAAACTATAACGTCCTTAATTATCTAGGACGACTTTTCCTGTAACCCTGTATACTTTACTTTTAAGTTTTAAAGGCAGTTTGGAATGAAAGACTTGCTTCATTTTACCGTAAGCCGCCCATCCCTGGCGTATCCTTTGATTGGCTTCCAGTTCTTGATTGATTTTTCCGATTGTACCTTCCTATCCCAAGTACATATGAATCCACCCTTTCCACTTGTTGCCCGTATTGTGATGTTCATCTCTAAATCGACCTTTTTGCTTCAGGTTGTAGTTCTTGGAGGATTTCTTTCAATTCGATTTCGTTATCGGCAAAAAGTGCAATGTCATCAGCAAATCTTAAGTTGTTGAATCTCTCTCCGGATAGTTTTCCTGTTTCCCAGTGAAGGCTCTTGAAAATATCTTTTAGTACCAGGGTGAATATTGTGGCTGATATAGTGTCTGCCTGACTAAAACCTCTCTTTATTTTTACTTCCTTGGTATCCTCGTGTAACAGTTTTGATTTTTCATTGATTTGTCGGTATATTAATATACCTTTGATCGACTCTTGCGTTTTTCATCACTTTCTCAACTGCCCTGTATTCCACTGTGTCGAAAGTTTTTCTGAAGTCGACAAGTGCCATCCAGGCTGTAATATTGTATTCGGTTACCTTTTCTATAAGTTATCTGACCGTGTGTAGATGTTCAATTGTGCTATATCTTGTTCGGAAGCCTGCTTGTTCTTTGGGTTGGTAATTTTTAAATTTTTTCTCTAATCAACCGTTTGTATTTATGCCATGTCTCCCAAATCGCCGGAATCTATTTATAGCTCTGGTATATTTATGAAAGGGTTATGATCACCAAGTACTCTATTAGCATACTTTCAGGCTCAAAATCCGGACGAATTAACTATAGTAGAAAACGAACAATTAGAAGTGGTAGGAGAAGGAGACGGAGATGGGTGGTTAAGAGCGAGGAACTATCGCGGCGAAGAGGGTTATGTTCCTCACAATTACCTTGACATAGAACGGGAGCAATCGGTAACTACTCCTGGACTACAGGCACAAATTTCCTTTTCTTCCGTCGATTATACTATCGATAATGAAGAGGAGAATCAGCCACAGACTGAAACACGCAATCACCTGAACAAGTAAGTTAATAAAAGTTAGGAATACACATAGCATTACAATACATCAATAATAAATTATCTATCCTAGGTTTCTGTAATATCTATGCCCATTCAAAAAACGACGAGTGGTAGCGATGCACCGTCCTCTTATTGTATAGCACTTTACGATTATGACGGCGAAGGGAGCGAGGAATTGACATTTGAAGAAGGTCAAATCATAAAAGTTATAAGTAAATGTGCGCACAGTATTGACGATGGATGGTGGCAAGGAGAATTAGAAGGTAAGGCAAAAACAATGACGGTTTTAAGCTCAGTGTCCGCGTTATGATCCCTGTAATTAGTCGAGCCACCCCGACTTGGAAAAATAAACAAAAATGGGAATCTCTACCTGTTGGAACCATAATTTGTTATCATCTGTTAATGCTAGGTCTAACATATAATCTTAATTTGTCTTTAAACTTTAATGGCGGTGTCATATTTTTGTTACCCCGTCAGAAACCTTATGAAAGTGAAGAGGGAAAAGCGCCATTTAGTAAATAACTCTGCAAAAATTCGTAAAAATCTGGGATCAACATTCTTAAGTGTTTTATGTATTTTTTAAGGTCGGATAGGAAACTTCCCCTCATTAGTGGTAGAAGAATGTGACGAATTTGGAGAGCCTATAACGAATCAATGGGACGAGACTCCCCCTCCTTCAGCACCTCCCGTTTTCACTCCCCCTGATATTCCGAATTTTCTGAAGGAGCCGGCTGACGGTACCCCTGAAGACCTACCCTCCGTAAGTAAATGGAGCCGAAGATCCTAATATGCTTGTTCTTATGGTTAGTACGTCTTATCTAATCGAAAGTTGCCGAGCAAGAACGAATGTGTTGCTGTTTTTTATTTTATTCAAGACGTGCAACAACAATTTGTTTTGCTGCTATTAACAAAAGTATGGTACAGACCCTAGAAGAGGTATTTAGACTGGACGGAAAGCTTTACTTTAAATATATTAAATGTAAAATTCTGACTACCTTCTTCTAGGTTGATCCCCCGAAACAGTCGGCTCCAGTATTAAGCCTTGAAGAAGTCAAAGAAGAACAAAGTACAAAAACAGTAGAGGAAACAGCGAGATCGGCGCCTCCTGGCGGTTTCCACATGAAGCTTTCCAGGGATCAACACGAACAGTATGGAAGTCAATTTGAAGATGAAGAGAGCACCAAAACAATACCGAGTAAGTTGTATTGAGTAACGCTGTTGTGTGTTCTTGTTGCCTTGTGGCAGAGAATTCGATTTTATACACTTTATATGTCCTAATATTGCTTTCTTTTTATTTTAATGCTGATCTCCAGCAATTGGAATTCCAAGTCTAGAAATAAGTAACGAGGTATGTCAAAATTATATCATTAACAATTATTACAATGTTACCACTATACACATTAACAAACAAAATGACGTATTATTATTTATGCCATTGTTGCATATCAGAACGAGCAACAACGGGGTGAATACAATAACACTGCGTCGTAAAAACCCATCTAGATTATTTTTCTAAAGTCCCAATGTAGGGCACAGCTTGAATGACTTAAATATCTACGTAGTCGTCAATATTGATAATGTGGAGGAGGTAAGGATTTTATAAATTTTAATTTACATTTACAGGAAGGCAAAGACAGCCAATCTGACGACAACACACAACCGGAAGGTGAGGATTTCGGCCTGGGCGTGGCACAGATCGTGATCACAGCAGCCACACCCATGATGGAAGAACCAGAGCAACCGTTCCCTTCTACCGACGAAGCCACGCCCGTCGTAAATCATCAAAATGACGTCATCGAAGAAGAAACAGAGGATGACATTGCCGCAGAGGAAAATAATTACGGTAACAGAGTGGAGGAAAGGAGAAAAGGAGATTGTGAAAGGAGGATGTCTGACGGGTGTGAGGAAAAGAGGTGTAAGAGTAAGTTACTTTTTATAAATTTATACAAACATATATTTTTTCCTTGGATTGGCAATATCCTTCTATCCTTGGTACATTTGTGATAATTTCTTTACAGATAACCTCTAATTGTGTCCCTAACTATTTAAGTTACTAACAGCATAAAGCTACCGCTAACATGTCATACCCTACTTATTCTATATCCCCTTCATTCAACGTTTATGTCTACCCTACACAAATTTCGAATGCTTCTGTATTCAGTCACTGTAATGTTATTAGTCTCCAATCCTCTAATCTGTCCCCTCCGCAAATTGTCATTCTTAAAATACAAGTAATTTACCAAAATTCTAGGTTATAAAGAAAGACAATGTGAAGATGTCTCAGGTTGTAATGTGGTGGAACCTATAGTGGAAGAATCAGAAGATTTAGTAAAAAGAGATGAGCTTATTACAAATAGAGAATGTGATATAGAAGTAGACGAAATAGAAGAACCAGAGCAAACAGCGGATTCAGGTTCGGGACAATTTGTTGTAAGCAGCAGTACAGGCAGTGATGGTAAGAAAAAAAAAATTGGTGTGAATACACACATAAATATAGCTCGAAAATTCATCTCAAATAGAACAACAGTGGTTTGGTTTTAAAGTCTTTATTCCAATTACTATTCACTTACCTAAAACTTGGATATACGAAATATCGTTTTTAAGCATCAATATACGATTTAGAACCTGAAGAGTATTATACTCCTCCAGATATTTCATGAGGTGCAACTCTTAAATATACTAAATACAAACTAGAAGTACTAACATAAATTGATTCAATATACTTCAGTTAATATTATAGAAAGTTTATTCTGGTTAGTAAAAATCGTAGTCTAATATTGAAGGCAAAGTGGGATTTTAACCAAACTACAAATTTTTACTTCTGTAACACCCTACATGTAAGTTTCCTATTTTCTTAGGTGATACAACAGGTCCCAGTACAGCTGAAAATTCCATAAGTCATGCCCCCTCCCCCTATTGATCCCGATGCCCCAAAGCAAGTAGTAGGGGGAAGAGCAAGCATTCCAGATGAACTAGAACCACATCAACTAGTGAGATTACAAGATTTAAAAGAGTCTAATGCCTAAGGATAATTGACAGGTGTGTATCTCTACGACCCAGATAATTAATATTTGGTCAAAATTTAACTCTAGGTTAATTAGTATGCCATCTATCTATAGTCTATATTTAAATGCTAGAGACTGTTGCCTAGTGGTAGTAGTAGTAGTAAGAAGAGTGGGTGGTACCTTAAGTCCCTAATGTCACCTAGATCTAAAAGTTCTTCTGTGATTCCCCACTTCGAATTAGGGTCGCAGTCCTAGTCTGGCATTTTCTGCCAAAAGACATAGGCTACTCACTCTGACCTCTTGTAGATCTTTGGGTTCACAGAATAGTTGACCCCAGTCCCTGTATCTTTTAACCATTAGTGCAGGACATTAGCACAAAATGTGAATGCTGTCCTCGCTTTGTCCCTCGCACAGCCGACATGTTTTCCGCTCAGCCAGTTTGAGGTTATATAAATGGGCTTGTAGTGCCACATGTCCCCTAAATATGATTCAGTAACCAAGGACATTTTTACTATATAATATGTGTTTTATTTTTAATTATTATGATGATGGTATTATACATTTTACTATAGTTTTAAATGACTACAGTATCTTTTTCAGATATTCATAATAATTTTTTAATCAACTATTATTTGCGAGACAATGAAGAATAAAATAAGACTAGCTTCTCCGAAAAGTTTTGTGAATGATGTTGAGCGACGCATCAACAATATAGGTAATTTAATAGAAAAAGTTGACTGATGGATGGTGTATGAAAGAAAGTATATAGGAAGTTTATTGTAACATTACGGACAAAAAAAACTAAGTCAATATAATAATGTGCCCATAATTATCTTTATTTAATACGTAGTTTTTTTTTTTGGTAATTCGTAATGTAAGATAAGTAAATGAGCCAACTTTTAACGAATTAATTTTTATATGCTGTAAGTATAACTTTCGAATTGAAAAATACAATCCGGGGCAATTTTTAAAAATATAATCTAAAACAATACTTAAAAGTACCCATTACTAAAAATATATCTAACATTAGTTGGAAAATTCCCCGTATAAAATCCCGTTTCCAAGAAGGCCGTTAATACGGTTAGGTGTTCGAGTAATTTAAGGATCTAGAAGTCAATTCATGAACCTTAACGTCGCGAACGACGACTAACGTCATATAAAGGATTTTCAATTTATTCTTATGTCATTCAAATCACAACTTTTTGTAATAAGACCATGGAAAATATTATTAAAATGATTTGGAAAAGTTGGACGTATAAACGATAAACGGCGTTTATATTGCCTCTCCGAATGATAATACGCCCAACCAAAGCTTCCGTCTTGAAATTCTGATTCGTTCAGTTTAGTTCAGCTTATCCAATTTTCATACTACAACATGAAACGTTTTTTTCTCTTAAATGCATATATGTTTCCGAAATGTTACTTTAATCATTCTGTATATTTATAGAACGTTTCAAGCGTTACAGTTTGTACCTAATTTGTAGGGACTTTGTTGACAAGATGTTATAAACGATTTTTATATTAGGACGGTGTGTAGTTGATAGCTGACTGCTGCTGGTTGTTATTTAGATAATTTACTTACGTTGATTTGTTGATTGTATCCTTTTTAACTAGTAAAATATGGTATCAGTTTAATTTGTAAAAAGACAAGAATATTTTTTTGTTTGGTTCATTTTTTTTTTAACTTACGTTTGGAGATTGGATTATTAACGGTATGGATTTGAATAAATGAAAATTTACTTGATTACTAAATGTACCTTTGGAGAACACTTACTTTCAATATTGAACACCATTACGCTAAGTAATTTGGAACAAAACATTGAATACTTTCATGTAAAAATAATATCATCCTTCTGCATTCATATGCTTAAAGCTTTATATGTCTTTTAGGAATAACAGATATACAACGACAAAAAAAAAACGAAAAGAAAAATATTTTTGTCTTAAGAAATTGTTTCACTGAACAAAAAATTCAGAACTATCTCATTTTTTAAAGAATATATTTATGTTTTGCCAAAAATACTTAAATTATGTAATCGTAGTCTTGTAATTTATTTTAACTTACTTTATTCGTTAAATCGTATTAATAAATTTTATAAATATATGTATTCATACGATTATTATTATTTTAAATTTTGCAATAGTTCATATTTATTCAAGTAAAAAAGTAAGTTATTATATTATTATTATATTTCAAGGTTTAATACTGGATGCCTCTATCCAGCTACCAGTAAAACAAGTTATAATTAAATTAATAAGAAAAAATTGAAACGCTAAAAAATGTCAAATATAAACATAATTAATAGTAAATCATATTTAATGACGCAAAATTATTATGTCACATTGACATTTTAGAACAATAAGCTTTGAATAGAGTTTAAAATTTTAAGGGCCAGTAGTTTTTAGCTCCTCTAATGATTTTTATCATTTAAGACTTCCTGAAATTCTACTTTTATTTTTAACAAGCAAAAAAAAAAAGAGATAACAATCACTTATTGCTAATTTCTGTAAAAATTATTATTAAATATACGAAATAATATTAATTTGGGAAATATTTGTTAAGAAATAAATAATTTTGAATATCGGCATTCGTTGTGGAATAAAAGTAGTTTCTGTAAGCGGGTCTTTTATTTTCGAAATAAATTACTATTAACTTTTGTATCTACTTCCAAGAATTTACAGTCAATTGATTGTTAAACTCTTTATGTGTCAAATCTGTGTAAACATATAAGATAAAAGTAATATAAAGCTTAAAACTGCTGATCCTAGGATGGTTACAAAGTGGACATCAACACGACGAGATCTAAAATTAATAATTTGTTTTAAAGTCTTATTATCTTATTCTGACAACAAAAAAAAAAACAATAAAATTATTTCTACCTCCGTTTAGGCTCGTTTTGTTGATACTTTCTTATAGGTTATTCAGCAATGTTAAACAAATTATTATTAACACTAACTTATGACAAACTAGGGAAAGTCTAAAAAAAGGTTGTCATATCCAAAAATGATGACGAACGGATCACGCCAGTTAGATGAATGTTAGAAACACATTTGGTTAGTTCTCTATTAAAAACGATGACAGTTTCACAAACTATTAAGTCCGATAGGATCTTTAATAAATAATTTTAGCAATAAATTTTTGTCTCGTTTGAATGTATATAGTCGTAAAATACTCCTGACGTAGATGTCGGTGTTTTTAAAATTAAAAGTTATTGTTATTTGTTGCCATTTGTATACCTACTTATGTTTAAATGCAAGGTGGAATAATAAAAAAAATCTTTATTAATACACTTATTTTTTTAAATTAAAAAAAAAGTACATAAATACTATATATAACTGATGAATTGTCCATTTTAAGATCTATAAACTTAGAAAAGTTTTAATAAATGTTCGAGGTAATTCTCGTCGACTGTTACAAAATTTAACTTTCTAAAATCAATAACCAATCGTTATATATTTAATATTGAAACTTTCCAAGTACTACAGACAGTATTTGTGTCAAAACAGAAGTACAAAATTGCTGTTGAGATCTTGGTTCCACCTTGTGCTTTACCCATTTCATTCACTTGCGTTAAATAATTTAAATGTTGTAAAACCGTGGTTAAACAATAATTAATAACTATTTATAAACGTTGAAATAACGTTTACGGATTATACAAATAAAGAAAAAGATTGTACGTTGTGAAATCACGGAAAAATTGTACAAAATTCCTATAGAAGACAACAGGCTGTTTACGCGATTGTATTATGATTCCCCCGTCTTCTTTCAGCGGTGCCTTCTTATTATAATATCCAATCTTTCACCTGTAGATATTTTGTGTTTCTTTTTAAAAATTCCATGCTGTTTTTAAAATCTCGGTAAAAGTAATACCACAGTGGTTAATTTAGGTGCTTAAGCTAGTTCATGTTATGATGAAATAGTAACTGTTCCCCAGAGGGGACAGTGTAATCCAGGGTTGCTTTAGGAGAAAGTATAAGTCCTATAGGATTTATATTATACGCCTAAATCAACCCGGGATTAGTTCAAGATAGTTTACATGTTTGAAAACAATTAAATACTTTATAGAGAACCTAAAAATGCAAAGGTAACGTGTCAAAAACATTTATTTTTTAGAATTACGATATAGTTCGTCCACTACAGAGTATCCGCATAACTACTTCGAAAACCTTATTTTTTATTAAAATTTCTGTGCAACGAAACAAATAATTGATTAATGCTTCTTTTATTTCTATTAATTAATGCTTCTTTTATTTCTTGTAATAAAAATATGCTGAATTGTCATTGTCAAAATAGGTTTTGAATAATCATTTTTAGGACTATTATTTTGCCAATTGCAAAGGTGGGAACACACAGACTTAAGATATTTTGATTCACTTACAGTTAGAACGGCAACGGATTCTTTATTTCTTGCCTTATTAATTAATTTTCAAAATAATGATAAAAATGTTCTGCGGAGACTATATGGCTCTTGATCTATCCGACTCTTTGTTTTTGAATTATTAAACTGACATTTTAAAAACAGCGTAAGTAAAGTAAAACCTAAAAATCTGGCGAACGCTCAGCCACTTTTTAGTTTTACTTATTGGTCTTAAATCTATCTGTCCAAAACAGCAATCCTACAATAATATGCTTTCCTATTGTAAAATTACTGTTTCTTCAACATTAATTTATACATACTGCCTATAAACATACTCAATGTATCTGTACGTAATCATGTTACGCAGTTCGTACCTACAAATTTATTGAAATAAATTACAATTACTTAATAGTAATTGTGTATCGGTGTGCATAAAACTGTTTTGGTAGGGCAGACTTTTACTGAAAGAATCTTGTTTATAAAAGACCTAGACTAAAATCTCTAATCCGTTCTGTGTATCATCAAATATTAAATAAAAATACATTTATGTAGCTCAGTATTCTCGTTTTATTTCTAACCCTTACCAAATACGAGCATTAAAATATAAAAAAAAAATTAATTAAAAAATCGGCCAAGTGCAAGTCGGACTTGTGCAATTAGTGTTCCGTACGTTGATTGCTTTGCAAAGAAAAATTTTTGTTACAGAAGTATAAAATTATCAATAACTTCACAAAATACGCCCCAAATGAGTTTTCAACAAAGTTTTTTCTCATCTTTACTGAAAACTGATGACCTTGAAATTTTTGTTTTTTTATATACCAAATAAATTATTAAACTACATTCGTGATAATTTTCGTTCAATCTACACCCTGTGGAGAATATTCCAGAATTTTTTCAAAATCAGTACTTTTCGATATAAGGGGCAGGACAGCGATTTTTCGCAATTTTTTAAAATAGTACAAAGAAAAGTATGCACAAGTTATTACATTATATATATTTTTTAACTTGTGTTTTTACAAGTTTTCAGTCGACATCTATATGACCTGGAAAAAAAAAATCACTTCCGATTTCACTCCCCAAAACTAACCCCTTAAATCAAAATTGAACTTTCAAAACTACACGGCTCTGATGAGGCCATAAATTTCTATAGTAGTGCCAAATTTCAACTTTCTATGTCCAATAGTTTCGGAAAAAATCGGGTGTGACAGACACCAAAGTGATCTTATAAGTGTGCCATACGGAACACTAAGAATAAACTAAACATACGCTTAACTATATACCATTTAGAGAACATCAAATTGGTTGAAAATTTACCTAATTTAGTCCTTATGCCATAACTCGCGAATTGCTTTACGAATTCTTGATAAAATATATTGATGATGATGATTTTAAGGTGATGAAAGAGTTAAGTACTTGTATGAGAGTAGAGGGAATGTTGTGTCTTAATCTAATGTTGGTTGAGTGTTCGGCTTTAAAGATGTGCTTAATGGATAAGGGGGAGTTACAAACTGGGCAGACCGGGGTGGGTTCGTCTTTTAGCAGATAGGAATGAGTGTGAAATGAATGACCTGCGGCTAATCTTCTTCTGATGACGTTTCCAAATCTAGTTAAATTTTGATAGTGGAGAGGGGGATATACATTTGATTTGATTTCCTAGAGTTTGTTTCTTTCGTCTTCTAAATCCCACTCCAGGGGGAATAGTTCTCTGCTAATGTTGGTTAAAACCTTTTGGAAGTGTTTGGGATGGTTTTATTCAATTGTTGGGAAGCCGTTTGTTGTGGCTTTTTTAGCTTCTTGGTCAGCCTTGTCATTGCCCTTTATGCCGCTGTGTCCTGGAATCCACATGTACGCAATTTTTTTATTTCTTATTTTGGTTATGTGCTGAAGATCCCAGAGCTGTCTTAGGAATGATTAATTGGAGTTATTAGAGGATAAAGACTTTAATGCACTTAATGAATTGGAAACTATCAAGAATTTGCTTCCTTTGCTGTTTATAATGGCAAGTTTGGTTGCCTCCTTGATTGCCAGGAGTTTTGCTGTGTATACTGAATTATTTTGTATATATATATATATATATATATATATATATATATATATATATATACATATATTGATTGCTTATTAACAATTCTGAACATTCAACACACAAACGTATTAAAAATTGTATTATCCCTTAAATAGGTTGGTCACATTTATTTAGAAATGTTCCACAATTCGTTTCAAAACTTTTTTATGGGTATCGCACACGTGCTACACGGGGATTCCTAAAGCGCTATAGGAGCGGTGCGTCTGCGAAAAAAAATTAGTCACATCAGTTTTACTTCATCCACCATACAGTCCAGACCTTGCACTGTCAGACTACCATTTGTTTCGGTCTCTGCTCTCTGTTAGTGTTGTAAAGTTGAGGCTTGTTGAAAAAGGCTTGTGAAAATCAATGGATAGAGTTTTTCGCCGAGAAATCAAAATGCCACCAATCAAAACGCCACCAATGTTTTTAATTAAACTTAATTTAAACTAGAAAAAAAAAAATTGTTTGAATTTTGACTTAAAAAGGTCCGATACTTTTTCGACAAACCAATATTTTTGATATCGTTTTTGTATTTCACTTTTGTATAAAATGAATACAATTTAAATCATAATTTTACGAGGATTGCTCCAAAAGTTTGCGGCTTAACACAGTTATGGCGACAAGATGACGAAATTATTGTGATTAGTATTATCTTCTAGATGACGTACTGCGAAGGTTCAGACATGTCTTTTTGTAGCAATCATGTAAGCAAAGAAGTTTTAACATTTTCTAAAAACTCAACCTCTTCGTCTTCGACGATTAAAAGGTGGGCTGTTGAATTTAAACGTGGTCGTACATCCATTCAACATGATAAACGCTCAAAACTTCCTAATGACTCTATGACCGACGAGACTGTGACAAAAATTCACAATAGCATACATAATGATGGCCGACTGAAGATAATCTCGATAAGTGGTG
Organism: Pachyrhynchus sulphureomaculatus; assembly: GCA_019049505.1. NCBI lineage: Eukaryota > Metazoa > Arthropoda > Insecta > Coleoptera > Curculionidae > Pachyrhynchus > Pachyrhynchus sulphureomaculatus. The sequence goes on along the minus strand of CM032453.1, from coordinate 142,182,108 downwards.
TCCACCACATTTTTCAAGATGTTTTGGGGATGAAAAAGCTTTCCGCTCGATGGGTGCAGCGTCTGTTAATAATGGACCAAAAACGCATTCGAATTCGAACATTTTCCAAGAGTGCTTAGATTTGTTTATACGTAATTCCAGTGAATTGGACGTTTTATAAGAATAGATAAAACACTGATTCATTATTACCGATCAGAGTTGAAGGAGCAGTCGGAACAGTGGATGGCACAGGTGGAAGTGCCCCCCAAAAAGCAAAAACGGTTCCATCAAGAAAAGTCATGGCGATGATTTTTCAGGATTCTCATGGTACTGTACTTATAGACCACCTGGAGAAAAACATAACCATCATCGAGGAGTATTATGCTTTACTACCGAACCGACTGAAGGGTGCCATTCAGGTGACATCCACATCTCGCAAAAAAAAGAAAGTGATCACGACAGTACGCCTTCACACACGTCTCGGATTGTTGCTGTAAAACTGAATGACTCTAGCTTCAAAGTCCTTCCACATCCACCATATTCGGCCGATTTGGCTCCCAGCGATTATTTAATGTTTTCAAACCTGAAAAAAACGGCTAGCTGGACAAAGATTAACTTCGAATTATGAAGTTAAAGCTGAGACGGATACTTATTTTGCAGAGTTGGATAAATCTTATTACAATGTATGTAAGAAAGTTGGAAAGTCGTCGGACTTAATGTACCGGGTGCCCCACATGTATGGGATAATGATTCCACAGCATTTATTAATCAGTGTATCAAAAAATGTTTAAATAAAAGTTATAGAGTGTTATACGCCGCACATGCTGACGTTCACAATAAAGTGTTTTGAACTGTCAGTTCGAAGAAATTACGCCATCTTGATTTTTTTTAAATGGAAAGCCCTATATATTATTTTATTTTTGAGTCCTACTAAAAATTCTAGATAGTATTTGTCTAACATACCATATGTCTAAATTGAACTGTTTTGGAATTATTGTCATTTGAAATTTAAAATAAAAAAAAGGCAAAAAAACTATTAATAAATACTCCAGGTTTATTTTTAGGATAACAATGTCTACCGTTAACAGCCAGGGAATGACACAATCTATCATAAACAGCCTGAACAGAGTTTTGCACTACTGGTCTACTGAGAATCCCCGACAGTCATTCTCAAAGACAACAAAAGATAAACATGTAGGCTGGGATTTGTGGACGTCATATCATTGGTCCCTTTTTCGATGGAAATCTTACAGAACAGTGGTATTTACAGTTACTCCAAGAGCAAGTTATTCCAACTTGTGCAGGTCTTTTTCCCGATGAAAATAATTTGGATATCCCTTTTTTTTTTGGGTCTAGCACACGTGCTACAGGGAAGTCCCTAAAGCGCTACAGGAGCGACACGTGTGCGGAGAAAGCGATTCACGTTGTTCTTAAATCGCTGTAAATTGTACTCGGTGGGAAACACAGTCCTGGGCAAATTATTCCAAAGGGATGATGTTCTCCATATAAATGACTGCTTGAAAAGCGTTGTGCGAGGAGTAACAAGCTGAACCTCATACGGATGTGAAGTGCGTGACGTATACTTCTAACATGCACCGCTCTGGGAGGAGTTAAGCGGGCCACATCTTCGAACACTTTCCATGAAAATACTTGTAGAATAGGCTCAAGTCGCCAACCGTTCTTCGATGTTCAAGCGAATCAAGGTCTACCTGTCAGTTCCGGGTTTCAAATCAGACGAACAGCTCTTCTCTGAATAGAATCCTACAAATGCAGTGTATGTTTGGGAGCAGTATTATTCCAGAGTTGGTCGAATTTGAGCTTTGTAAAGAATTAACAGTTGTTGTGAAGTGTAAAGCTTTCTGGTTCGAAATAATATTCTCAATTTCTGAGAAGCTCTCCTTGCTATGCCTGCAACATGTTCATGCCAGGACATATTTGCTCACAAATTTACGCCCAACAATTTGAGTGACGATGTTAGGGGAATGGAGTGTCCCGACCTAACTATGTCGGGTTCAGCAACGTTAACTTTTTTAGAAAAAACTGCCGCCTGGGTTTTTGTAGCGTTAAATTCCACTTGGTTGCTGTCACCCCAAGATAGAATTTCTTCCAGGTCTTTGTTAAGTTGAATGACTTCCTGCTGTCTGCGGATATTCGTCTGAGTAGCCGATGTCCGAGCGTTCAAAATGATTGAAGAGATAAGTGCACTGTCATCTGCAAAGCTGTAGATTGACCCCTAACAGAAATCTGTAGTATCAACAGGACGGAGTACCTCCTCACTATGAAATCATTGTTCGTAGATATTTGGATGCGATTTTTCCTAATCGATGGATAGGCAGAAGAGGTGCTGTAGAATGGTCTGCAAGGAGTCCCGACCTTACGCCACTCGATTTTTTTATGGGGTCATTTGAAAACCAAAGTTTAACTAAGTTGACCTGAAACTGTAGAAGATTAGAACAAAGAAGTCAATATGAAGTAGCACAGATCACCCTGGATTCTTTGCAAAACACATTGCCATGCCACGCTGTTAACGATAGGCATTTTAAGCAATTATTACCTTAAAAATAAACCTAGAGTATAGTTTTTTTTGTCTTTTTTTTTTAATTTCAAATGACAATAATTCCAAAACAGTTCAATTTAGACATATGGTATGTTAGACAAATAATATCTAGAATTTTTAGTAGGACTCAAAAATAAAATAATATACAGGGCTTTCCATTTAAAAAAATCAAGATGGCGTAATTTCTTCGAGCTGACAGTTCAAAACCTTTTACGAGGCTGGTTTGAAAAGTCCGTGCAAAGTCCGAGAGATGGCACCACCGGCGCGTATCGAAGTCATGTTTAGTTAGTAGCATCTCTTGAATGAACGCACACCAAGTTTCAGCCATATTGGTCTATTTCTTTGTGTTTGGCATTCGTGTGAATCAAGGAAGTCGAGTGATTTTCAAGAAATGGACGAAAAAGAATTTCGTGTGGTGATTAAACATTACTTTATGAAAGGCAAAACGCCTCAGGAGACTAAAGAGAAGCTTGATAAACATTATGGTGACTCTGCACCTTCGATTAGAACAGTTTATAAGTGGTTTCAAAATTTTCGGACTGGCCATATCGGCACAAGTGACGCTGAACGTTCTGGACGGCCTGTGGAGGTTACGACTCCAGAAATCATTGATCAAATCCATGGTATGGTGATGGATGACAGAAGAGTTAAGGTGCGTGAGATTGCTAGTGCTGTGGGCATCTCGACTGAACGGGTACATAATATTTTGCATAAACATTTGGACATGAGAAAGCTATCCGCAAGATGGGTGCCGCGATTGCTCACGCTTGACCAAAAACGGAATCGTGTGAAGTGTTGCAAGGATGGTTTGCAGCTGTTCCAGAAGAATCCGGAGGACTTTAAGCGTCGTTTCGTCACTGTGGATAAAACATGGATACATTACTATACTCCTGAGACCAAACAACAATCTAAACAATGGGTTACCAAGGGGGAATCTGCACCAAAAAAGGCGAAGACCGTTCCTTCGGCCGGAAAGGTTATGGCGACTGTCTTTTGGGATTCGCAAGGGATAATCCTCATCGACTATCTGGAAAAGGGTAAATTTATTACAGGTGAATATTATTCATCGTTATTGGGCCGTTTGAAAACCGAGCTGCAAGAAAAACGCCCGCTATTGGCCCACAAGAAAGTCCTTTTCCATCACGACAACGCACCAGCACACACCTCAGCAGTTGTGGTCGCAAAATTAATGGAAATAGGATTCCAACTCGTTTCACATCCCCCCTATTCTCCAGACTTGGCTCCCTCGGACTACTATTTGTTCCCCAATTTGAGGAAATGGCTGGTGGGACAAAGATTTTATTCAAACGAGGAGTTGATTGCAGACACTAATGGATATTTTGCAGACTTGGACAAATCCTATTATTCGGAAGGGATCAACAAAGTAGAACATCGTTGGACGAAGTGTATAAGCCTAAAAGGAGACTATGTCGAAAAATAAAAAAGGTTTACCCCAAACACATAAGTAGTTTTTATTTTTGCACGGACTTTTCAAACCAGCCTCGTATAATCAACGTCAGCATGTGCACCATATAACACCCTATAACTTTTATTTAAACATTTTTTTTGATACACTGATTAATAAGTTCTTTGGAATGATATATATGGGGCACCCTGTATTAATTTGCAAGGTGTGTCTACGTAGCGAAAAAAATTCTCTTTATTCTTGCCTTTTCTTTGTTAAGTCGAGAAATTTTGTAAAGACCCTCGTAGGTCCTAAATTGGGTTGAAAGCAGCATAGCTTTCCCAAAGCAATAAATTCAAATCATTTCACTTTCCTCATATAAAAATTTTATAATAAACGTGGGGAAAAGTCAGGAATTCACTTTCGAATAAAATTGGGTTAACAAGTATTACAAATTTTTAATTTTTCTTGTTCAACCGTTCCTACTCGTAAGAAAATACATCAAAGTAATATATTCGGGACAACCCCGAATTATTACACTCTATTTCACCTACATAATACCGACTAAACAAAAAATTCTCTCTGCGTGATATTGGTTAATCGTTGGCATGGAAATTGGTTAGTCAAGCGTTACCAATTCCGGCCGCCCTTTTAAGATACCTAGGTAGAAATGGTTAATCAGGCGCCGGGTTAACTGTGCTCCTATAAAAATATCCTATTAGATGAGATTTTCCAGTGTGAACTGTGTTATATCTATTATAATATCATCCTAGTTAGTTTAGCTTAAAAGTGATTGAAAATTACTTACTGTTACCAATATCAAGTTAAATTTGTGAAGTGTTAATAATATGTGACCTAAGCTGCTGGAACAAACTAAGGGCTCTTGAATTTTTATATCTAATTTTAGACAACTGAAACACAAGTAATTATACGATTATAAAAATTATATTTTTAAATTAAAATTGTGCCTTTTTTGTTTTAATTTCTCTTTTTATTATTTATTTATATATTTTGAATATAACTATTACTGTAGATTATTTTCTTTGAAAGAAATAATCTTGAAAATCATATAATATACAGCCTGTCAAGTAAGAACGTGTGCGCGATAATTCATTTTTGGTAGATGCGATTCTAGCCATTCAATAAAAAATCGGTAGAGGGAACCTTCATCTACGATGCATTTTAGTAAAAGTGTCAGTGGATTCCGAACTTTCGACGAAATCACATTAAAACGAAAATGAGTCACTTGTTTCCGCGTCGATTCGACGCAGTCTTTTTTTTGTTCCCTTCCAAAGAGGCCTAAAATGATACATTCCGCGGTTGTTAGATATGTTAAAAAGTCGGTGTCGTTTATAAAAAAGTTGGTAAATCTTTCTAACGATACGAAAAGTGTCGATAACTTGCCAAAACGTGGCTCGGTAAGCAAAGTCACTCCGAAAGTCGAAAAAACGAAGCGTGTTTTTGTTGTCACGGGACTCGAAATTTACGCTGCGTCAAGGAGCGGCAAAATTAAGAAAATCGGGTTTGAATGTGTCCCATGAGATTATTCGACAACATCTTCGTGCTCTTCTTCTTCTTTATAGTAGGCATTCCTGCCTGTTCTTCTTTAATGTATCGTCGCTACAGGTTGTCGTTCCATCTTTTTCGTGGGAGTCCTATACTTCTTCGGCCCACCGGTGATTTATCTCGAGCTATTTTCACTAATCGTCGTTCGGACATTCTATTTATGTGTTGGTTCCATTCTTGTTTTCTGTTTCTTATCCACGTGTTAATGTCCTATACTTTACATATGACCTTATGTTGTTTCTCTATCCCAAAGTGTTCTTCCTGCAATTCTTCTTAATGTTTTCATTTCACTTGCTTGTAAGTATCTCTGAGTCTTGCGTGTTTCTGGTCTTGTCTCCGCTGTGTAGGACATAACTGGTCCAAATATAGATTTATATATACGAGATTTTACTTCTGTTCTCAAGTATTTATTTTTTCAAATAGTGTCATTCAAGCAGCATCCTGCTATTATATTGGCTTTTACTATTTGGTCTTTAATTTCTTCTTCTATGTTGTTATTATATGATAATTTAATTCCTAAATATTTAATTGTCATCACCTGCTCTATAATCTAATTATCGATTTCCAGCATGCACCTAATTGGTTCTTTGGAGATAACTACTGATTTGTTTTTTCAGTCAATATTTTCATATTACATTTATTTGCTGTTATATTAAACTGATGTGATAATCTCTGCAAATCATCTTCATTCTCAGCGACTAGGACAGTATCGTCGGCGTAACACAATATTTGTATCTCTTTATTGTCCATTTCATAGCCTTTCTTTGTTTTTGCCTGTTTAATTATTTCATCCAACATAATGTTAAACAGTAGGGGACTCGGTGAGTCTCCTTGTCTAATACCAGTTGTTACATCATTGGGTTCAGTTAACTCCGAATTTACTCTCGCTTCTATTTTCTCAATTAGTTTTAGTATATCCAATGGAATATTCTTGTTATAAAGTTTGTACACTACATCTTGCAGCTGTACTTTATCAAATGTTTTTTTTTGCCAAATCTATAAAGCATAAGAACGCTGGTCTGTTATACTCCATTAATTTTTCGGTAATTTGTCTGATTACAAATATTGCGTCGTTACAGGAACTTCCGCTCCTGAATCTTTGTTGTTCTCCGGAAAGATGTATAAATGGAATTATGTTATTGGTAACAATTTTTGTCGTCTGTTTTAAAGTTGTGCACAAGAGGTTAATTCCTCGATAATTATTCGAATCGATTTTTTCTGTTTTTTTTTTTTGAAAATGGTATCATTATGATTGTTCTTCATCCTTCTGGTATTTACGATCTCAGTATTATTTTGTATATGAGCTTTGTCAATTCTTTAGTCAGCTTCACTCCTCCGTAGTTTAATAGTTCATTTTGTATTTCGTCCTTACTAGCTGATTTTAATTTTTTGACAGTTTCTTCCAGAGAATGTTTCCCATGTTTCATTGCGGACTGTCTTATATTCTTCATATGTTTCTCTGATTTTGTTAATATATATTTAAGATAAGCTTCTGTTTTTTCTTGGCATTTTAATTTCACTTCCTCGCAGAACCAAGGTGTATTATTCGGTCTACTTGATGTTTTGTTTATTTTACGTTTCCCAAGTGCTTCCTTTGCTGCGTTTATAATGTTATCCTTGATCTTTCTCTAACTGTCTTCTATATCTTCTTGCTCTACCACTGGGTTTTTATTTATTTCGTTCTCCAATCTTGTCTGGTAAAGATTTTTTATTGACTCGTCTCGTAGGCTTTCTACCTTTGTCTTTGTTTCGTAAACTGTTAGGCTTGTTTTTTGGGGTCTCTTTATTGTCATTCTGATTTTTCCCAATACAAGGCTGTGATCACTTCCTACATCTGCAGAACATAAACATCTTATGTCTAATATCTGTGTATAATGTAATTGTCTATTTGTTAGAATGTAATCTATGATTGATCTATCTCCTCTCGTATTTTAAAATGTATATTTATATTGTTCTATATGTTTAAAGAAGGTGTTATTTATTCGAAACTCATTTTGTGCGTAGAAGTTTATCAAAAATTCACCATTCTCATTCGTCACCTCTGCTTCACTCTGGGTACAATCGTGTTCCCTACTCGTGCATTAAAGTCCCCTATTATGATAATTACTTCTCTTTTTGGGACTGCATCAATTGTCTCTTGTAGTTTTTCGTAGATTTTTGTTCTCTCGTTTTCCGGTTTGCAGTTTTCTGGACTGTATATTCCAATGATGTTAATTTTTTGATTCTCTGATTTAAGTTTTGTTACTATTATTCTTCCTGATATGTATTTACATTCTTGGAAGTTCTGAGTTAATTTTCTGTGGATCATCAGTACTACACCCTCTTTTGCTCTGTTATTCCTTTCGACGCCGCTATATATTAAAAGAATTTCGCTGTGCCACACTTGCCCTTTGCCTTCTTTTCTGTTTCCTGTAATGCGCATATTTCTATCTTTTTATCTTTTAATTCCTTTTCAATTTTTCTTTATTATTCAGTGTTTTTATGTTCTACGTTGCTATTCGTATTATATTTTTTTTTTATTGTTATTCAGTCTTCGTTTCCTCGCCGTTTTCGTCAACCCATTATCTGTCCTGTTCTGAAGCTTTACATTAGTTCTGTGAGCCATGTGTTGTTTTTACTGTGGGTAGTTTGCTAGCCTTGCCCACAAACCCTTCGTGCTCATGATGTCAAATTCCGAAATCCGTTGAAGAAACCTTTACTGGGCGAAAATCACGTCGCGAAGCGGCTCGCTGGGGCCCACGATAAGATACTAGAGTGGCCCTCACAATCGCCGGACGCCAACCTTATTGAAAACGTTTGGTCCCTTGTAGAGAGAAAGCTCAGAGGAAAGACTGAGGATTTTGACTAAGTTGTTTCCCGAATTTGAAAAAAGTGTGCAAAAAATCTCATTGAAAGCGTACCTCGACGATGCCAGGCGATTATTGATGCAGGAGGTGATTGGACAACTTACTAAGCTAATTGCGCCGTTGTTAGCACACCAAAGAATACACTGATAGTAAAAAATGTTCTCCAAACATATTTTTTCAAGAATACTTACTTGACAGATTATATTGCAGATTATTTTCTTTGAAAGAAATAATCTTGCAAATCATATAATATGTGTTTTTTAAAAGTTACATAGAAAAAGTCAATTTTCCGTTATTTTGTTTCAAAAGTTCATGTTTTTTTTTATGGGCATAGCACATGTGTTGCAGGAAAAGACCTAAAGTGCTACGGGACCGACGCGTGTGCGGAAAAGCGAGTCACGCTTTAAATCGTACTCGGTGGGAAACACAGTCCTAGACAAATCATTTCAAAATGATGGGGTTCTCCATATAAAAGACTGCTTGAAGAGCGTTGTACGAGGAGTGGCTGGTTAAACCTCATAGGGATGTGATGTATTAGCGTGACGTGTATTCCTAGCATGCATCGCTCTGGGCGGAATTAAGTGGGGTACTTCCATCGAACACTTTTTATGAAAGTATTTATTGAATAGACTCAAGTCGCCAAACGTTCTTCCAAGGTTCCAAGGAATCAGGGTAGTTGGTGAGTTATGGGTCTTCAATCAGGCGAACAGCTCTTTTTTGAATAGAATCTAACAAATGCAGTGTTAACTTCTTTTTGGGAAAACGGCTACCTGGGTTTAGCGTTAAAATCTACTTGGTTACTGTCACTCCAAGTCTTTGTTAAGTTGATTGGATTCCTGGTCCTTTCCAACAGATTGTTAATGTAACACGTAGGCTGAAAAATTTTTGGTCTAGCTACTTAAAACACACTTTTTTTGCAAAATTCGACTTTATTCATCGATATAGTCTCTTTCAAGAGCGATACAATCAGTCCAACGCTTTTCTAACATTTCTATACCTTTCCTGTAGAAGATTTGTCTTTACTTTCAAAACAGGCGATAACTCCTTCATTGGAGCTAAATCTCTTTCCTACGAGCATTTCTTTGAGGTCTGCGAATAAATAGTCGCTGGGGGCCAAATACGGAGAATATGATAGATGAGGAAGCAATTCGAACTTCATTCATACAATTTTGCCATCGTAACCATGGACTTGTGACACGGTGCATTGTCTTGATGAAAGAGCACTTTTTTCTTGTTCATTTGGGGCCGTTTCTTTGCGATTTTTGCCTTCAAACGCACTAATAACTTTATATAATATTCAGTATTGATGGTTTTTTCCCTTCTCAGCCAAAACCTTCCCAGCCAGTTGTGTCTTTGGTCGGTTCGGGCGGCTTTCACCGGCTGCTGTCCACTCAGCTGACTGCCGATTTGATTCCGGTGGGTAGTGATGCACACAGCACTCAGAATCATCAACACGTTGTTGTTTTTGGTCCACTGTAAGCAAACGCGGTACCCATTTCTCATGCCCAAATGTTCATGCATAATATGACCAACAGGTTCTTTTGATAGCTTTTGGGTTTCAGCTATTTCACGCAATTTCACTTTACGGTCATCCAAAACAATTTTGTGGATTTTCTTGATGTTTTTCCAGTAAAACCACCTTATTTAGGCGTCCAGAGGGTTCAGCATCATTTGTGTCTGTACGACCGCGTTTAAATTAAGCATACGAGTAAATGATGAGTGATTTCCCAGGGACAGAGTCCCCGTAACCCTTATCAAACCATTGCGTTGCTTGAACAGAATTTTTTCTCGTCACAAAACAGTGTTTAATCAACACACGAAATTCGATTTTTTCCATTTTAGTGAAAATATCATTTGTATCTGTACGACCGCGTTTAAATTCAGTATATCAGTAAATGATGAGTAATTTTCCAAGGGCAGAGTCCCCGTAACCCTCATCAAGTAGCAAAAGTAGCGTCACTAAAACCAACGTAACTTGTAAACTAATCGTCAAAATGTCATAAAATTTCGACACGTAAAAATTATATGGATTTTTTCAAAAGGGCGACATCTATGTGTCAGGCCAAAAACTTTTCAGCCTAAGTGTTAAAGAAAAAAAAGGGCAGGAGACAGTATAGAGCCTTAGGACACATCGGCGTTTATAGATATTAGAAGCTCTCTGAGGAAACACGAGAGCCAAAACCAAAACTCTGGCAACAAGGTCAAATGCCTTGGATATATCCTGTGCAACTATTCAAGATTCTCCAAAATGTTCAATTGCGTTACTCTCAACATGTGTGACACAAGTTAGAAAATCTGTTGATCTTTGCTTGCGAAAGCCGTATTAATGGTCACGAACAATATTGAATCCCTCTAGATATTTTAAAAGATGCTGATTGATAGCCCCTTCTATAACTTTCAATATTATTGAAAACAGTGTGACTGGTCGGTAGTTCTTTGGCAAGATCTTCTTGCCTTTTTAGCAGGAAGGAAATATTCCTTTTCTGTGGGAGAGATTGAAAAGTCTACAGAAAATTGGTGTCAGTTCGCTTGCGCATTTTTTTAGTTTTGTAGCAGGTATTCCATCAGCGCCAGAAGCTTTTTTGGTGTTTAGCTTTATTAAAATACATACGCTGAAGACAATATCGAGCATCCTTGATTGCATTATGAGAATAGTGAGTGGGTTTTCTGTTGGAAATCGACAGTAGAATGTGAAGCACAGTTCAGTTAGCAAGTTGACTTTCTCAACAGGTCTATTGCTCTAGTAAATATTATCTGACCGTGTATGTTTAGCTCAGTCGCCAGGGGATTTGAACTTTCATTAAATGTTAACAGGCTGCATTTTAGCACACACGTAGTTTTTTGGATAAAAGTTTGGTAAAGTTTGATGTCCGCTAAGCCTACAAAAACCAAAATAAAATAAAAAATTCGGTTTTTCGATATCTCGAAAAATAAAAAAGATATCCAAAAACTAATGGCACCACGTGAAAGAACGGGGAATTTTACAAAAAAAAATAGTATATTGATTTTTTTATTACCGTCAGAATTTATTAAAAATTTGGATGCTACGCGCCAAACAGGTTAGTTTGTAAGTCTACGCGCACCGCTCGAAGGTTAATCAATATTACTTGTTTTCCGAGTGTAAAAAGAAAATTAAAAGATAGGTTTTTGAAGATGAGACTTTCAGCTTTCCGATGATACTAATAGTTTCTATTTTTATTACTTTATAATTTGTAAAAACTTAAAACAAAATTTTGTTGGCATGATTTTAACGGGCATACAGAAAATTACAAATATTTAATAAAATATAGCATTGAAAAAAAAAATCCTTGTGCATATATCATTGTTATACCTTAAGTTTCAATATAAGAATAATTAAAAATACCAACATTGCCTGTGTTATTTAAAAATAACCGGTCAAGTGCAAGTTGAACTTGCGCAATTAGTGTTCCGTACGTTGATTGCTTTTAAAATAAAAAAATTTTGTTACAGAGGTATAAAATGATCAGTGACTTCACAAAATACACCCCAAATGAGTTTTCAACAAAGTTTGTTTCCAATCTTTACTGAAATCTGATGACCTCGAAATTTTGGTTTTTCTTATATACCAGATAAATTACACAGGTCAACATTTTATCTAGGCTTGTACTCGGTAAACCAACTAGGTATCTTAGGGTTTTTTGGGGTCGCTGATCATGCTGAAGGGGTCGGTTAACCTCCATCAGGTCAGGTTCAAGATCATTTGAAGGTCAAATTGAGCTAATGCAGCCAAAAAATCTGAAAAAATTCATACGTATGTTTTTTGGGTCACTGAATCCGAATCCGTGTTATTTTTTTCATATAAGGTCTCCTGAAAGTCACTAGAGGTTACTTCAAGGTCATTCTGAGGTTATTTGGAATAAAACAGTTATGAGCAGGCCAAAAAATCTGAAAAAAATGGTGTATACGTTTTTTAGGTCTCTGGTTCAGAATTAGAGGTCGGTTAATTCGAAAAAAAGATGACTGACAAAGAAAAGGCAGCTTGGAGAAGTTTCAAAGAAGTGACGAAAAAGTTTTTGGGAAACAATAAAGATCCAAATTATAAAGAAAATCGTTGCGAAAATGGTAAATAACTTCAGGGAACTAGGATGTCTGATGAATCTCAAGGTTCATTTCCTAGATTCTCACATTGACTACTTTTCCGAGAACCTAGGAGACTTCAGTGAAGAGCAAGGAGAACGTATGCATCAAGATTTGAAAGTATTTGAACAAAGATATCAAGGAGTTTGGGGTACGAATATGTTAGCTGACTACTGTTGGAGCCTTAAAAGAGACACAAATGTAAACCATAAAAGAAAATCAATTCGGAGGTCATTTGAATCCCAACGCAAACGTGCTCGAATTGATGATTAGCTTAGTATATTTAGTTATATCAAAGATTAGGACATTAATTTTTTTATGTAAATTTTTAATTTCTGACTATACATTAAAATCATTTTTGTCGTCGCCGCCGCCGCCGCTGACAGTAGCCCCCTCCAAAAGTTAATGACCCTCCAAAAGTGAATCCCTCTTCACAAATGAATCCGTGAGTGCCTGCGTGTGTATGAGTGTGTGTGTGTGTGTATTACTGTGTATGTGTGTGTGTGTGTGTGTGCGTGCGTGTGCGTGCGTGTGCGTGCGTGTGTGTGTGTGTGCATTTTAACGAATTATAAGTCAGCAAATTCTAAGAATTCTGAGAACACGCTAGGGCTCTTGTAAATTTAATTGGCAACGTTTTTTACAATTCTCCATAAACTTCCAACTTGAGATGGAGGATTGGTCAACGGAGCGATCAGAAGGGTGAAGCGAAGAGAGAAAATTCTTGGATGATCAGAATAATATTTTAATATTTCACAAGAAAAAACGATTTCACTGTCTTTACAGTGTGATATTTTTACCTTTTTTGAAAATAGGGTGACTCTTGGATTTTTAAACAATTCCGTTTCGTTGTTTTTATATATAGTAGATGCTATGCTATAAAGTCACTCCCTCTTCAAGTACAGATGCACATAACGGGACATGTGGAGGACCTTACTGGCACAAATCAAAATGAGAATATTGTCAGAACGTTCCGATGAAGTTCCAGAATCTTACAAAGTATTAAAGTAGACATAACTTCCGGTGTATTCTTGGAGACACGAGTGAGAAGAAGACAAACATTCCGATTCAGAATTCCAACAAACACGTGCAACGGTTTATTTTGGCGGCTATCTAATGATTTGACTTCCAAATGACCTTAATACCGACCTGATGAAGGGTAACCGACCTCTAATTCTGAACCAGAGACCTAAAAAACGTATACACCATTTTTTTCAGATTTTTTGGCCTGCTCATAACTGTTTTATTCCAAATAACCTCAGAATGACCTTGAAGTAACCTCTAGTGACTTTCAGGAGACCTTATATGAAGAAACTAATACCGGATTCGGATTCAGTGACCCAAAAAACATACGTATGAATTTTTTCAGATTTTTTTTGGCTGCATTGGCTCAATTTGACCTTCAAATGACCTTGAACCTGACCTGATGAAGGTTAACCGACCCCTTCATCATGATCAGCGACCCCAAAAACCCTAAGATACCTAGTTGGTTTACCGAGTACAAGCCTAGATAAAATGTTGACCTGTGTTATTAAAGGTAATGCACTCGTGATAATTTTCGTTCAATCTACACCCCTTGGAGAATATTTCAGATTTTTTTCGAAATTTTTTGATAAGTACTTTTCGAGATAAGGCGGGGGGGGCAGTGATTTTTCGCGAATTTTTAAAAATAATACAAAGAAAAGTGCGCTTAAGTATAACATTATATATATATATATATATATATATATATATATATATATATATATATATATATATATATATATATATAATTTACTCGTGTTTTCACAAGCTTTCATTTGACACCACACTCGATGACCTAGTACAAATTTGTTTTTTTCACTTCCGACTCCACCCCCCAAAACTAACCCAAAGTCAAAATTTAACTCTCAAAACTACATGGCTCTGATGAAGCCATCAATTCCTATATTATTACCAAATTTCACCTTTCTATGTCAAATAGTTTTCGGAGAAAATCGGGTGTACGGAACACTAATTAAGTTTAAAATATGAAAATTTGCCTGCTGTAATGCGCCGCCGGCAATTTTACGTTCAAAGAGGTACTAAATGATCAAAAAAAAAGCCGGACAATGTCTTTTTTTTTTAGTTACAGTTACAAGTTGATATCAGAAAATCATTAAAACGTTAAACAAAGTTTTTCTCTTTTTGTAACTTTGCTCTTAAAAAAGTGTTTATGATAATCGTATTTTTTGCTTAATATTAATCATACAACTTAAACTAAAATATTCAAAGGTGGGAAATGAAAGATAAAAGTCTAAGCTTTAACTATAAAGTATTTATATTTCATTTAAATATCCAGGTACAAAGAAAACGGTTATTGAAAACACGAAAATTCTAAATTACTCGAAGCAATTAAATGAATTAGATACTCTCTGGCCGTCATACTGGATCTGCCATTTTGAATTTTTCAAATCTGTCATCGGATTCCTAATCAGCATCCCGAGAAACCGCTTAGTAGCTAATTTCAAAATATTTAACGGTACACGTAACAGAAACGTTAATTTAATCATAAATAAGGTTGGAAGCATGATTTCCACAACTGAAGGGGTTAAACCAGCAATTTCATTTTAAATATTTTTTCTAAATTACGGTAAAACTAAAAAAAAATCTTTATACCATTTTTTTGTAAAATTCCCCGTTCTTTCATGTGGTGATATTAGTTTTTTAATATCTTTTTTATTTTTAAAGATATTTGCGAAGAAACGAATTTTTTATTTTATTTTCTGTCGGCTTAGCGTACACTTTAGAGCAGCAAACTTTTCTTATCATATTCTACGTCCAAAAAACTACCTGTATGCCAAAATGCAGCCTGTTAACATTTAATGAGAGCCTTTCGTCAAAATTTGCCTCTTACGACTGGGATATATTTAAAATGCAGCCCGTTAATGAGAGCTTTTCGCCAAAATTTGCTCCTGACCACTGGCTTAGTTATGATATAATGGATTTAGTGAAATTCTGACTAATGGTCCTAGCGACTGAACAAAAGGCCTGGAATTATTGGAGCAGGCAAGAAGTTGATCTTTAAATTCCATGATTGTGTGCCTCCTTACGACGATAATTCCTTTGCATCTGTTCCAAGTACGAACGAAGATGTTATAATTAATGACATTAGGATTTTCACGCCGTTGTGGGAGACAAGATGTTTAGAAGCAAGAACTTCTTTGTATTTTCGGCCGAACCAAGGCTTGCAGTTGGAAGGGCATTTCTTAAAAAAAGGAATGTAAGATTCCAAGCTTACATCTAACCAAAGGAATTCCCTGAGTTATTCCCATTTAGCAGCTTTGTAGTGCCAAATCTTGCGCGGTTTAAATGCTTTTCTGTCACTGATAGTTGTTTTATTATTGCTGATAAATTAAAACAATCTGGCACGTGTGTAATTAATAAATAATGCCTCTAAAATCCTCTTCGTAAACAATAAACTTGTGGCATTTGGTGTTTAGATTTAAAATTTTAAAAAATCATTAATAAAAAGAAAATAAAAAATGTCGCATGACGGCAGTGCCTCTCAATCCGGTTCAACAAACAGTTCATCGAGCCAACTGTCCTTTTTCCAAGACAATGTAATTGATTTGACACTTTTTGGAAATCCGGCGCCTACCTTTATACGAACTGGTACTGTGGTTAGAAGAGCCAATTCGATACCCTTTAGGAAAGATAGAATCGAATCGACCAGCAGTACTGAGGATGGTAAGTAAAAACACCTAATAAAATAGTAAAATGTTTCTCGTGGTACCACCTACGATGCATTAGGGAGACAATACGTAATTTTTACCCAAATTAATTTTCTGGCCGCAATTTTCAAGGAATCTCAGTAATGTTTTTTTAAATCTTTGTTCTTGATTTCTCTATCAATCTGTCTGAGCGAATTTTTGATTATTTACCCTGATTTTTAGTGATTTATCAATGTATATTGCTTTGTTGTTCAAAAAATACCTTTATAGGCAATAAAATGAACCTCAGTCACGCAATTTTCAAGGAATCTCAATATCTTTTTTTTATAATCTTCGTATTTGATTTCTCTATCGATCTGTCTGGGCAGATTTTTGTTAATTTATCAATGTATATTGCTTTTTTTTTCTAAAAAAAACACCTTTTTAAACAATAATATTAGTCTTAATCACGTAAGTTTCTAGGAATCTCAATAATTTTTTTATAATCTTCGTTTTTAATTTTTCTATCGATCTGTCCAGGCAGATTTTTGATTATTTACCATGATTTTTACTAATTTATATATATATATATATATATATATATATATATATATATATATATATATATAATGCTTTTTTCTAAAAAAAACACCTTTTTAAGTAATAACATGAGTCTTAATTACGTAATTTTCTAGGAATCTCAATAATTATTTTTATAATCTTCGTTTTTAATTTTTCTGTCGATCTGTCTGGGCGGATATTTGATTATTTATCATAATTTTTACTAATTTATCAATATATATATATATATATATATATATATATATATATATATATATATATATATATATATATATATATATATATTGCTTTTTTTCCAAAAAACACCTTTTTTGGCAATAAAATGAGTCTCAGTTACACAATTTTCAACGTATCTCAATATATTTTTTTTATAATCTTCATTTTTGATTTCTCTATGAGCCCATCTGGGCGGATTTTTGATTATTTACCATGATATTTACTAATTTATCAATATATATTGCTTTGTTGTCCAAAAATCACCTTTTAAGGCAATATAATTCGTCTAATTCTCGTAATTTTCAATGAATCTCAATAGTTTTTTTTATAATCTTCGTTTTTAATTTTTCTATCGATCTGTCTGGGCAAATTTTTAATTATTTATCATGATTTACACTCATTTTTCAACAAATATAGTTTTTAGCCATTTACACCAAGAACATCAAACCTACCATAACCCTATGCAAAGAAGGCTGTATTACCTACCCCTTGCTTGACACAGTCAACCAGTATATCCATTTCTTTCTAAATGTAGTCTGAATCTCACGAATTGTCTTCTCCAACAAAGTATTTTCATTCTGGGTACGGCTTTCGTTCCACTTTCCTAAAGGTATTTTATATGCTAAATGGAGAACACACTCCATATTCCTGATCCATGTATGGAAAGTTGAAAGACCATACTTGTACGCTTCTACATTCACCTCCATCCCTCAATAATTTCTAATTTGTTCATTTCTTTCGGAAGAGCATTGCATATAGACCACCCTTGGTAAGAAATTGGGCCTGTAAGGGCTTGGCGGACCTTACACTCAATCATTGTTGGAAATATTGTATATTCGATTGTTATTTGATGTTCTTGCTAGTTGATTTTTGTAGGGTGCAGACGATTTATTTGGTGCACTAGATCAGCCATCTCAGAAATAATATAATCTTTAGATTCTTTTTCGTAAGTAAATTCGATGGGACGACAATGTCTTGTTGAACAAGGATCTTTATTAATCCAGGCATTCACTGACTCATGTCTTATGGTGTAAACATCTACACAACATACACTGGCGCTGGCACTTTTTGCATCTTTCAGCTCAGTAAATGCTTGTCGATTCTGTGTAAACCATGATGTTCCATCGCAATCATATTTGGATGAAAGTTTCAAATTAGTGTATTTATTTTTACGGATCATACCTTGAACTTCTTCTATTTCTATAATTCGTTATATGTTAAACTCGGGTTAAAACATTAACCTTTTTCTGCAACGATTTTTGGCGTATGCCATTATATTGAGTTTTGGTTAATTTTGCATCTACAAATAATGCTAAGGCTTCGTCGTTAGATAAAATATTGAGTCAGTGCGATCATTATCTATTATATCTTTAAAATTATATAAAAACAACACTATAATTTAATTTCCAATATATTTAAAGTCACTTAACAATTGTTTCACCATACAAAAAATTATTTACTTCTGAAGAAGCCATTGTATGGTGAAACAATTGTCAACTGACTTTAAACATATTGGAAATTTAAACATAGTGTTGTTTTTATGTAATTTTATTATGAATTTCCAACAAGTATCAGCTAACACAATCAAAGATATTATATCTTTATTATCCTCAACGGAACCACCTGAGAGACGATTTTTTTTTAACACAGGCATTTAACAAATCTTCTGGTGGAATTTCTTCAAGTACCTTATCAAACCTTTTTATTTTTGTAGAATAACTAGTTTCTTGATCTTTTTGTAGAAGTAACTGACGGTGATGGAAAGACACAAACTTCATCACATCATTCTGAATTCTCGCTAAAAACCTTTAGCTTGTGTAAAATGAAACTTTTTACGATAATTCGGTAAAAAATATTTATCTAATTTATGTACGAGCTTTCAAAGCAGTAAGAACAACTTCACTGGACTTCACGTTGGAATTCATGAGAATATCTGTCAATTCTTGCTTTCTTATTGAAATATTCATGTTGGTTTTATCTTATATTTATTTATTTTATTCGAATACTTGTATGGGTTATTCTCATTTAATGCAAAAAAAATGATTTAAGTAGGTAAGAGTTCTCGTTTTTAATCGACTGCCAGAAGCAGTAGTAAAGATTTTGGTCTGCTCTTTAAATCTGTATAAACTTTTTATCATATTACCGAATTAACTAACTTTTGGTGTTAGGTTTGGTCTTCGGTATATTAGGTTATGTTAGAGTTGGAGTTCCTGGTTTAAAAGCTTTAAGTTTAGGAAACGTTCATGTGATCATTTTTTCTCTTTGCATAGGGTTATGATAGGTTTGATGTTCTTGGTGTAAATGGCTAAAAACTATATTTATTGAAAAATTGGTCCAAATTATGGTCAATAATCAAATATCCGCATAGACAGATCGATAGAGAAATAAAAAAAAGGCAAAAGATCATCAACCAAATGAATGTCCCAATTCTCAGTTACCACTGTCTTGAGTACCAATTCTTAGTTACTACTGTCGAAATTTGGCATTTGTAGATCCCAAGAATAAACTTTGACATTTGTGAATCTGAAGGACAAATATTTTTGTTCTGCTTTCGACCTTTCGGGTCTCATCAGTTAGGCGAAGAAGCCTAAAAGCTAATTTGATTTGATTTTAAATCTTATTGGTTCAAGAAGTAGTTTGCAAATGAGAAGAGGTAAGTTTGCTCAAATTTGCCAAAGGAACAAAGACTGTACCAGTTCTGGCATCCGCAGCATTCTACAAATTCATTTGATCGACGATCTTTTGTCTTTTGATGAACCTTGTCTTTTGACTTTTGACCTTTGTCAATCTGAACATTCTGTAAAATCATGATAAATAATCAAAAGTCCGCCCAGAAAGATCGACAGAAAAATCAAAAACGAAGATTATAAAAAAAAATATTGAGATTCCTGGAAAATTGCGTGACTGAGGCTCATTTTATTGCCTAAAAAGGTGTTTTTTTGGACAATAAAGCAATACACAGTAGAACCCCGATAACCGAGTCGCGATTATCCGAGCTCCGAACCGAGCCAATCTAAGAACCTGATTATTCGAGGTACGCGCGTCTATGCTGCGTATTAACCGAGCTTCTAAAATATGTATGTACATATTTCCATTTAAAATCGTCGGGGCCTTCGGGGAATCCCCTGGCCCGTGTGAGGGGTTCTCCTATTTATATTTTTGGACTCTTTCAGCATGTAAATTTACGTGAATGCAGTGCGTTATAGCGTTTACTACGGAGAAGTACGAGTATACTCACATAATTTATTTGGTTGGAGTTCTGGTAGTTAAGTGTAATTAATACGAACTGCTTTGTTTGAATTTTTATTTGTTGTATTATAATGGAGCAAAACAAGCGTACAAGAATCGTCGTTCCTATTGAAGAAAAATTAAAAGCCATGAGAAGAATTTAAGCAGAAAAGACAATTAAAGTTGTTGCACGAGATTATGGAGTAGATGAGGTAAAGGTTGGAGATTCGAAAAGAACCGCACAAAAATAAAAGAGTTGTGTATAAATCAAGCCTCCTCGTCCTCAGGAAGAAAATCAATGAAAACCGGCGACTATGAAAAGGTTAACGAAGCTTTATTCATGTGGTTTAACCAACAGAGATCAAAAGGTGTGCCTCTGTCAGGTCCAATTTTACAACAGAAAGCAATAATGATTAGTAGGCAATTCCCAGAGATAGATCAGTTTACCGCCAGTTCTGGATGACTTGACCGCTGGAAAAAACGGTACGGTGTACAACTGACTGTATGTGGTGAAAAACTGTCTGCTGATGTGTCATCAATTGAGAAGTTTAAGCAGAAAAGCAAATCGAAGATTGTGGATACACATGTGATCAAATTTACAACTGTGACGAAACTGGTCTGAATTATAAAATGCTTTCATCAAAAACATTGGCATCTCGACAGAAAAAATCAGCTCCTGGATACAAACGAAGTAAGGAAAGATTAACTATAATGGTATGTTCCAATGCATCTGGCAAGCACAAAATCCCACTGATGGTGATTGGCAAGTCTGCACGTCCAAGAGCTTTAAAAGACATCTCACCCAAAGCCCTACCAGTCTATTACAAAAGTCAAAAGAGCGCATGTATGGATGCGACCTTATTTACTAACTGATTTGAAGAAGAGTTCGTGCCATCTGTGACTAAATTTTTGAACAGAAACCGTCTTCCTATTAAAGCAATTTTGTTAATGGTTAATGCCCCCTCTCACCCAGGAGAAGGACTTCATGTGGGCGAAATTGTTGTAAAATTTTTTCCTCCAAATGTAACCAGCATAATGCAACCAATGGATCAAGGCATCCTCGAAAACATTTAAAAAAATTATAGGCGTTTTATATCTTGAACATCTGTTAGAATACACAGAAAAAGAGGATATTATCAATGGGATGAGAAAGATTACACTGAAAAATGTTATTTACTGGGTAAGTCATGCTTCGGATTCTGTGCGTACTACCACTATTCAAAAATCTTGGTCAAAAGTTATTGATTTTGAGGGCTATAATGACAGTGAAGACGATACTCCATTAAATAAATTAGCTTTGAAATTGAGAAGCCATGGAGAAATGTTCTGTTCAAATTTTGACAGCGAGATAAAAAAAGAAAAAAGTTTATTTGAATTAATGCAAAAATTAAAAGGTTGCGAAAATGTGACAAAAGAAGATGTTGTTGAATGGATTACAGCAGATGATTTAGAAGAAGAAATGAGTATTGAAGAAATAACGCATGCCTTTCAGGAAACCGAAAAATCAGATGACGATGACGATGACGATGGCGAAACGGCGGTGGATGAACAGTCTCCCATTAAGATCTCTCATCAAGAAGGTTTTGCTTCTTTGGAAAAAGCTTTGAGGTATTTCGAACAACAACCCCAGCGGCAACCCCAGCGGATTTGCTTCTTCTTAATAGATGGAGAAACATTGCAGCGAGAAAAAGATGCAATATGAAACAGAAGCGCATAGATATCTATTTACTTTTATAATGTATGTACCTATTTATATGTTAAAAACGTTAATACATCGGTTTAAAGTATTTTTTGTTTATTTTTTGAATGAATAAAAAACAAATCCGGATTATCCGAGTTTTCAGTTATCCGAGGAGGGTGCCCCCCACGTTACCTCGGATAACCGGGGTTCTACTATATATATATATATATATATATATATATATATATATATATATATATATATATATTATTGATAAATTAGTAAAAATCATGGTAAATAATGAACAATCCAATCAGACAGGTCGTTAAAGAAATCATGAACGAAGCTTAAAAAAAAATACTGAGATTCCTTGGAAATTGCGGCCAAAAAATTAATTTGGGTAACAATTATGTATTGACACCATAGTGCGGCGTTTTCCACGTAGGTGTGTTTCAAGCGGTCAGTTTGGTGCAACGAGTCCTACAAATGCCAATGCAATTCAATTTATTCTACTTTAAATGACCGCTTCTAAAAGGCTGGCCGCGCCGCACCGCTAGGTGTCGTACCGTCCACAAGGGACACAGAGACCAATTTTAATCATGTATATACTGGGTATTACGAAAATCATTTAAGATATTGAAACTGGTTAGTAATAACTTCTACAACGAAGGATAAAAACTAGTGTTAGTTCTCTCGCGCAGTTTTTGAGAACTATGGCAGATATTCCGTCAGCGCCAGGAGCTTTTTTGGTATTTAACTTCTTTAAAATACGTTTTATGATACGCTGTCTGAAGACTATATCGGGCATCCTTGAATGCTATACATAGATGACATCAGAGTAACACTAAAAAAATAGTACTATTTGCAGATGATACAACAACAATTGACATTTTTGATAATTTAGGGTGGAATCTTCTTCTCTGCTCTTGAGGCGATTTTTTATGTTCACCAGTAACATGTTATTGTTAGTATCTATTTAATTCTATTTACAGATGACGCGATGCCACAGGAAAGATACAAAAAAGATGTCCAATACAGACACAGTCTAGCTGCAATCTCCGAACGAAAAAGTGCCAGAAGCTCAATATCAAACGATCCTATAAAACGCAGGTATGTAAAATAATTGCTTATTCAATCGGTATTATAAAGATAAAAGTACCCCGATTTGTACATATAAACACATATATTTACGTAAGAACTTGTAAATTAATTATACGATTATCTTTACAAAAATCCATTACGGTTCTGCCAATAGACTTAGTAACTTAGATTAAATTTTATGCAACCTAAAATACACCGATTTCTAATTAGTATTTTAGTAGCTTTCGTTCTTAATTATGCAACAATATTAAGACTGGATATCAGACTAACATTCGCCATTTCAACACATTTTTTTGCTCATTTTTAAGATTTAAGCAAAAATCTATTAAGACGTCTTTAAATGCTATTAACTACCTTATAAAAATAGAATTTAACTACGACAACCTCCAACAGATGTATGGCCACATAAAATAATGCCTCAAACAGGCGTCCCTAGAAGCATTAGGTAAAGAAGACAACGAGAATGAGAAACATAAAATTATAATCTGTGAAAAAACCAAAGAATCTATAAAGGAGAAAAAAAGACTATACGAAAAATGGCTGAATACAAAATCAGAAGATCTACAGAAATATAAAGAGAAAAATGCAGAAACGAGGAGTATGATAAACAAGGAAAAGAACGAGAGATGGGAAAAATCGTGCGAACATGTAGAACAGTATATAGGAGGAACTAGAAGTACAGAGTCATGGAGAATAACTAAAGCATTACGGACTAACAATAGAGAGAAGACGTACATCCCAGAAGGCGAGTGGGAAGAATATTATAAGAAGCTGCTAACAGAAGATGGACAAGAATTCCAAGAGAAACCTGAAGAAGAACAGAATAAGGAAATAAAAGAGATAGAACTAAGCTATGAAGAAGTAAAGAAGACAATAAAAACACTCACAATAATAAATCTGCAGGGCCTGGGGATGTGGTAAATGAAATGATTAAGTACGGGTCTAATAAATTACATCGAATGCTGAGAAACATGTTCCACAGAGCGATAAACGGAGAAAAAATACCAGAAGAATGGTCAAAAGCGTATATAGTATCTATATTTAAAAAGGGAGACCGCAGAAAATGCACAAACTATAGAGGCCTAAGCATAATATCGAGTATGAGACGTTTGTATGGAAAAATTATTAAAAATATCACGAAGGAAAATATAAAAGGAAAAATTGGAGAAGACCAAGCAGGCTTTACGGCCGGAAAAT
Source organism: Pachyrhynchus sulphureomaculatus (assembly GCA_019049505.1). NCBI lineage: Eukaryota > Metazoa > Arthropoda > Insecta > Coleoptera > Curculionidae > Pachyrhynchus > Pachyrhynchus sulphureomaculatus. The sequence goes on along the minus strand of CM032453.1, from coordinate 142,157,984 downwards.
CATGTATAGACCACATATACACTATAAAACAAACAATGGAAAAAAACTGGCAAAGAATAGAGAAGTTCATCTAGCCTTCATAGACATAAGAAAGGCCTATGACTCAGTACCAAGACAAAGATTATGGAACGCAATGAAAGAAATAGGCATTGACAAAGAACTAATATACGCAGGAAAAGCTCTCTACGAAAACAACACAGTGAACATAAAAATAGGACATAAAATAGGGAAGAGACTCCAAAGATCAAAAGGCCTATTACAAGGATGCTTTACATCCCCAACACTATTCAAAATATACCTAGAACAAACATTAAAAAAATGGAAGCAAAAATGTAGTGGAATGGGAGTCCCAATACGAGAAATACTTATATACTCTAAGTTTCGCAGACGACCAAGTAATCATAGCGCAAGATGCGGAAGACCTCAGTTATATGATAAGAAAACTGAAAGAAGAATACACTTAAGCAGGATTAGCAATAAACTTTGATAAAACGGAATATCTAACAACAAAGGAGGGAAACGTGGAGAATCTAGAAGTAGATAACCAAACAATAATCAAAGGAACCGATAAATTTAAATATCTAGGAACCATCATTTCAAAAAAAAACGCAACATCAGAAGAAGAGATTAAAGCTAGATTAGGACAAACGCGAACATGCATAAGACAATTAAATTCGATCCTGTGGGACAAGTACATTACAAAGAGAAACAAAACACGCATATACAAATCAATAATACAAAGCATAATGACATACGGGTCAGAAAACATGGACGATCAACAAAAGAAATAAATCTAAAATTAACGCAGTAGAGACGGAGTATTGAAAAAGATGTTGAAAGTGACACGTATGGAGAGAATAACAAATGAAGAAATAAGAGGTAGAATGAACATCAAAAAGAACGCAATAAACACCATTGAAGAAAAACGATTAAAATGGTATGGACACATAAGACGAAGGGAAGATTATAGGTGGATAAAGAAAATAACGGAGTGGAGCCCTATAGGGAGAAGAAAAAGAGGAAGACCCAGACGATCGTGGAGAGACGATGTGGACGAGGCTATGGGGGACAGGGATCTAACAGATGGAGACTGGGAAGATAGAAACGGATGGAATCAAAGGCTGAGAGAAGGAAGACAGCGTCAGCTGTAGAAAATCCTTGTTATATATATATATATATATATATATATATATATATATATATATATATATATATATATATATATATAGATATAAAAATAAGTATTTAAGGAGACATTAAGTGACTTGTATAAATAAAAATACAAAATATATATAATAATAAAAAAGGCTAGTGGGTATACCGAGTTAGTGCCTCAGTGTATACTAAAGTTGGCTTTTCTTTTTTAAAACTGGGATAACTTTGCACATTTTTTTACACTAATTAAACATATGTAATATTGTCATGAAATCCATCATAAAAGTAAATAAATAAATAAAATGGTGAAAGCGACAGGACTGTAGAATCTTAAAGCTATTTTTTATCGTAAACACTTTGAAGCACCTCTTGATAGTATAAATAAATGGATTTATATAAAATATAATACTGCTATTTTCCGACTGAAAATAAGATTAAATAAAACGTCTGAATAATACTTGCCGGGGAGGTCAGAGCTTGTCATTGGTATTTCTTCGACCTAAACGCCTGAACAGTTTATCTAGATATTTGAATGCTGTGGTGACTCTGGCCTTTCCTTTTGGATTTTTTTTACAATAATTTTATTTATAGGAAAATAATTATCAGGGTTTGGTGTATTAACTTTCATAAATTATTACATGTCTTTTAAACTTTACAATAAGCTATATAAATCAACGCATCTCAAAGTTTATTTTAATGAGTAAATGATTAAACTAAAAATCTTATTTGTATGATAAAGGCCTAAACGAGTACAACTAACATTTCTTAAGAACTAGAAATCTACAGTATTATAAAACTTAATGATAATAGGTACAATAAAATTATTTGAAATTTTAGCAGTTATTGGAATATAATTAACCAAAGTACTTATCGGTAGGTAGGTGCCTAAGTACCTAAGCATGCAATAAAAATATTCTGTGTAAATATAAAAATAAAGCAAAAACCTATAATAAGCTTAGTTCAAATCAGAACAGCGATGGCTTCAACTTTCAGTTTTGCCCTGGTTAAACTTCGCGGGGTCTGTAAATCTGCATTTTCCCTGTGAGAAAAATTATGATACTTAACGTCCACGATGCCTTAGTGCAGGGGTCGGCAACCTTTTAACTAAGGGGTGCCAGTTTTCATCCATACAACATTTTGCGTGCCGACATAGGTACTTACTACAACTAAAATTAACAAAAATTAACTTAAAATATTGCTTTTAGAAGGTTTAAATACAAAAAATTTTAAACATTTAACAAATAATTTTATTATACTAGTCCTAGGACCTAGTGTGAACCCTGTGCTTGAAGTTCTTTAGAGAGTTTTCTTATATCCGGTTCATGTCTGGTTATTTTCAGTGTCACAGATGCTTCCGAGTTGTCTGTTGTCAGCCTGCTTCGGTACGGGTTTAAAATCACTCTGATATGGAAAAAAAGTTGTTCACAGATATAGGATGATCCGAAAGCTGTAAGCATGGCAAACGCTACTTTCTTAAGACAAATAAATTTCTCTGGTAAACTCATCCAACAAATGACTATCTCGTTTGAATGGTTCTAGCAATCACCTTCTAATACCCTTCTTAATTCTACAAATTTCGTGTTCCATAACTCGGAGCTTTTAAATTCAATGTATTGAAGATCAAAATCATTAATGTCCATCCATGAGAAAAGAGATATGTCAAAGCAACTGCTGGAAAAATCCATTAAATCTGGTTTGATTAAAAAAGCGAACATAGGACCATGTTTATCAAAATCCTGATCCTTCTCGATAAACTTCTCTTTTAAATTAGTCATATATTTAAGAATTTCGTCTATTAATGCACCATCGTCGACACTGTATATATAAGTTTTTAAATTTGGAAAATATTTATATGTGTTTGTAGTAATATCGCTGATAAATAAATCTAGTTTTAATTTGATTGATTTCCAGGATTCGTATAAATCCAGAACTGTTTTCCCTGAACCTTGTAACTTAAAGTTGAGTTCACTGAGATGGTTTGTAATATCAGTAAGAAACATTAACATACAGATCCAGTTCTTATCTTCTAGTTCAGGATAAGCATCCATTTGATTTTTTTCCAACAAGAACGATTTAATTTCTCCCAGACATTGCACAAATCTAGAGAGCACTTTACCACGGCTGAGCCAGCGCACATTATTGTGCAATGGTATATCTGAATAAGCACTTTCTAATTCCTGCAGAAACGCCTTAAATTGTCTATGGATCAGTGAAGAACGACCGACAATGTAGTTAACTATTTTAACCACCCTATCCATCACGGATTTTAAATTTCCAGCGGAGATTATAGCGCACAAACTCTCTTGGTGAATTATGCAATGAAAATTCAAAACTGATCGACCCATGCGTTCAATAAGAAGGGAAACAAATCCTTTATGTCTCCCCATCATATTAGGACCGCCATCTGTCGTTACGCAAAAAATTTTACTTAAATCAATGTTCCGCTTTTCAAAATGTTTAACAAATTCTGAAAATATATCCTCTCCTCTTATAGTTCCCTGCAATGGGAGCAGACAAATCAGCTCTTCATACACACTGCCATCATCGAAGTATCGCGCAACGATTGCCAGATGGGCAATGTCATTAATATCGACACTTTCATCCAATGCTACACTAAATACAAAACTCCATTTGATAGAGTCTCTCTGCTGTTTTTGGACATTTTGTGTCATTTCGGTAATTCGTCTCTCGATGGTCCGCGCTGATGCCGGTATATCCCTAATCCTGGCCAATATTGTATCCTTATTGGGGAAGTCGTCGAATAAAATCTCGCCAGTACTCAAAAACGTTCATAAATTCTGCGTCAGTGAACGGCCTACCCTTTTGTGCCAACGATTGTGCAATTTTGAAACTGTATTCAGTTACCTGATTTTTTTCCTTGGAAAACTTTGCTAAAGAATGTTGACTGTTTCTCGTATTGTTTACTTGCTCTTCATATTGCCTCCCTTTTATCAGCCTTATCTTTATATGACGATTCATGTTTTATCTAGAAATGTCGTTGAACATTAGATGTCCGGAAAACTACGCTTTCCCGACATAGGACACAAATGGCCCAATCGTTTTGCTGTACAAAACCGTAATCTGTTGTCCATGAAGTTTGAAATGATCGAACGTCTACGTTCTGTTTCTTCGCGACCATAACGCAACGTAATTTTAATTTTTAAACTTTTCGACGACTATTGACTGGAACGGATGTTACTTCTATACTAAATGATCCAAACGTGTAGCCGCTTGCTATATATAGAAAAATAATGTTTCCAGAAAATTCCAATAATTACGTTTATTAAATTTCTTAGAACAAAAATTATTATCTACAACGCGCCCATTGCAATCAAAGGGCCGCCTAGAAGTTAAATCTAACAAAAACTAAAGTTCGGCAATATAAAAAGAGTTGCGGCGTGCGTCGGAACGATTGAAGTCAAGTCAAACAAAAACCGCCTTATAGCGGCTCTTTTGATCTGAATTGAGGACGTATATTTGTGTTTTTGCCTAGGCTTATATTTTGAGGCTTGCCGTCTTTTAATACTTGCCGAAATTAAAGCCAAACCAATGCATTCAGTAAAATTATAAATTACAAAATATATATTTTGTAGTTTTTGGTAATAATACCTAGTGACCTATATAATATATCGTTTTTGTTTGTATCGTTAAAGTAATACTGTCTTCGATTATTTACTTAATTTCGAAACATGTCACAGATTACAGAATTAATGTGTAAACTTTGAATGGGTACGCGTGCCATTCAAAATTGCTGGGCGTGCCAGACATGGCACGCGTGCCATAGGTTGCCGACCCCTGCCCTAGTGTATCAACAGCCAACAAGCCAAGTCCGTGAAATTGTGGAAACCTTTGCCAACATGACGGGAGTTAGATCAGTAACTATTTATAGATTTCTAAAAGAAAGAAAACGCGGTCCTTGCAACGCACCTCAGAATCACAAAGGAAAGAAGCCCTTAGCGGTGAGAATGAGTATTGGTAGTGAAAACGGACTTCTCGACCGTGGCTGACTGGAATTCGAATCAAAGTCAACTAAAGATTACCATGAGGAGATGACGGCCGATGCTGTTAAGAAGTACATCCAACAAATGATTGAAGGTATACTAGCAGAATCAGTTATAGTATTAGGCAATGCCCCATACCATGCTCGATTATTAGAACGACTCCCGACAAATTCATGGAAGAAAGCGGATATTCTTCAATGGATAAGAGACAAAAATCTCAAACATAAAGGTGGTATGTTAAAAGCGGAATTTCTCAAAATTGCGAAATAAAATAAGGCACAGTTTAAGAAATACGCAGTCGATGAGATGGCACAGGATAGGAATATCACAGTGCTTAGATTACCTCTATATCATTGTGAATTGAATCCTATAGAGCTAATTTGGGCACAAATGAAAGGTTTCGTTACGAGGGAAAACATCACGTTCAAACCTCAAGACGTAGGACAATTATTATCCGCCAGAATAGAGAAGATCAAAGAGGATAATTGAAAAAATGCCATTCGATATGTTATAGAAGAAGAAAATAAAATGTGGAAATTTGACGAATACATCGAAGAAATTGTGGAAATAGAACCCTTAATTATCAATTTACCAAGTGTACAAGTATGAAATGCGGATTTCAGACAACAGATGGTGCACCAATGCAGTTTGTGCTATAAAGATTTGACACTGCGCCATTTTATTGTGTCATCAACAAGTGTCAGACGCGCACGAGTGATAAATTGGAAAAGTGTGTGCATAATGTTGTGTTGTTGTGTTCGATATGTCGAAATTTATACCGAACAAAGAGCATTCGTGGACAGCATTAATTTTTTGTTTTCATTTGAAGAAAACTGCTGTTGAATCATACCGATTACTTCGAGAAGCTTATGGTGAACATGCTCCATCGCAAGATACGTGTGAACGATGGTTTCGGCATTTCAAAAGTGGTGACTTCGATGTTGCAGACAAGGAACGTGGAAAACCGCCAAAAAAAATACGAAGATGTGGAATTGCAAGCATTGTTGGACGAAGATGATTCGCAAACACAAAAAGAACTCGCCAAGCAATTGGGCGTTAGTCAACAAGCTGTTTCCAATCGGCTACGAGAGATGGGAAAGATTCAGAAGCCGGTAGATGGGTACCATATGAGTTGAACGACAGGCAAATGGAAAAGCGCAAAAACACGTGTGACATTTTGCTCGCTTGGTACAAAAGGAAGTTTTTGCATCGTATAGTTACAGGGGGTGAAAAGTGAATTTATTTTGAGAATCCCAAGCGCAAAAAATCATGGGTAGACCCAGGCGCACCATCCACATCGACCGCAAGACCGAATCGCTTTGGCAGGAAGACGATGCTCTGTGTTTGGTGGGACCAGAGGGGCGTGGTCTATTATGAGCTGTTAAAACCTGGGAAACGGTTAATACTAAACGTTACCAACAACAATTGACCGATTTGAACCGTTCGCTGCTTGAAAAAAGGCCAGAATACCGAAAGAGGCAACACAAAGTCATTTTTCTTCATGACAATGCTCCATCACATACGGCAAAACCATTTTGCGACACGTTGGAAGCACTCAGCTGGGAAGTTCTACTCCATGCGGCTTACTCACCAGACTTGGCTCCTTCCGATTACCACTTGTTTGCATCGATGGGTCACGCACTTGCTGAGCAGCGCTTTGGTTCATACGAAGATGTGAAAAAATGACTCGATGAATGGTTCGCAACGGCGTGGTATTCACAAATTGCTCGAAAGATGGGAAAAATGTATAACAAGCGATGGAGCATACTTTGAATAAAGCACTTTTTATTATTCTTCCGAATTTTTAGAAAAAAAATCCGCATTTCGTACTTGTACACCTGATAAGAGAAGTCGAGTCTTCTGATTTTTAAGATGATAATTGTTTTTGATTTTAATTAAAGTACTTATATATAGTGATTTGTGAATTTATATATATATATATATATATATATATATATATATATATATATATATATATATATATATATATATATATATATATATATATATATATATATATATATATATATATATAATATATATATATATATATATATATATATATATATATATATATATATATATATATATATATATATATATATATATATATATATATATATATATATATTTATTTATATATATATATATATATATATATATTATATATATATATATATATATATATATATATATATATATATATATATATTTATATATATATATATATATATATATATATATATATATATATATATATATACATGGATCTATAGATTAAAAATTTGTTGATAATAAATTTTATATTTCTATAACTTTATTTTTAAGATAATTTTATTTATTAAACACTAAAAGCAGGTTACGGTCGGACTGGTACGCTACCGATGAACCCTCATTTACATTTTATGACTCTATTGTCATAATAGATCAAACCCTTAAAAATAATTCAAAACAGGTAGAAAAATCGAGTCAAATGCATAAGAAATCTCTTTTTTTGGGCGCACCCCAACATGTATTTGCATCTACAATGAGAGAATTCTGCTATCAACTCCAAACAAATACACTTCAACTTTATTGTATTTTCTTAGTGGTTTGTATACCCACGTAAGTAGAAAAAAACTGGCCCTACCATAATAGAGCTAGGAATAACGAACTTCAAATAACCTCCCCTATAAGATCCTAAATAAGGGAAATCGTTATCCTTAATCAAGCATTCTCTTATTTTGTTTCAGTACTGCGGAAGCTCCGAATGGTGGGCGCATGTTTCAAATACCGATAACAGCTGAGTCCTTATATTTAATTTCACCCCTTTACCCATGTGCAAACTCCAAACGGTGAGCGCATGCTTCAAATTCAGATAAAGACATTGGTCTACCAAAATAGGCATTGCAAAATCTCTCTAATAAGCATTGCAAAATATCTCTATTGTGTACATACAATCCCCAACGCAATAGCTAATCACAAACTTTATTGATTAGTGTCGTGCCTCTGGGTCAATAAGAAAAAAGCTCAGAAAGAGTATTCAAATAATTTGATAGAAGTTTTCAGCCGATACTTGGTGGAAATCCATAACTAGAAGTTTTGCAACAAGTAAAACACTACTTAAGTTTCCACTAAATTTAGTGGAAATTGCAACAAGTAAAACACTACTTAAGTTTCCACTAAATTTAGTGGAAATTTAAGTAGTGTTTTACTTCTTGCAAAACTTCTACTCAAATAATGTTACCAGTATTTACATCTGCCATTTAAATTTGGTCGCAATCTGCCTATATCTAAATTTAATTTTGATAGCTCTCAAGGTCAAAAGACAATTTTAACTAATCTCACATCTACAATTTCACATTGATCGAAATATGTTGGTAGTTGGTTCAAATGGTCGTAAAAGCTCCAGTAACGTTTTAATTAAGTCCTACTGATTTGATGTCAAAGAAAAGAGTTAATCATGTTCATCAGCAACTAAACTGGTAGCCCTTCTTTGTTCAAAAAGCCTTTCCGATAAATAATATGTGGAATTCCAGCATATAGGTGCATCTTGTACCATTTTGTTACCCCAACGGATTTGTTCTAATTTCATTCTGGAAGGAGATGAGCGGTTTAAATGAGGTACGATCCTCTTTTCCAACACTTACAACATCCAATACAGATCTTTACACTTTTAAAGAGTCAATTACTAGCAGCGGTTGTGTATGTATAAAACAAGATTCATTATTTACTCTTGACGCTCTTGTAGCTTTTTTAATGTTAGCCTCACTGTCTCTAATAAGTAGGTAGACTCTTGTGTTGTTTTCGCTGGTGTGACTACTTCTAGACCTCTGATATTAAGCAGAAAATGTTAGCCAGTGTACTGTTATTTACGTCAGATGTCCATATATATGTTGTAAAGGAAAAAAATTCAACATCTGATAGTGAATATGCAATTCGAGTCTGTGTACATTTCGGAAATGACGCTTTATCTTGGAATATAATATACACTGGAATATAATAATACACTGAGTCTTATTCCTCATATAACTGAGGTAACGTCTAGGTCTCTGAGGATGCTTGGGTTCATCAGGTGTTGCTCATCGGAATTTTCATCCATTACCTCTATAAAAATGCTGTACTGCTTATTGGTTAGGCCTCTCTTGGAATATTGCTCATATGTGTGGAACCCACCTTTTGCTTGCCACGCTAGGAGCTTAGAACTGGTACAGAGTAAATTTCTACATTATATTAATTATAAATTCTTTAACAATGATTCTTTTAGTTATTCAAAACTGACATCTATATTAAACTTGAATACCCTGTCTAACCGGAGAGTTCAACGAGATCTTGTAATGTTCTTTAAAATTTTAAATTCCATTGTAAAATGTCCAGAACTTTTATCTCAGATTAATTTGTATGCACCCTCTAGACCAGGGGTGCTCAAACTTGAACTGCTGGCGATCTACCTCAATATTGTTAGACTACGATCGATCGACTCTGAGAAGCTGCAAGTAAGTGTGATGCAGGATTGTCGTCTAGGTAGGGTGTATCGTGGCATAGATATTAGTTTTCCGCACAATATGCATCTTTTTAGGTCCAGGTAAGTGTAGGTCTGCTCTAAAATGTCAATGAAAAAACTCATAATTATTCAAAATTGCGAGTTTATTGGTTCTTACAAAACAAACGAGTTTCTAGTGTCGAAACTTAATTAAAGAGTGACTTTGGATGTTGAAGCATGGCACTGCATGTCCTCGGCATACTTTTCATAAGATGGTACGTAATTACCGAGTGCTAATCGCAAGCATGATGACATATGTTCGTCAGTTAGGGGATTGCGATATTTTGACTTAATTATCTTCATTTCAGAAAATGCAGACTCGCACAAGTAAGTTGACCCAAACATTGCCGTCAGTTGAAGGGCGATTTGCCTTAGATTCGGATATTTATCTTCAGATATAAAACACCATGTATATCTGATATAATCTGCACTAACTCATTTTCAACAGAACATGAGTCCATGTTAAACTGACTTGCTATTTCAGTAGCTAATTCCTCAATGTTTTTACCCGAAAAAGGATAACTCATAAATGATGCGATATTTGCCAATTTACTGAAATCATAAAAAAACGTATTTCGAATTGGCCCAAAATATGTGATAATTCTGCCTCATAAATATCATAATTCAACTGAGGAATCCTTGCTTTCAAAGACGGAAAATTTTTCAGATCCTTTCTTTTCAGTTGATTTATCATAAGTTGCAATTTACTTTTGAATGCGTTTATTGCGCTAATCATCTCAATAATAGTTTTTCCTTTACCTTGAAGCTCCAAATTAATGGTGTCTAAATGCATTGTGATGTCTGTCAAAAATGCCAAATAAGTCAGCCATTTTCCGTTTTTCAGCATCTGAGTGTCATCACCTCTTTCGTCCAGTGCCGTCGGGCAATAATTCTTGAAACGTTTCTAGGAATTTTCCGCGACTCAATCAACTGACGTCCGTGTGAAGAACTCACTATCTTCCAACTGTAATTTAAAGAGCCGTCGTTGCACAATTTTTATTGCAATGCCCATAATCTCCTCCATGTTTAGAACTTTTGAACACAAAACTTGTTGATGTATAATGCAATGGAAGGAGAAAAATGAAGGGAAATCATCATCAATGCCACAAAACCGTTTTTGCTTCCAGTCATTGCTGGTGCTCCATCGGTTGTAATGCACACTAGTTTATATATTGGTAGCTTGTAGTTTGTTACAAAATTGAAGAAAACGTCATATATATCTTCGCCACGGGTCTTTCCTTTCAGAGGAATCATTGTCAAAAACTCTTCCTTAGCCGACATGTCATTGAATACCATTCGAATAAAAATACACAGCTGGGCAGTGTCTGTCATATCGGTGGATTCGTCGAACTGTAAAGAAAAGTATGTACGTTCCATGATATCATGTTTTAGTTTATCTGCCATGTCCTGAGTCATGACTTCAACACGCCTTGTGACAGTCGGACGAGATAACTGAAGTTCTTTAATAGCAGACATAATCTCTGTTTTATTTTTAAAATCTCCAAATAAAGTCTCATCCGCTTCAATAAATGCTTCCTTCACAACCAATCCATCATCAAATGGTTTCTTGGGTTTCGCCAATATATGAGATATTTTAAATGACGCGATCGTTGCAGCTTTTGATTATTTGGCTGGTCTTGTGAACATGGTTTGTTCTTTTTTCAAACAAGTTATCAAATCACGTACTTTTCGTTTTCTTAATTCACTCTGTGACGGAAAACCCTTTTCATAGTTTTTATGTTGCCTCTCTAAGTTCCCACGCTTAGGTATTGCAACTGACGCACGGCAAATGAGACAAATGCACTTATCCTTTACCATACAAAAGAAAAATTATTCCTCTCAATCGTTATTAAAATGATAAGTTTTACTTTTCTTCACCGCACTCATTTTGGACTATCTATTAATAAACTTTGTATCGATGTATCGCCTTCAAGTTACAACTCAGACTGACTCATATTCCTGCAGGCGCAACATTTATATCGGCGCGAACGAAGTCTCGAATGTTCCCGTCAAACATGCCGCCCGAAGTTTCTAGAAAAATCGGCGGGAATCAAAAACGCGGCTTTTCTTCGACAAGTACCGCGCGTTCCTTTGATAAAACCGCCTTTTGCCGCTAGCAGGGGTTATTACGATAAAAGAAAGTGATGAGGGGGTTATTCTGGCCTAATTGTGGATCGAATAAATTTTAGTAGTTTATTCATTACCTTTTGTTTTAGTTACCTAAAACAAAATCTGTGAATAGTTCTATATCGGAATTTTTTTCTCGAGATCAACTCAAAAAGCACTCGCGATCGACTTGTCGATCGCGATCGACCGTTTGAGCACCCCTGCTCTAGACATACTAGATCTATGTTGTCCTTCTTCAAACCTTATCACAGGACAACCTATGGAGCTAATACCTTCATGACAAGATCTATGGGCCTTGTAAATAACTGCCCATTACTGGACTTGTTCTCCAGCTCCTTATCTCTTTTTAAGAGGCAGATCGGGGTTCTTTTCTGAATTTCTTAGTTTTAGCCTTTAGTTTTAAGTGTCATTTACAGATATAAAGTTTTGTATTTTGTCTTTATGAGTTGAATGGGCATGTCCCGTAAATAAATAAAATAAATAAAAAAATAATATTTCGCCTCAAGTAGGCAAGCAGCCTCTTGAATCCTAAGAAAATAAATATTTAGAACTTTTGGGGTTTTTATTTTTTAACTAGAAGAATCTTATACTGGCGTAGAGATATAAGTATTACAGTTTTCTGTAGACTTTTCAACCTATTCTACAAAAAAATACTATTTCCTACCTGCTAGAAAGGCAAGAAGACCTTGCCAAACAATTACCGACTAGTCGGACCGCTTTGAATAATATCGAAAATTATAAAAACGGCTATCAATCAGCATCTTCTAAAATATCTAGAAGGTTTCGACATTATTAGTGACCATCGAGCAAAAATCAACAATCTTCTACTTTATGTCACACATGTTTGGAATCACGCAAATGATCATTTTCGAGAACCTTGAGCGGTTGCACTTGATATATCCAAGGCATTTGACGATGTTTGCCATGACGGATTGTTGGCTAAGGTACACCCTCATGTCTGAACACTTTATGTCTCCCGTGTTTACTCAGAGAGCATTCTTTACGAGTGACAGTTGACGGATTTCTTTCTAATATCTTCGCCATCGAAGCCGGTGTGCCTCAAGGCTCCATACTGTGTCCTACTCTCCAGAATAACTGTTAATTCTGTACAAAGCTGCAATTCGACCAACAATGGAATACTGCTTCCACATTTGGAGCTGTGCTGCTATACTTACACTGCATTTGTTGAATTATATTCAGAAGAGAGCTGTTCGCCTGACTGGAGACCTACAATTCATTAGCAACCGTGTCTGACTTGAGCAATTAGTGTTCCTTACGTTGATTGCTTTTAAAATAAAAATTTTTGTTACAGAGGTATCAAATGACAATGACAAAACTAATGGCCTTGACATTTTTGTTTTTTTTTTATTTTTATTTATTTATTTATTTACGGGTAACCCAGTATAATAAAAATTTGACAAATAAAAAATCAATAACAAAAAAAAATTACCTATACTAACCAATTAACTTAACTAAGGATATTACCTTACAAAACTCAACAAAAATTTAGAATAAATATAAATGAATATAAATAAAAGCTTAGAAAGCAACAACCAAAGATAATAAACAAGAGACCAAGGCACAAAACACAATGTACAAACATCCACAAGTGCCTCAAAGAGCCATCCCACAATACGAGGCTGGTTTGAAAAGTCCGTGCAAAAATAAAAACTACTTATGTGTTTGAGGTAAACCTTTTTTATTTTTCGACATAGTGTCCTTTTAGGCTTATACACTTCGTCCAACGATGTTCTAGTCTATTGATCCCTTCCGAATAATAGGATTTGTCTGCAAAATATCCATTAGTGTCTGCAATCACCTCCTTGTTTGAATAAAATCTTTGTCCCGCCAGCCATTTCTTCAAATTGGGGAACAAATAGTAGTCCGAGGGAGCCAAGTCTGGAGAATAGGGGGGATGTGAAACGAGTTGGAATCCTATTTCCATTAATTTTGTGACCACAACTGCTGAGGTGTGTGCTGGTGCGTTGTCGTGATGGAAAAGGACTTTCTTGTAGGCCAATCGCGGGAGTTTTTCTTGCAGCTCGGTTTTCAAACGGCCCAATAACGATGAATAATATTCACCTGTAATAGTTTTACCTTTTTCCAGATAGTCAATGAGGATTATCCCTTGCGAATCCCAAAAGACAGTCGCCATAACCTTTCCGGCCGAAGGAACGGTCTTCGCCTTTTTTGGTGCAGATTTCCCCTTGTAACCCTTTGTTTAGATTGTTGTTTGGTCTCAGGAGTATAGTAATGTATCCATGTTTCATCCACAGTGACGAAACGACGCTTAAAGTCCTCCGGATTCTTCTGGAACAGCTGCAAACCATCCTTGCAACACTTCACACGATTCCGTTTTTGGTCAAGCGTGAGCAATCGCGGCACCCATCTTGCGGATAGCTTTCTCATGTCCAAATGTTTATGCAAAATATTATGTACCCGTTCAGTCGAGATGCCCACAGCACTAGCAATCTCACGCACCTTAACTCTTATGTCATCAATCACCATATCATGGATTTGATCAATGATTTCTGGAGTCGTAACCTCCACAGGCCGTCCAGAACGTTCAGCGTCACTTGTGCCCATATGGCCAGTCCGAAAATTTTGAAACCACTTATAAACTGTTCTAATCGAAGGTGCAGAGTCACCATAATGTTTATCAAGCTTCTCTTTAGTCTCCTGAGGCGTTTTGCCTTTCATAAAGTAATGTTTAATCACCACACGAAAATTCTTTTTCGTCCATTTCTTGAAAATCACTCGACTTCCTTGATTCACACGAATGCCAAACACAAAGAAATAGACCAATATGGCTGAAACTTGGTGTGCGTTCATTCAAGAGATGCTACTAACTAAACATGACCTCGATACGCGCCGGTGGTGCCATCTCTCGGACTTTGCACGGATTTTTCAAACCAGCCTCGTATTCGCCTGAGGCCGCCAAATGACACAATAAAAATATCAACATCATCCAGCCTCTGACGTGAAGCAGTGCGATGGAGGAATGTAAGGCATAGTTAAATCTATGAACAGATTGTGAAATGGTGCAATGACCCCTTGTATTTCTGGGTGGAACAAAATTATTACGAATACACCAACGATTTAAAGTATCTAGGTCATCCTGAAGAGTTACACAATCATGAAGAGAGTCTATGCGTCGATATATTTTCAGATCGTCAGCATAAAGCAAAGAGAACGACGTAAGGCCACTGATGGTGCCATTTATAAATATGTTAAATAATAACGATCCTAGGATAGACCCTTGAGGGACACCAAAAAGGTAGCAGCATAATGACCGACTCAAAACCACGATAATTTACTATCAATTGACGACCAATTAAATAAGATTTCAGCAGGTTTAATAAATTGCCGACGACTTGTCCTCCGTTTTCCATACTTTCCGAAATAAATTGAGTAATTGTAACTAAATTGGTAATGGTTGAACGCCCTGGAAAGAACCCACGTTGGCTTTCAGTTATAAAAACTTTAACGTGATTAAATATAATGTTATACAGCACAATTTCGAAAACCTTTTAAAAGTTGTTCAATATTATCACAGGTCTGTAATTTTCAATGAGGCTCTTATCACCCTTTTTGAAAACGGGACATATTTTAGACTTCTTCCAGATTTGTGGAAAGGAGGATGATTTTAAACACAGATTGAAAAGAAACGTGAGAGGCTTGGACTACACAGCAGCGCAATCTCGAATAAAAAAAAAGCTGGCAGACCATCGGTTCCAGCGGTAGAATTAGGTTTGTGTTTCTTTAAGGCACTATGTATGATGATGTGCCATAAAGAAACTTAAACCTCCATGGTATTAACAATTAGAGATGAGAAAGAGATGCTAGTAGTTATCAGGAGGGTTGTTTTGAAACATAGAGGAATCAACATAAGCCGACTGACTCGAAGAATTTAGCAAAAAAAATTCTCCTGAGAAGCCGTATGCAATTCGCTTTCAAAACACATGTTGATGGGAATACTAGTTGTTCTCCTTTTCTCGTTTAGAAAAGAACAAAATTTATTTGGATTGAAGCCATGCGTAAGGCATACTTAAATCTATGAACAGACTATGAAAAGGTTGAATGACTCCTGGTATTTCTGGGTGGAAAAAAAAATCAATTTGAGCCAAGAGATCAGAACAGTCCAGCTTAGAATTAACAGTCTTATATAGAAACAACAGTTCCGCATTATACCTTTTCACAGATAGCCTAGGGAGCCGGGTTATAGACCTCATGGCTGTTGCAGAAAAATTAGAATGGTGGATATTAAGCTTCCTAGAAACAAAACGCAAGAACCTGTTCTGCACCAATTCAATTGAGTGAATATGGCACTGGTGATCATACCGGGGAATAGTATTCCAATAATGATCTCATCAAGGATTAATATAATAGTCTCAATGTGTCAATGCTAGAGAAAACCCTACAGGCTCTGCAGATAAAGCCAAGCATTATAAAGGCTCTATTGACAATGTAGTCATAATGCAGTCTGGCAGACATCCTGGGTAATCCCATGGACAAGAGAACACTGGAAAACCATGAAGTTTACAGCACTCCATGTGGAGACTGCCACAATTTGTACATGGGACAAACAAGCAGAAGAATTTCCACCCGGATCCAAGAACATAAATTAAGTATCAAGAACAAACAAACAACTTCAGGTGTTTTTCAGCACCATCATAATACTGGTCACAACATCAATTTTGAGGGATCTAAACAAATAGCCTCGATTTCACATTATACAGCAGCATTGACAGCTATATAAATTAAAATTGCTAGATTATTTCAAAATGGCCGAGCACTACTAATACTCCATCGTAGGCTGACACAGCAGCGACAAGCCGACAGAATGGTTGACAAATAAAGGTGGATTAGCAAGTAAGAGAACAGTGGGTAGTCTGCTTAATTCTGGGTCAAGGATTACACCCAGATCTTTAACCTTATTCACAGTCTGCAAAACCCGTCCATCGATGCTATAAGGGAATGTAACAGCAGCACCGGCTCTACAAAAAGACATCACTTGTCAACATTGAGGTCCAGGCCTTTGGACTTACACCACACAGTGAAGGAATCAAGATCGTCCTGCAAAAGACGACAATCCGTTAGAGAGCTGACAATTTTATAGATCTTGCAGTCATCTGCAAAAAGTAAGAAAGGACACTCTAAGCAAGTACCCACATCATTAATAAAAATGTTAAACAAAAGAGAACCCAAATGATTGCCCTGAGGCACACCAGAGGTCACAACAAAATTTTCAGAGACTCCACCAACTATACGAACAGACTGAACCCTTCCAGACAGATAACACTAAAGCCATGTCAACAAACGACCCCCAATACGAAAAGAGCTTGATTTAGCGCATAGAATACCAATGTCGACCCTATCGAAAGCCTTGCAGAAGTCTGTATAAATTGAGTTCACCAGTAAGTGATTTTTAAGAGCACTCGTAACAAAATGAGTGAAACACATTAAATTGGTGTCGCTGATCTAGCACTGCAGAAACCGTGCTGATGCCAGGTCAAACCAGAAGTGACCCTTACCTTTATTCAATTAGTTATAATGTTTTCGAATAATTTAGGTACAGTAATTAAAATACATATAGGTCTGTAATTCAGTATGTTCGATCTACTACCCCTTTGGTAAGTAGGTTGGGAAATATTGCAGATTTGTCGAGAAAAGGGGACAGCGATTTTTCACAATTTTTTAAAATGAACAAAAATGTGCCCAAGTATTATAATATATATATTTTTAAAGCATTCATTTAACACCCCACGCAATGACCTGGTAATTTCTTTTTCACTTCCGATTTCCCCCCAAAACTAACCCCTTAAGGCAAAAATTTAACTTTCAAAATTACACGGCTCTGATGAGGCCATCAATTCCTCTATTAGTGCCAAATTTCAACTTTCTATATCACATAGTTTCGGAGAAAACCGGGTGTAAGACAGACGGACAGACACCGAAGATATCTCATAAGTGTTCCGTACGGAACACTAAAAATAGAGTATTAACAGTATAATTTTGTAAATGTCAGTACACTTAGTCCATACCAGTTCCAACATAGAAAAAAGGGAAGGCGTAAATTACTGCATGTAATCTCTATATTTACTCTTTTCTCGACGCTCCACTCTCAGCCAACGCTTGGACTCGAATATTACATCAGACATACGTTATAGAAGTGTTCCCTTACAACAGAAAAAGATATCTCACTGAATAATTATTTTAAAACCAACAACTGTCTAGAGTTAAAGCGCACGAGAACTTAATCGATCGATGTCTAACTTTATGAATATCTCACTGTCGAATTCCGACCGAATATAAATACAAAAGTAGCCTACAAATCTAATTTAAACGGGGAGGTCTGATGCCTATGAGGTTAAAGCCAGCAAACTTCAAACTGTAAAACCCAACCTGAAAGATACATGATTTACATGAACTTTCTCGCCTCCGAGGTAACTTTGGCCTTCCTTTTTTTTTGTTTTACATTTTACTGTGAAAAAAACATGTAAAGCGATTTATGCAACACTTCCCTCTTAAAAACTTAATTCTAAAATAAAATCTGAATTTCTCACGCTAAGGGTAATGTCCTCATTTTTCGAAAATAGGTTGGCATGAAGCCAACCTATGTGCCCCAGAAATCATTCTAATTTTACGCTTTTGTATTTTAAATACTCTATTTAAATATCTTGTATTACCCCCCGAAAATCAATCCATATTTTACATAGCTAAAAAAATTAGCGTACTAAAACAGAACTTCAATATTGCTTACTTGTTTTAACTTAAATAAAGCTTTTTGCATGGTTCATCGACATGTATGTCCCAACTAAGCCGATTATCAATATAGACGCCCAAAAATTTCATACTTGATGCCTGCCGTACTGAACGATTTTTAATGTTAAGATAGGATTTATCCAAATTATGAATCCTAAGTGTAAAATTTATGAAAGCAGTTTTATCCACATTGAAATATAGTTTATTACCTAGAAACGAATCATAGAATTTATTGACCACTACTTGGGCTAAGTGAGTTACTCCTTGAACATTATCAGACGAGACTAGGTAACTGCTATCCTCAGTAAACATTATTATATTTTGGTTATTACAAATATCCGGTAAATCGTTTATAAATAATAGGAATAAAAGAGGACCCAGGATGGAACCCTGGGGCACCCCACAAGAAACTGATACTTTTTCCGATCTTACGTCGTCGATCTCTGCAGATTAACATCTATTAGCCAGATAAGATCCTATCCATTCATCAATCTTTTCTCTTAGTGTTTTGGAGGATTTCCTGCTACCACCACCGTTATCCAGGGATTCCGTTTGGTTTTCCTACAAAAGTTAACTCATCTTAAAGGGAAGGATAAATTGATGTAGTGAAGTATGCAGTTTATTAGTGTTCCGTACGGAACACTTATAAGATCACTTCGGTGTCTGTCTGTCCGTCTGTCTGTCACACCCGATTTTCTCCGAAACTATTTGTCATAGAAAGTTGAAAGTTGGTAATAATATAGGAATTGATGGCCTCATCAGAGCCATGTAGTTTTAAAAGTTAAATTTTGACTTAAGGGGTTAGTTTTGGGGGGTGAAATCGGAAGTGAAAAAAAAACTTTTTACTAGGTAATCGAGTGTGGTGTCAAATGAAAGCTTGTGAAAACATGAGTAATATATATATATATATATATATATATATATATATATATATATATATATATATATAATATATATATATAATGTAATACTTGCGAGCACTTTTCTTTGTATTATTTTTAAAAAATCGCGAAAAATCGCTGTCCACTTATCTCGAAAAGTACTTATCAAAAAATTTTGAAAAAATTCTGGAATATTCTCCAAGGGGTGTAGATTGAACGAAAATTATCACGAGTGCATTACCTTTAATAATTTATCTGGTATATAAAAAAAAAAAAAAACAAAATTTTAAGGTCATCAATTTTTAGTAAAGATTGTAAACAAACTTTGTTGAAAACTCAATTGGGGTGTGTTTTGTGAAGTTACTGATTATCTCATGCCGTTTTTTATTTTAAAAGCAATCAACGTACGGAACACTAATTGCGCAAGTTCAACTTGCACTTGACCGGTTATTTATTTTGTATATGTAATTAATGTGTGTATGTTATTTGGTAGAATTAATTCATCGAGCTGAATCAAATCACTTTCACTCACGAATATGGATTATTGGCGAAGCACACAAAAATAAAAACAAAAACATTCCTAGAGCTATCCCTGCCTTTTATAGATTTGATTTCGTACACACATCAACTTATATGCCTTTGCTGATTTGCGATCTTGGTGCACTTGCTCTATAAACAAATCATTACAAGCTCCCATATTTTTGTCGAAAGATGCTTGAACCGAATTTGGTATACATACACCTAATACTAATTTTAATTTTTTAATGCTTATTTACGCGATAACAATAAGATCAAAATTTTAGATAGCTAGATAAAATATTTATTTATGAAAACGGTAGATATTTTCAAAGTATCTTATATTAATTTCCTAAATAGGTAGATACGCCACGACCGCCCGCTCGACTGTCTTATCGCCCCTCTCCCCATCTCTGGACCCGCTACCACCCCCATAGAAGGCTCCAACGCCCACTGGGGGGGCAGTTCCGCCCCCGTTGGGAACCTATTCTCTAAAGCAATGGTTGCAACATATTCAATATTACCAAAGAAACAAGCCATCATTTTCTTGGCAGTGTTTTGCAAACGAACCACTTTTGTTTGATTGGGTTCATCTTAGAACCCCCAAACAGTTGATTGCTGCTTAGTTCCGGCTCGTACGAATATATCCAAGTTTCGTCTCCTGTTGCGTTTCCTTCCACCAATTGACCACGAACCAAATTATGCGGAATCCATCGGGAACAAATCTTTTTCACAGCTAAATGTTCGGACAAAATCGAAAGTACTGCAGTCCTCGATATGCCTAAGGATGCCTCTATCTCGCGGTAAATCGCATGCCGATCCTCTTCAATCAGGTTGCACGCAGTTGTTGTTGTTTAGGGGGCAGAGCGCGTAGACTGCTATGGTCATTTGGCGCCTCATTTTGAGATTTTTATTTAAATATCTTACTATTATATTCATCTCGTTTAGATAATCGCGGATGTTGTTTTTGATTGTAGGAAATTGATTAATGGTATGCGTAATGAGGGATTTTGTATTTTATTTTCAACAAGGAAGAGTGATCAGTAGAGACCGGATTATATGCAACATAAAAATCTTAAAACATGCACGCAAATATGCATGAAAAATGCTTAAAATATGCATGAAAAGGGTCAAAATATGCAATATTAAATAATAATAAAAGTAGTAATTTTTAGTTTTTTATTTCAAAATCAGCATAAAATTAACAAGTTATCGACGATGTTTAAATTTAATTAACAATTATTTAACATTTTTAGTGTTCCGTACGGAACACTTATAAGATCACTTCGGTGTCTGTTTGTCTGTCTGGCTGTCTGTCTGTCTGTCACACCCGATTTTCTCCGAAACTATTTGACATAGAAAGGTGAAATTTGGTAATAATATAGGAATTGATGGCCTCATCAGAGCCATGTAGTTTTGAGAATTAAATTTTGACTTAAGGGGTTAGTTTTGGGGGGTGAAGTCGGAAGTGAAAAAAAAAAAATTTTTTACTAGGTCATCGAGTGTGGTGTCAAATGAAAGCTTGTGAAAACACGAGTAAAAAATATATATATAATATTATACTTGCGCGCACTTTTCTTTGTATTATTTTTAAAAATTCGCGAAAAAATCGCTGTCCCGGGCCTTATCTCGAAAAGTACTTATCAAAAAATTTCGAAAAAATTCTGAAATATTCTCCACGGGGTGTAGATTGAACGAAAATTATCACGAGTGCATTACCTTTAATAATTTATATGGTATATAAAAAAAACAAAAAATTTCAAGGTCATCAGATTTCAGTAAAGATTGGAAATAAACTTTGTTGAAAACTCATTTGGGGTGTGTTTTGTGAAGTCACTGATCATTTTATACCACCGTAACATAAATTGTGACTTAAGGGGTTCGTTTTGAGGGGTGAAATCGGAAGTGAAAAAAAATTTTTTTTACTAGGTCATCGAGTGTGGTGTCAAACGAAAGCTTGTGAAAACACGAGTAAAAAATATATATATATAATGTAATACTTGCGCACACTTTTCTTCGTATTACTTTTAAAAAATCGCTGTCCCCTACCTTATCTCGAAAAGTACTGATCAAAAAATTTTGAAAAAATTCTGGAGTATTCTCCACGGGGTATAGATTGAACGAAAATTATCACGAGTGCATTACCTTTAATAATTTATTTGGTATATAAAAAAAAACAAAATTTCAAGGTCACCAGTTTTCAGTAAAGATTGGAAACAAACTTTGTTGAAAACTCATTTGGGGTGTGTTTTGTGAAGTCACTGATCATTTTATACCACCCTAACAAAAATTTTTATTTTAAAAACAATCAACGTACGGAACACTAATTGTGCAAGTTCAAGTTGCACTTGACCGTTTTTTTTTTAAAAAATTATTTAACATTTGTATTCTTGTAAACGTAAACAATAAGGTATTGTTCCAAATGTTGGGTAGTAAGATTGTGTCTTCGATCACTTAAAATATTTTTATAAGTGGAAAAAGACCGTTCCACATCCACTGAGGTAACTGGGCAGTATTTGAATTTGGGTGCTATGTTAGCACTTATTGTTTCTGGCAAAAGTTCACCCGTCCCATAAAATTAACAATTTGACACTAAGGTTCAAAGCCTGGGTTATTGCACAAAATGTTTTCAAACTTTTCTTTAACTCTACGCGGAAATACATCTGGCAATGTGGAGTTTATTTGACGGATTTTATTCATTAACTAAATTGATTCGGTCAACGCCAAACCTCGAGTTTCAAGCTTTTTAATACCCGCAGGTATGTGGGAAAAATGAGTGCTAATCAAAGCTATGTTTTTTTTAATATCAGAATCGTTAAATGCTTCCTTGGACTGACGAACTGCCATAGCCTCTGCACTATCGAAGTCATTTACTACACCTTTGATGGCCTCGAAAATGTTCATTGTAAAATAGTACAGCTTCAATCCAAGTTCCCCATCGAGTTACCACTGGTTCGGGAGGTAAAGGCATATTTGGCAATTTTTCTTTATAGGTCTTATTGCGAGCAGGTGCCTTAAGAAACACTTTCTTTGCTAATGAAATCAGTTTATTTACATTTCCAAAGGTGGATCGTACTTCTCCAGCGAGCGATGGACTCCGTGAGCAAAGCACGTCACATGAACTAAATTTGGATAAAATACTTGGAGGACTTTGGCTGCCTTGATCATATAGGGAGTAGCATCTGAGAGAAATATAAACACTCTTTCATCTGCAGAAGATTCAGGAAATATTTATTTAATACCCTCATTCACAAATCTGGCGATCGTAGAATGATTTGTATTGTCAAGTTCTTTGCAGGCCACCAAATAGGAAGAAGAAGGCTCTAATCTTAATGCACCCACAATTAAATTCGCAATATAGCGACCACAACTGTCGGTAGTTTCATCAGCTGAAATCCAAATGTCATCCTTAAGTTCATTACGTATTTTTTCCAGAACATGTTGGTAAATTGTTGGTATGTAATTTTTACGCAGTGTTGATTCCTCTGGTATTTTTTGATTCAAGCAATATTTTCGCAGAAAATCTTTGAATGTAGGATTTGTAAGTTTGTGGAGAGGAATATTACTTGCAAGCAATGCTTCACATAAATCCATGCTAAAGTGTTTTTTTTTTGTTTTCCTATAGAAGTGGAATCACTGCTACTTGCTGCTGTTATAAGTTGTTGTCGTGGGCCTTTTTTTGCAATCCTGCGATATGAAGACTTGTCTTGACATGCTGGTCAATTTGAAACTTTTTGGGCACGAAACATTTTTTTCGCAAACTCGACAATATAAAACATTTCCGTCGTATGTAAATGTTCCAGGATAATCAGCTACCCACGAAGAGACACTTTTTTTTGCGGGTGGCGTGGTACACTTTAACACAACACGTTAAAAATTGCAAAAAGACTACACTGATGCAAGCGCGTCAACAATAATGTTAAAACTGATATCTTGTTTTAAAATAAAAATTCGTCTTCGAGAAAATTGTTTATTTGATCCACGCTCAAACAAATATTCTTAGAAACTAACTACTTATCACTTAATATCCCGACCAAGAAACAAAGGAATAAAATACCGTCATAATTTTGGGTATTCCCTTGGCACTATAACCTAATCGATGTTTAGACTATTGCAGGTAATGTCCCGGCGATAAGATCGGTTCCAGACGGCGAAATTAACAATACCCTGAGCAATTCAATTGCCTAGTAATACCGAGAAATATTGTAAATATAGAGAAAATATGCATCATTACTAGATTTTGGGTAAAATATGCAATAATCGATGGTCTAAATATGCAAAAGCATATGAAAATATGCAAATGCATATAATCCGGTCTCTAGTGATCAGCCTCATAGATATGTTTAACTGAGAGGATGGCACTACAGATTGTACACCTCGGAACAGGTTCTTTTCTTAATAGGTATGAGTGAGTTTGATAGATATGCCCTACAGCAAGTCTTCTT
Organism: Pachyrhynchus sulphureomaculatus; assembly: GCA_019049505.1. NCBI lineage: Eukaryota > Metazoa > Arthropoda > Insecta > Coleoptera > Curculionidae > Pachyrhynchus > Pachyrhynchus sulphureomaculatus. The sequence continues at coordinate 142,133,572 of CM032453.1, read as the reverse complement.
AATAAATTGTTTTCAGATCTTTTATTGCTCATAATATGTAAAGGTGGGTATACCATAGGTTTGATTGACCATAGTTTGTTGCTATTATTTTCCAGATTCCATTCCAGTTGAGAAGTATTCCTATTTATTGTTTGAGGCAGATTAAGAAAGTCGTTTTTGTTGTTTTCACCTGAGAAAGGGTCTCCATTGGTTGCTGCTATTTAAGCTTCCCTATCAGCTATATCATTACCCTTTATGCCGTATGTCCCGGGATACATAAATATGATATTTTGATGTTTTACATTTTTGCAATATATAGAAGATCCATGATTTGATCCTGGATTTGATGACCATTAAGACACTCAGGGAATCTGATGCTATTAGTATTTTTCTTGCCCCTAAGGTTGGAGAAATCGCAAATCTTGTTGCCTCCTTAATGGTAAGTAGCTCAGCCGTAAAAATGGAATTGTGGGAAAGCAGTTTAAATCGTTTTATGATTTTTCCGTGAATAAATGCGGCTCCAACTCCCTTATCTGATTTGGAACTATCAGTATATATAATAGAATGTTTCGGATAATGGAAGTAGATTCTATCTAGAAATAGGGTTTTTATTTCTATGGAGGGATGGCGGGGAATGGGAAGTTATTCCAGAGTGGATAATCAAATTTTGGGGGAGATGGTTTTTGCAACAACAATTAATTTTGGCCGACCTTCACGAAATACATTGCTGACAGAAGAACGACCATGACGAAATTCTGCAAACCAATTGTAAACAGTCTTTTCTGATGGTGAATCATTACCAAAAGTTGAACGAAGTGATTCGAGGCATTGATGAAGAGTAAAATCGTAAAAAATCATCCAACGAAAACCTTCATGTGAAATTTCCATTTGTTCACAAAACTGTTCTTTTTTTAAACGCTCACTGTAAACAAACTACTCGGCCAATTTCTGGGTTGCCACTATTTTAACAATAATAAATGTCAAATTTTACAACAAGCTAACGTCACATCTCAATAGCGTCATCTAGTGGTCGTTTGTAAAAAGTTAAAAGGCGGCTCTCGTACATAGCACGATAAAATCTGAACCACCACACTTTTTGCACGTATTTACTAAATGTAAAACTACTATCCATAGCAACCGCATTTGTTTTCGACAATGACAAGTGATCTGGGCTAACTAGCGATCAATACCCGTAGTACTTCTGAGGGTGATCCGGAATTATGTCGATTTTCGATTTTTTCAATTGTGGTTATGTCTTAAAGATATCCTACAGATGGCAGTGCAATTAGTATAAAGTGGAAAGCGCAGAAGCCTACGAAGAAATGATATACCTTTCTTCAACTAAAATAAATAGAAAATTGTTTCGGGTTTCGATTCCAAAAATCACTACCGGTTAAAATTGACTCAGAAAAATCGCACTCACTAAAAGTCAAAATCTGATTATTAGCACTAGTACACAGAAGACCGCTTTTTAACATAAGCTCCAATATACTACTCAAAAAATATACTAAATGACAATGTGATCTGACAAACAGAAGATCGCAAAAACCAAGGAAGAAATAGAACAGCTGTCATCAACTAATAAAAATAGAAATTATTCAGTTTTCACCAAGAAAAAGCAAAATAATCCTACTATCTTCAGGACCTAAGAATATCTTACCGCTGTTCTACCTTCACATTTAACTACAAAAGATGTTAAACAAGCGCTTATGTTGGAGAGGTCTGATACTTCTGAGGAGACAAATTGAAGGCCCTAATATGCTCCACAATTCAAAAGCGGAAGTAAATTTCACCGTAATAAACTCAACTCAGAAGTGACTTTGGCCTTTCTTTTTGCGTTATTTTTGTTTTGGGACGCCCTTCGACAAACTAAAAACTAGAGCTCTGAATAATTCTATTAAGTACAAGCATGACTAATGCATGCAAAAATTTTGTGATTGAAAAACCTCGAGCCTAAACAAAAACTGATCTGAACGAAATATAAGATATAGAATTAGGCGACTTATAATGTTCTTGTCATCAGCTTAATATCAATATTAAGACCGATATCCAATAAAATTGACTCAAAAAGAATGGATGCGAATTATCGTTATTCTTGCGCACCAAAACGAACCTACATATAATCGATTTCTGATGGGCAACACTAGTCCACAAGAAGCCGAATTCTAACTTAAGCTTAAGTATTTAACTAAAAGTGATGTAATACCACAGTATGTGACGTAATACAGATGGCAGATTTCTTTCTAACACCCTCACTATCAACGCCGGTGTGCCCCAGGGCTCCATACTGTCTCCTACTCTCTTTCTCATTTACATTAACGATCTGCTGGAAAAGACCGGGAATCCAATCTATAGCTTTGCAGATGACAGTACGCTTGTCTCTTCATTCACCTTGAACGCTCGGACATCGGCTGCTCAGGCGAATATCCGCAGACAGCAGGAGGTCGTTCAACTTAACAAAGACCTGGAAGAAATTCTATCTTGGGGTGACAGTAACCAAGTGGAATTTAACGCTACAAAAACCCAAGCGGCAGTTTTTTCTAAAAAAGTTAACGTTGCTGAACCCGACATAGTTATGTCGGGGCACTCCATTCCCCTAGCATCGTCGCTCAATTTGTTGGGCGTTAGTTTGGGAGCAAATATGTCTTGGCATGAACATGTTGCAGGCATAGCAAGGAGAGCTTCTCAAAAATTGGGAATATTATTTAGAACCAGAAAGCTTTACACCCCACAGCAACTGTTAATTCTTTACAAAGCCCAAATTCGACCAACTATGGAATACTGCTCCCACGTTTGGGGCTCCGCTCCCAAACATACACTGCATTTGTTGGATTCTGTTCAGAGAAGAGCGGTCCGTCTGATTGGGGACCCGGAATTGACCGGCGGCCTTGATTCGCTGGAACATCGAAGAACGGTTGGCGACTTGAGTCTGTTCTACAAGTATTTTCATGGAAAGTGTTCGAAGGATGTAGCCCGCTTAATTCCTCCCAAAAGCGGTGCACGTTAGAAATACACGTCGCGCTGGTGCTTCGCATCCGTATGAGGTTCAGCTTTGTTACTCCGCGTACGACGCTTTTCAAGCAATCTTTTATATGGAGAACGTCATCCCTTTGGAATAATTTGCCCAGCGCTGTGTTTCCCACCGAGTACAATTTACAGCGATTCAAGAACAACGTGAATCGCTTTTTCCGCACTCGTGCCGCTCCTGGAGCGCTTTAGGGATTTCCCTGCAGCACGTGTGCTAGACCAATAAAAAAAAAAAAAAAAAAGGGCAGTCAGTAGTAATTAAACAGTGCAGAAGCCTGGAAAAAATGGCATTCCTACAACGAATATAAATCGCAACTGCTTGACAGTGCAATATTTTTCATAAATAAGTAGCAGTGTAATCTAAGTTATAAAAAAGTTGTTCTGTAGGAATGGGGTGCCGATTTCTTGAGCATTTAAAATGTTGCACGACGTATATTGCACAACGTTCCAAACCGTACGAACATCTTACTGTTGTGCTACCACAATAATTAACTACAACAGAAATTGAACAAGTATTTACACCGGGGAGGTCTGAATCTTCTGAGGAGTCAAATTCAAATAAATTTACTACAAGCCTCCCAATTCAAAAGCGGATGTAAATTCCACTTTCAATAAACTTAACTCAGAAGTGACTTTGGCCTTTCTTTTCGCGTTATTTTGGTTTTAGGAAGTCTTTTAACAAATTAATAATTAGGGCTCTAAATCATCCTATTAAGTACAAGCAGGAGTGATATATGCTGGAAATCAACAAAAAATGTATTGTTATTGAATAAAGGGTAAAAAGCTCGAGACTAAAAAAACGATCTGAACGAAATTTAAGTAATTCAAGCATAGAATTCAGCAACTTAACATATGGTTTTCTTGTCATTGACTTAATAACAATATTAAGGTCGATACAAGATACCCCGAATGAATGCGAATTAACGTTATTCTTGTGTACTTAAACATATAATCGATTTCTGATGTGCAGCACTAATCCACAAGAAGCCGATTTCTAACTTAAGCTTAAGTATTTCACTCAAAGTGATGTAATACAGATGGCAGTGCAGTCAGTATTAATTAAACAGTGCAGAAGCCTAGGCAAAAATGGCATTTACTACTTCTTTTAAGTATCATTCAAAAAACCGTAAGAACATCTTACTGTTGTGCTACCACAATAATTAACTACAAAAGACACTGAACAAGTACTTACACCGGGGAGGTCTGATACTTCTGAGGAGTCAAATTCAAATAAATTTAATACAAGCCCCTCCAATTCAAAAGCGGATGTAAATTCCACTTTCAATAAACTCAACTCAGAAGTGACTTTGGCCTTTCTTTTTGCATTATTTTGGTTTTGGGAAGCATTTTAACAAATTAAAAACTAGAGCTCTAAATTATTCTATTAAGTACAAGCAGGAATGATGTATTCTGGAAATGAAAAAAAAAATGTATTGTTAGTGAGTAAAGGGTGAAAACCTCTAGCCTAAAAAACGATCTGAATGAAATATAAGTAATTCAAGCTATAGAATTCGGCGACTTATAGTTTTGCTTGTCATTGATTAATATCAATATTAAGGTCGACACAAAATACCCAGAATGGATGCGAATTAACGTTATTCTTGTGTACTAAAACATATAATCGATTTCTGATGTGCATCACTAGTCCACAAGAAGCCGAATTCTAACTTAAACATAACTATTTAGCTCAAAGTGATGTAATACAGATGGCAGTGCAGTCAGTATTAATTGAACAGTGCAAGAAGCCCAGAAAAAAATGGCATTTCTTCAACGAATATAAATCGAAACTGCCTGACAGTGCAATGTTTTTCATAAATAAGTAGCAGTGTAATCTAAGTTATAAAAAAGTTGTTCTGTAGGAATGGCGTGCCGATTTCTTGAGCATTTAAAATGTTGCACGACGTATATTGCACAACGTTCCTATTTTACCGATAACTTTCACCTGCTAAATAAGCAAGCCAACTTACTACTTCTTTTAAGAACCGTTCTAAAAACCGTAAGAACATCTTACTGTTGGACTATCACAATAATTAACTACAAAAGAAATTGAACAAGTACTCACAGCGGGCAGGTCTGATACTTCTGAGGAGTCAAATTCAAGTAAATTTATTACAAGCTCCCAATTCAAAAGCGGACATAATTTCCACTTTCAATAAACTCAATTCAGAAGTGAATTTGGCCTTTCTTTTTTTTGCGTTATTTTTGTTTTGGCACGCTCTTCAACAAATTAAAAACTAGGGCTCCAAATAATTCTATTAAGTACAAGCACGACTAATGCATGCAAAAATTTTGTGATTGAAAAACCTCGAGCCTAAACAAAAACTGATCTGAACGAAATATAAGATATAGAATTAGGTAACTTATAGTTTTCTTGTCATCGACTTAATATCAATATTAAGGTTGATATCCAATAAAATTGACTCAAAAAGAATGGATGCGAATTATCGTTATTCTTGCGCACGAAAAAGAACCTGCATATAATCGATTTCTGATGAGCAGCACTAGTCACAAGACCCCGAATTCTAACGTAAGCTTAAGTATTTAACTGGAAGTAATGTAATACAGATGGCAGTGCAGTCAGTATTAATTGAACAGTGCAGAAGCCTGGAAAAAAATGGCATTTCTACAACGAATATAAATCGCAACTGCTTGACAGTGCAACGTTTTTCATAAATAAGTAGCAGTGTAACCTAAGTTATAAAAAAGTTGTTCTGTAGGTATGGCGTGCCGATTTCTTGAGCACTTTAAATGTTGCACGACGTATACTGCGCAACGTTCCTATTTTATCGATAACTTTCGCCTAATCAATAGACAAGCCAATTTACTATTTTTTTTTTTAAGTATCATTCCAAAAACCGTAAAAATATATAACTGTAGTGCTACCACAATAATTAACTACAAAGGAAATTGAACAAGTACTTACAGCGGGGAGGTCTGATACTTCTGAGGAGTCAAATTCAAGTAAATTTACTACAAGCACCCCAATTCGAAAGCGGACGTAAATTCCACTTTCAATAAACTTAACTCAGAAATGACTTGTGCCTTTCTTTTTGTGTTATTTTGGTTTTGGGAAGCATTTTAACAAATTAAAAACTAGGGCTCTAAATCATTCTATTAAGTACAAGCAGAACTGATGTATGCTGGAAATGAAAAAAAAAATGTATTGTTAGTCAGTAAAGGGTAAAAAAACTCTAGCCTAAAAAAACGATCTAAACGAAATATAAGTAATTCAAGCTAGAGAATTCGGCGACTTATAGTTTTCTTGTCATTGTGTTAATATCAGTATTAAGGTCAATACCGAAAAAAATTGGCTCAAAAAGAATGGACGCGAATTATCGTCATTCTGCTTATAATTCTGATGGGCAGCACTAGTCCACAAAAAGCCGAATTCTTACGTATTTAACTCAAAGTGATGTAATACAGATGGCAGTGCAGTCAGTATTAATTGAACAGTGCAGAAGCCTAGGAAAAAATGGCATTTCTTCAACCAATATAAATCGCAACTACTTGACAGTGCAATGTTTTTCATAAATAAATGGCAGTGTAACCTAAGTTACAAAAAAGTTGTTCTGTAGGCATGGCGTGCCGATTTCTTGAGCACTTTAAATGTTGCAAGACGTATACTGCGCAACATTCCTATTTTATCGATAATTTTCGCCTGATAAATAGGCAAGCCAATTTACTACTTCTTTTAAGTTTCATTCTAAAAATAGTAAGAACATCTTACTGTTGTGCTACCACAATAATTAACTACAAAAGATATTGAACAAGTACTTACAGTGGGGGTGTCGTCAAACAGTTTACGGTATAAAGTCGAGACGGTCGGTTCTTTTTACTGTAAAGCAAATACGCTCAAATCAAGTGAAGCCCGGCGGAAAGGTCGGGCCTTCTGCTTCGCGCGGCGTGTCTGGTGGTGGCCGCAGACAATCTGCACCTTTCGGTGCATTAATCTAGTGAATTTATAGTTACGGCTTGGCTGTAAACTATTAGTGTAAGTGTTGTGTTGTGTGGTGCTGTGCTGTGTTGTTTCTAGTGCAGTGCAGTGCCTGTCGCATCATCATGGATTCGGAAAAATTTGTAGCTCAGCTGCAGCTGGAGTCGGAAATGCAACAGAAGCTCCTTATGAGCAGAGAGTCTGATTTAGCTGAGGTTCACAGAATCATAGCTGAGAAAGATAGACACCTAGCTGAGAAAGAAAAATACATCCAAGACCTATTGGTTGATATGAGACATCTCAGGAATGAGATCAAAGGACTTGTTAAGGAAATGTCTTCTATGCGAGAAGAGATGAGGCAGATGAAAGGAACTAGCCCAGAAAAAGTAACAAATAGTCCTGAACATAGTAATACCCAGGATTATGTGGATAATAATTCTTATGTGGATAATAATTCTGAACATGGGAATTTTTCGGAAAATGAATATGATAATGATAGTTATCCTGAGGATACCTCGGCAAGAAATGGGGTAAGAATGGATGAGGATGGGCTAGAGTCGGCCAAATCCAGCGACGATGAAGGGCAGAGGTCGGATGACTTCCAAGTAGTCCTCTCTAGGAAGGACAAAAGAAGAAGAAAGGCGGTCGTGTCGTCGGACGACGAACAGTCGCCGAAGAGATCGAACAATCATCAAGAAGAACATCTGGACCAAGAGAAGAGGGACACAGGTAAGTCAAATCCTAAATCTGTTAGGCAAACAAACAAACGTACTCCCAGACAATTCTCGCAGGAAGAGTTTCCTGCTCTTCCAAATGTGGATTCATCAAATCCTACTACTCCAGTAAATACTTCGGTGTCTGTGCCGAAGATTGATCCAAGGCCGACTAGGCCAAAAGCAATACCACCAATTGTGGTGTCAAATGCTGGCAAATTTGTCAGCATCTCAAAGCTATTCAGAGAGAATAATGTCAGATATTCGTCAGCCGTCGTAGTTAGAAACGGCATCAAGGTGTTCCCTTGCTCTGCCGAGGATTATAGGACAGCGACTCAGCTCTTAGAGAAGAACAAAGAGCCGTGTTATACCTTCCGGTTTCCGGAAGATAAACTAAATCATGTAGTTTTGCGGGGGGTGCCTGTACATCTTTCTGCTGAAGATGTTTTAGCCGATTTGGAGCGTCAAGGCTTCAAGCCAAGGAAAGTAATCCGTTGGACCCATTCCAATCGAAGGCCAATGCCCATGGTATTGGTACTCATGCCTAAAGGTGAAAAAGACATTTATAAAATTCGCGTTGTTTGTACGTTTGAAGTACGTGCGGAGGCGCAGAAATCAAAGTCACGTAGCATTCAATGCTACAATTGTCAAGATCACGGACATGCAGCTCCCTGCTGTCATGTCCCGCCGAAATGCGTAAAATGTGGAAAAGATCACCGCACAGCGCAATGCACAAAGGCAAAGGAAGAACCGCCCAAATGTGCGAATTGTGGGGGTGATCACCCTGCCTCCTTCAGTGGATGCCCTAGTCATCCATCTCAAGTTAAAATTCAGAAACAATCTTCATTCCGAGGTTGGGGGACTCAGGATAATTCGCGCCTTGCCCCCAAGAAGCCTAGTAAGTCCCAAAATCAGACCAGTAGTTCTGATTCTTCCAGTCAATCGCTCTTCAGTCAAGCGCAAATGGAACAGATCGCAAAAATGTTTGCAGATCACATGAAATCGTTTATGACCCGGACATTTAACAACTCACGGACATGAACGTGCAACATAAGCCGTCGACTTTAAACATCATGTCCTGGAATTGCTTTAGCATCTCTAATAAAAAACAGGAATTACTTCATTTTTTGCAAGAGCATAAAATTGATATTGCCCTCATCCAAGATACTTACTTGAAACCAGGCAAACGTTTCAAAATTCCTAATTTTCTCGTTTACAGGGATGATAAGGTAGGTGCTCTGAATGGTGGCACTCTTATTCTTGTCAGACGTTCCCTTAGTCATTATTCTCCTCCCCCAAGCCCAAACTTAGTCTCTGCCGAGGCTTCTACTATCATAGTCAACCTGGCCGGTAATACTTCTGTAGTGATTTCTTCAGTTTATCAGAGAAATAGCCCAGCTCATCCAGTGGTTGTCAATGAGTATAGGCATCTTCTTGGTCCTGATGATCAAATAACTATCTTGGGCGGTGACTTCAATGCCAAGAATGTTATGTGGGGAAACCTAACAACGAACAGGAATGGTATAGATTTATACGCCCTTCAGCAAAGATTCTTATTCAATTTAATAACTCCAGACGAGCCTACCTTTATCGGGCGAGGCCAGCCAGACTTTTTAGACATGTTCTTAGTCAAAAATCTGAACCTCCGCCATAATATCACAGTTTTTCATGAATTATCATCCGATCATCTCCCGATTATGCTCACTCTCGGGATTCCGGCTGATAGGATTCCTGATAACGTTACCCGAAATTTCACTGATTGGAATCGTTTCCGACAGCATCTGCAAAGTACCGGTCCAATTCCAAGGATCAATACTTCTCAAGAACTTGATGAAGCGGTTAATAAGTTAACCGTGGATATTCAGCAGGCAATTTCTCATGCCACCTTCACTCGTACCTTCCCAGCTCGGATGTCGGGTAAACTTCCTGCCCACATCAAAGAACTTATCCGGGAGAAAAATCGCATCAGGCGGAGAGCTATAAGGACTGGCGATCCTAATATCAAAAGGCTCGCGAATCAACATATTGAATTGGTCAGAGCGGCCCTCTATCAATTCCATAATGATAGATGGGATTCCAAACTCGAAAGTATAAATCCTGACATCTCTTCAGTTTGGAAAATGGCGAGAGCCATTTCTAATGATGGCCGAGCAAAATTCCCTCACTTCGCCATGTGAATGGCATTGCTTCGTCTCCTGCGGAGAAGGCGGGTCTATTCGCAGAAATGCTTGAGGATAGGTTTCAACCTAATCCTCATAGTCACCCAAGGTTCGGCAGAGATGCGGTGGTGGCTGAAACCATTCGTATCTTCAATCAAACTCCATTTCCCCCTGTGCGGACTTTCACGACTCCGCAAACAGTTAAGTCAATCATTCAGTCCCGTCCAGTTAGAAAAGCCCCAGGTCATGACAAAATTTCTGTCAGATCCCTGAGAGAGTTACCCACGAAACAAATTGCTGAGATTACAAATATCATCAATGGCATTTTTCGTTTAAGTTATTTTCCTGTTTCCTGGAAGAAAGCTGAAATTGTAATGATTCGGAAGCCTGGCTCTCCTTCCCACGAGGCCGACAGCTACCGTCCCATTAGCCTAATTTCAACGTTGGGCAAGGTGGCGGAGAAAGTTGTTCTCGAGGAAATCAGAGACAAGAGCACCGAACTCAATGTCATCCCTGACGAACAATTCGGCTTTCAACCTAAACATGGTACGATTCATCATACCGCTAAATTGGCCCAGTTTATTTCCAGTAACTTCAACCGTGGCTTTCGGGTGGGTGCTGTGTTCCTTGATATTTCCAAGGCATTCGACAAAGTCTGGCATGAAGGTTTAATTCTTAAACTTATCCGCTTCGGTTATCCTCCTCATCTTATCACGTTGGTTCAATCCTTCCTGTCCGGTAGAACTTTTCAAGTTCGCGTTGAACAGTCATTGTCTGAGGTTAAGAGGATAAGGGCCGGTGTCCCTCAAGGTTCTGCCCTGTCTCCACATCTTTTTAATATTTTTTCTTCTGATATCCCTAGGGATCCCTTTACTAATCTTCAATTGTATGCAGATGACACGGCAATCACTACCTCGGCTGCGGGGATAAATTATGTCATTGTCAGACTTCAACGTCATCTTGGACGTCTCTCGGACTGGTTTGATCGTTGGAGGATTAAGGTCAATCCAGCCAAAACCCAGGCAATAATTTTTGAAAAAGGTACCCGCACAGCCCCTCCTCAACTCTCCCTAAATGGAACTAGGCTCAGGTGGGCCAAAAACATCAAATACCTGGGCCTTCTATACGACAAACGGCTGGTATGGAAGGACCAAGTCCCAATGGTCGTGCGTAAGGCAAATCAGCTTCTTGGGAAGCTGTATCCGCTCCTGAATCGTCGGAGTAAATTATCAACTGACAACAAGTTGTTAATTTACAAGATGATAATCAGGGCCGGACTTACGTACGCCTGCCAGGCCTGGTGTCAGATGTCAAAATCTCACCGGGCCAAGATCCAGGCAGTTCAAAACAAAGCCCTTCGGATCATTGCAGGTGCTCCTTGGTTCGTTCGCAACAATCAGTTGCACCGGGAGTTTGATATACCCATGATTAAAGACTTCACTCGTGTTTCCCAGCTTCGCTTCCTTGAGAAAGCCGCGGTTCATTCTAACCCAGAGATTGCGAACACTTTCAGTGGCAATGTGAATGTCGCGGGTAGATATTTGCAGCCGACTGACATCTTACCACCAGACTAACAAAGACAGACAACAAACCTCGACTTTATCTTAAGGCCGTAGGTTAGTTGAGCCACTCCTTCTAATAGAATTAATATACTATCATTGTACAAACACTCCATCGTTGAGGAAGTAGGTTAGTTTAGGGTTAGTTAGGATAAGGTAGGTTAAGTTCTAGTGAGTGAAATTAACATTAGTGTTAGTGAGTGAATTAGCCTAGTGTTAAACTTCATCAAACAATCTAGATATTAAAAGCTCAGACATGTAAAAGGAGTAGAGGGTTTTCCCGGCTCACAAGGAGTTTTTAGTGGGTATGCCAACCCTTCAGGTTGGAGAGCCCCACATAACTGGAGCACTTTGGGGCACCCTTATGGTGACGCAAACTGCTCCAGAATCCATAAGGCGGATTTCTCCTTGAAAAAAAAAAAAAAAAAAAAAAAAAAAAAAAAAAAAAATTACAGTGGGGAGGTCTGATACTTCTGAGGAGTCAAATTCAAGTAAATTTACTACAAGTCCCCCAATTCAAAAGTGGACGTAAATTCCACTTTCAATAAACTCAACTTAGAAGTGACTTTGGCCTTTCTTTTGGTTTTGGGAAGCCTTTTAACAAATTAAAAACTAGGACTCTAAATCATTCTAATAAGTAGAAGTAGGAGTGAATGGTTCTAAATAGGAATGTAAGATGAATGATGAAAAAGAACGAATGAATGCGATAATAAACTAAATGATACTAAACTTCGAGTTACACAGTACCTGAAAGCTTAGAAATGGGTTTTTTTGACTGTAATTTTTTCCCATTCTAAATAATTAAAAGATGACAACAAGAATCAAAAATAATAACAAATAATTTCCAAAACAACCTATCAAAAAATACCATTAAAGCTAGTGGCGGAAATGGTAAAAAACAATTCTTAAAATACACAAGTATTATTTTTTCCAAAAAAGACCGAACATCAGCCAACACCCTTACTCCAAAAAAAGGGGGTAATTTATACAAATGAATATTCATTTAGATTATTGTATTTGTAATTAGTATTAAGCGAAAGGAAAAAATGTACGTATACGGTATTATGAATGAATAAAGAGATGTTAAAGTTCAAGTTGAATCAGGGGCGATGTGTGCTGGAAATAAAAAAAATAAATGTATTGTTATTGAATAAAGGGTAAAAACCTCCAGCCTAAAAAACGATCTGAACGAAATATAAGTAATTCAAGCTACAGAATTCGGCGACTTATAGTTTTCTTTTCATTGACTTAATATCAATATTATGGTCGATACCCGATACCCAGAACTGATGCGTATTATCGTTATTCTTGCGTACTAAAACATATAATCGATTTCTGATGTGCAGCACTAGTCCACAAGAAGCCGAATTCTAACTTAAGCTTAAGTATTTAACTCAAAGTGATGTAATACAGATGGCAGTGCAGTCAGTATTAATTGAACAGTGCAAGAAGCCTAGAAGAAAATGGCATTTCGTCATATAAATCGCAACTGCTTGACAGTGCAACGGTTTTCATAAATAAGTAGCAATGTAACCTAAATTATAAAAAAGTTGTTCTGTAGAAATGGGCGTGTCGATTTCTTTAGCATTTCAAATGTTGCACGACGTATATTGCGCAACGTTCCTATTTTATCGATAACTTTCACCTGCTAAATAGGCAAGCCAACTTACTACTTCTTTTAAGTATCATTCCCAAAACCGTACGAACATCTTACTGTTGTGCTACCACAATAATTAACTACAAAAGAAATTGAACAAGTACTTACACCGGGGAGGTCCGATACTTCTGAGGAGTCAAATTCAAGTAAATTTACTACAAGTCCCTCAATTCAAAAGCGGATGTAAATTCCACTTTCAATAAACTTAACTCAGAAGTGACTTTGGCCTTTCTTTTTGTGTTATTTTGATTTTGGGAAGCATTTTAACAAATTAAAAACTAGGGCTTTAAATCATTCTATTAAATACAAGCAGAACTGATGTATTCTGGAAATAAAAGAAAATGTATTGTTATTGAATAAAGGGTAAAAACCTCAAGCCTAAAAAACGATCTGAACGAAATATAAGTAACCAGAACTAATGCAAATTATCCTTATTCTTGCGTACCAAAACATATAATCGATTTCTGATGTGCATCACTAGTCCACAAGAAGCCGAATTCTAACTTAAGCATAAGTATTTAGCTCAAAGTGATGTAATACAAATGGCAGTGCAGTCAGTATTAATTGAACAGTGCAAGAAGCCTAGGAAAAAATGGCATATCTTCAACGAATATAAATCGCAACTCGTTGACAGTGCAATGTTTTTCATAAATAAGTAGCAGTGTAACCTAAGTTATAAAAAAGTTGTTCTGTAGGTATGGCGTGCCCATTTCTTGAGCATGTTAAATGTTGCACGAGCAACGTATATTGAGCAATGTTCCTATTTTATCGATAACTTTCGCCTGCTAAATAGGTAAGCCAACTTACTACTTCTTTTAAGAACCGTTCTAAAAACCGTAAGAACATCTTACTGTTGGACTACCACAATAATTAACTACAAAAGAAATTGAACAAGTACTTACAGCGGGGAGGTCTGATACTTCTGAGGAGTCAAATTCAAGTAAATTTACTACAAGCCCCCAATTCAAAAGCGGACGTAAATTCCACTTTCAATAAACTCGACTCAGAAGTGACTTTGGCCTTTCTTTTTGCGTTATTTTTGTTTTGGACGCTCTTCAACAAATTAAAAACTAGGGCTCCAAATAATTCTATTAAGTACAAGCACGACTAATGCATGCAAAAATTTTGTGATTGAAAAACCTCGAGCCTAAACAAAAACTGATCTGAACGAAACATAAGATATAGAATTAGGTAACTTATAGTTTTTCTTGTCATCGACTTAATATCAATATTAAGGTTGATATCCAATAAAATTGACTCAAAAAGAATGGATGCGAATTAGCGTTATTCTTGCGCACGAAAAAGAACCTGCATATAATCGATTTCTGATGAGCAGCACTAGTCACAAGAGGCCGAATTCTAACGTAAGCTTAAGTATTTAACTGAAAGTAATGTAATACAGATGGCAGTGCAGTCAGTATTAATTGAACAGTGCAGAAGCCTGGAAAAAAATGGCATTTCTACAACGAATATAAATCGCAACTGCTTGACAGTGCAACGTTTTTCATAAATAAGTAGCAGTGTAACCTAAGTTATAAAAAAGTTGTTCTGTAGGTATGGCGTGCCGATTTCTTGAGCACTTTAAATGTTGCACGACGTATACTGCGCAACGTTCCTATTTTATCGATAACTTTCGCCTAATCAAAAGGCAAGCCAATTTACTATTTTTTTTTTTAAGTATCATTCCAAAAACCGAAAAATTATATAACTATTGTGCTACCACAATAATTAACTACAAAGTAAATTGAACAAGTACTTACAGCGGGGAGGTCTGATACTTCTGAGGAGTCAAATTCAAGTAAATTTACTACAAGCACCCCAATTCGAAAGCGGACGTAAATTCCACTTTCAATAAACTTAACTCAGAAGTGACTTGTGCCTTCCTTTTTGTGTTATTTTGGTTTTGGGAAGCATTTTAACAAATTAAAAACTAGGGCTCTAAATCATTCTATTAAGTACAAGCAGGACTGATGTATGCTGAAAATGAAAAAAAAAATGTATTGTTAGTCAATAAAGGTTAAAAAACTTTAGCCTAAAAAAAAACGAAATATAAGTAATTCAAGCTAGAGAATTCGGCGACTTATAGTTTTGTTGTCATTGTGTTAATATCAGTATTAAGGTCAATACCCAAAAAAATTGGCTCAAAAAGAAATGGACACGAATTATCGTCATTCTGCTTATAATCGATTTCTGATGGGCAGCACTAGTCCACAAAAAGCCGAATTCTTACGTATTTAACTCAAAGTGATGTAATACAGATGGCAGTGCAGTCAGTATTAAATGAACAGTGCAGAAGCCTAGGAAAAAATGGCATTTCTTCAACCAATATAAATCGCAACTACTTGACAGTGCAATGTTTTTCATAAATAAATGGCAGTGTAACCTAAGTTACAAAAAAGTTGTTCTGTAGGCATGGCGTGCCGATTTCTTGAGCACTTTAAATGTTGCACGACGTATACTGCGCAACATTCCTATTTTATCGGTAATTTTCGCCTGATAAATAGGCAAGCCAATTTACTACTTCTTTTAAGTATCATTCTAAAAATAGTACGAACATCTTACTGTTGTGCTACCACAAAAATTAACTACAAAAGGCATTGAACAAGTACTTACAGCGGGGAGGTCTGATACTTCTGAGGAGTCAAATTCAAGTAAATTTACTACAAATCCTTCAATTCAAAAGTGGACGTAAATTCCACTTTCAATAAACTCAACTTAGAAGTGACTTTGGCCTTTCTTTTTGGTTTTAGGACGCCTTTCGGCTCTAAATCATTCTAATAAGTAGAAGTAGGAGTAAATGGTTGTAAATAGGAATGTAAGATGAAGGCTGAAAGAGAATGAATGAATGCGATAATAAACTAAATGATACTAAACTTTGAGTTACACAGTACCTGAAAGCTTAGAAATGGGTTTTTTGACTTTAATTTTTCCCATCGTAAATAATTAAGAGATGACAACAAAAATCAAAAATAATAACAAATAATTTCCAAAATAACTTAATCAAAAAACACCATTAAAGCTAGTGGCGAAAATGGTAAAAAATAATTCTTAAAACACAAGTATTATTTTTTCTAAAAAAGACCTAACATCAGCCAACACCCTTTACTCCAAAAAACAGGGGGTAATTTTCACAAATGAATATTCATTTAGATTATTGTATTTGTAATTAGTATTAAGCGAAAGGAAGAAATGTACGTGTACTCTATTATCAGTGAATAAAGAGATGTTGAAGTTCAAGTTGAAGCAGGAGTGATGTATGCTGGAAATGAAAAAAATGTATTGTTATTGAATACAGGGTACAAACTTCGAGCCTAAAAACGATCTGAAGGAAATATAAGTAATTCAAGCTATAGAATTCGGCGACTTATAGTTTTCTTTTCATTAACTTAATATCACTATTAAGATCGATACTCAATACCCAGAACTGATGCGAATTATCGTTATTCTTGCGCACCAAAACGAAACTGCATATAATCGATTTCTGATGCAGCACTAGTCCACAAGAAGCCGAATTCTAACATAAGCTTACGTATCTAACTCAAAGCGATGTAATACAGATGGCAGTGCGGTCAGTAATAATTGAACAGTGCAGAAGCCTAGGAAAAAATGGCATTTCTTCGACGAATATAAATCGCAACTGCTTGACAGTGCAATGTTTTTCATAAATAAGTAACAGTGTAACCTAAGTTATAAAAAAGTTGTTCTGTAGGAATGGCGTGCCGATTTCTTGAGCATTTTAAATGTTGCACGAAGTATACCGAGCAACATTTCTATTTTATCGATAACTTTCACCTGCTAAATAGGCAAGCCAATTTACTGCTTCTTTTAAGTATCATTCCAAAAACCGTAGAACTGTACTGTTGTACTACCACAATAATTCACTACAAAAGAAATTGAACAAGTACTTACACCGGGAGGTCTGATACTTCTGAGGAGTCAAATTGAAGTAAATTTACTACAAGCCCCCCAATTCAAAAGCGGATGTAAGTTCCACTTTCAATAAACTTAACTCAGAAGTGACTTTGGCCTTTCTTTATTTTGGTTTTGGGAAGCATTTTAACAAATTAAAAACGAGGGCTCTAAATCATTCTATTAAGTACAAGCAGGACTGATTTATTCTGGAAATGAAAAAAAAATGTATTGTTAGTGATCTGAACGAAATATAAGTAATTCAAGCTATAGAATTCGGCGACTTATAGTTTTCTTATAATTGACTTATTATCAATATTAAGGTCGATACAAAATACCCAGAATGGATGCGAATTAACGTTATTCTTGTGTACTAAAACATATAATCGATTTCTGATGAGCATCACTAGTCCACAAGAAGCCGAATTCTAACTTCAGCTTAAGTATTTAGCTCAAAATGGTGTAATACAGATGGCAGTGCAGTCAGTATTAACTAAACAGTGCAAGAAGCCTAGGAAAAAATGGCCATTTCTTCAACGAATATAAATCGCAACTGCTTGACAGTACAATGTTTTTCATAAATAAGTCTCAGTGTAACCTAAGTTATAAAAAAAGTTGTTCTGTAGGTATGGCGTAGCCGATTTCTTGAGCACGTTAAATGTTGCACGAGCAACGTATATTGGCTTGCCTACCAATTTACTACTTATTTTAAGTACCATTCTAAAAACCCTAAGAATATCTTACTGTTGTGCTACCACAAAAATTAACTACAAAAGAAATTGAACAAGTACTTACAGCGGGGAGGTCTGATACTTCTGAGGAGTCAAATCCAAGAAAATTTGCCACAAGCTACCAATTTAAAAGCGGACGTAAAATTCCACTTTCAATAAACTCAACTCAGAAGTGACTTTGGCCTTTCTTTTTGATATTATTCTCTTTATTTCTTTTGGGGGTGCCCTTCATAACAAGGCCTTTGGGCATTCTCGTACCTACCTAAAATCAGAGTTTTTTTTAATATTATTTTTCTCTGTAAAAACAAATATAAAAAACGGTCAGATACAATTGTCTCAAACATAAAATCAAATTGCACAACCGCCATTAGACGGAAATGGAAATGACGTTACAAACCTAAGAAAAACGGTACTAGGTTCTATACGACAAACGACTCGTGTGGAAGGACCAAGTGCCAATGGTCGTGCGTAAGGCAAACCAGCTCCTAGGAAGCTGTACCCGCTCCTGAATCATCGAAGTAAATTGTCAACTAATAATAAGTTGCTAGTTTACAAATCGATCATCAGGGCCGGGCTTACGTACGGCTGTCAGGCCTGGTGTCTGATGTCCAGAGCACATCGGGCCAAGGTCCAGAGAGTTCAAAATAAAGTCCTTTGCATCATAGCAGGAGCTCCCTGGTTTGTCCGCAACAACCAGTTACACAGGAAGTCTCAAATATCCACAATAAAAGAATTCACCCGTAACGCCAACTTCGCTTCCTTGAGAAAGCCACAGCCCACCCTAACCCCGAGATAGCTAACAATTTCAAAGTCAACGTAAACGTCGGCATCCGATACTTACGACCCACAGACATTCTACGAGTACCATTAGACTAACATTAGACTCGACCACAGACTACTCCTTTACTTGGCACTTAAGTATAAGGCCGTAGTTTAGATGAGCAACTCCTATCAGTAAAAAAGTGTAAACATCACACACAACTATTGTAACACAACACTCCCCGAAACTTGGGGATTTAGGTTTAATTTTTAGCTTTAAGTTTGGTTTAAGGTAGCGTAGATCAAGTCACTAGAAAATTAACCATAGCGTCATAAATTATTTAAACATCTAGACAATAAAAAACCGCAGTATGTAAAAGAAGTGAAGGGTTATCCCAGCTCACAAGGAGTTTTAGTGGGTATACCAGCCCCTCAGGCTGAAGAGCTCCACATAACTGGAGCACTTTGGGGCGCCCATAAGGTGACGCAGACTGCTCCAGAATCCATAAGGCAGATTTCTCCCTGTAAAAAAAAACGATACAAGGATAACCAAAACGGCAGACCAACGGCCAGCCGCAAGGCACTTTTCAACAATTGAATATATAAAATTATATAAAAACAACACTATGTTTTAATTTCCAATATATTTAAAGTCACTTGACAATTGTTTTCACCATACAATGGCTTCTTCAGAAGTAAATAAGTAAATACTTTCTTATTTACTTCTAAAGAAGCCACTGTATGGTGAAACAATTGTCAAGTGACTTTAAATATATTATTAGTGTTGTTTTTATATAATTTTATTATAAATTTCCAACAAGTATCGGCTAACACAATCAAAGAAATTGAATATATTATTAACACTAAATCATCAGAGAACTCAATCGAGCAGGAAATACCAGCGGCGATGTCCCATCCTTGTGGAATGGTCTCATGGGTAAACTAACAAACGTTTGTAATAGACACTTGAAATCCGATACCAGAACACGGAAAACGAGATGGATGACCACAGACATTTTAAGCGTAATGGAGAAGAGGAGACTGGTTAAAGCAAATAGGGAAGAATATAAAAGACTTAGTAAAGTGATTCGAAAGGAAGTAAAAATGGCAAAAGAACGATGGATGAGAGAGATGTGTGAAGAGATGGAAGAAATGGAAAAGAAACATGATATTTTCCAAATGCACCGAAAGGTGAGAGATATAACTGGTATGTATCGAAAACAACCAGCCATGTATTATTCGATTCATCCAATCAACCTATTATACGGGATGAAGAAATCAAAGAAGCTTGGGAAACATATATCAACGAACTTTTTGATGACAACAGAGCTTCCAAAGGAAACAATGACAACTGTTTAAATGGGCCCGAAATCTTAAAGGAAGAAATCCTTCACGCAATCTCTATTACACAGAATAAGAAAGCCACAGGACCTGACGCAATTCCCATTGAAGTAATCAAACTTATAGCAGAGGAAAATATAGGACAAATTGCAAAACTGTTTAATCTAATATACAGCACAGGCACTATACCAGAGGAATGGTTAAAATCAACATTCATCACAATCCCCAAAAATCACATCCCAAAAAGTGCAGTGATTACCGCTTAATCAGCTTAATGAGTCACCTCTTAAAGGTTTTTCTACGGATCATCCATTCCACAATTCGTACAAAGTGTGAGTTCGATCTAGATAATAGTCAGATGGGGTTCAGAAATGCATTCGGGACGCGCGAAGCCTTGTTCGGTGTCAATGTGCTCTTGCAGAAATGTCGGGATCAGCATAAGGATGTGTTCGTCTGCTTCGTCGACTATGAGAAGGCTTTCGATAGGGTTAGACACGACAAACTAATATCAATACTACAACAATTACAGCTGGATGACAGGGACATTCGAATAATTGAAAACCTATACTGGGGACAAACAGCCGAAGTCCGCATAGGAGAGTTGAAAACAAATAACATAAAAATCAAACGCGGGGTCCGACAGGGCTGTGTCCTGTCTCCACTCTTGTTCAACCTATACTCGGACAGGATTTTCAGGGAAGCATTAGAGGATGTGGAGCTGGGTGTTAAGGTTAATGGGGTTGTGCTGAGCACAATAAGATATGCTGATGACACCCTCATTATGTGCGATAGACTGAACGGTCTGCAAACTATGGTAAACAGAATTGATGAGGCTGGACGGGGTCTGGGCCTGAATGTCAACGTTGGCAAAACCAAGTTTATGGTGTTTAGTCGAAGCCAATATGATGATGCGAAGCTGGCACTCAACAACTCACCGATAGAGCGGGTTCATAAATTTAAATATCTTGGAAGTATAATAACAGATGACTTGGATCCCGACATAGAGATAAGATGCAGAATTGAAACAGCTCGTACAACTTTCAGAAAAATGAGCACTCTTCTATGCAATGACAATTTGAACCTCAAACTGAGGCAACGGATGGCCAAATGCTATATCTGGTCAGGGTTGTTGTATGGAGTGAAGTGCTGGACCATAAAAATAAGCACATTGAACCGACTGGAAGCTTTTGAAATGTGGATCCACCGTAGAATGCTTCGAATACCGTGGACTGACTTGCTGACAAATGAAGAAGTCTTGCGTAGAGCAAACTCTGAAAGACTGTTGATCAATACTATAAAGTGTCGCAAAATTGCTTATCTCGGACATATACTACGTGGAGAAAAGTACGGTCTTCTCCAGCTCATCATGAAAGGAAAAATTGAGGGAAGGCGCGGAGTTGGTAGAAAACAAATGTCCTGGCTAAAGAACATCAGAGAGTGGACAGGAATCCAGGGCGCTGGAGATCTTTTTAGACTGGCCGAAGACAGACAAGCACTCTCCATAGTGATCGCCAACGTCCGGGCGACCGGATTTGGCACATGAAGAAGAAGATTAACACTATATTGTAATTGCAAGTACCTTAAAAAATGTATATCTAAGTACTGTAAATTTAATCCTGTATAATAGACATTTTGAATTGGAATTGGATTAGGGGTGCCCTTCGACCTTCAACAAATTAAAAACATTATGATCCGTTCTTCTTGTGTTATTTTTGATGTTATTTTTTTTATAACTCTTTATTTCTTTTGGGAGTGCCCTGCGTCCTTCGATATTTCTAACACGTACATACAGGTTCAATGTAGACCGTAACTGAAAAAATCGATTGTTGTTGCCATTAAATCAATAGTAAAAAAACATCGATCTGATCCATATCAAGGCAAAACTAGGCGACTTGCAGTTGCTGATGAAGGGGAGTGGAAACTGGCAGAGATTTGGTTGGCAACCAAGAAATCTGACTCTGGAAAAGATAGTGATTGGTCGAATTATATTATTTTATTTTTCTTCTTACTGACTGAATATCAATAGGCCGACACCCATTAAAGTTGACTCAAAACGAGTCGATGCGGATTATCGTTATTTTTCCGCAAAATGGATTTCTGCTCGGCAGCACTAGTTTAAAGCCGCATTATAACACCAGTCAAGCATTTAGTCCAAAAGATAAAATGCAGATGGCAGTACAACCAGTATAAATTGAAGAGTGTGGAAGCCAAAGAACTAGTATGTCCTTCCTCAACCAACATAAAGCGCATGTGTTTGAGTTTGCGATAGTTTTCCTAAATAAATAACAGTACAACCTAATTTACTTAAAAAAAGTTGTTCTTTAGGCAAAGCGTACTAATTTCTTGAAATTTTTGTATTATTGGTAACTTTTATGAACTAAATGTTTAACATAATTTAGTTAGTACTAATCTAAGAATATCTTACCATTGTTCTACCACGATATTTAACTACAAAAGACATTAAACAAGCAATTATGATGGGAGGTCTGATACTTCTGGGGTGTAATTCCAATACTTTACATATAAGTAAGATTTACAAACCCATAATTCAAAAAGCGGAATGGCCTATTCCACTTGAATAATCTTAACTCAGAAGTGACTTTGGCCTTCCTTTTTGACGCTACTTTTTTTTCGTAATTCTTTACTTCGTTTGGGACGCTCTACAATCTACCCTAAATGAAAAATGTTTTTTTGTTATAATTATCCAGTCTTTATAGCATCCATCGTATGAAAAAAAATCCAGTTGAAGATTTTTTCTTCGGGATTTTCTTTGTTTCGGTGTCAGAAATATTGTGTCAAAAGTGAAAGAGAAGGTTAAAGGTCGCGAAAATCAGTTTTTTCTCAAATGTCTCGTGAATCGAAATTAGTTTTACGTGAATTTTGGTTATTATGAAATATCTTCATCATCAAAATCTGCATAAAAAAGGTCTTATACAAAATTTACGTGGGACTAATAGTTCTAGAGATATTAGGCCGAGCAATTTGAAGAAAAGCGCATACGCCAATATACCTTTACGTAAAGTGGTGAATACAGACAATATGACGCATTTATGCGTAGAAAAGCCGTTTAATACACACACACCTTCTTCCTCTGTGAGGTGTCCTTGAAGTAGACCCTGCTTCATAATAATGATAGTAACGGCTTTGGGTTGCAGCTGTCTAGAAATCCATTGTATAGTATTTTTCACGATCTAAGAAAGTGACTTAGCTACCTATACCCATTCAAAATTCAATAAGATTCGAAAGTGATTAATTTATCGCTGTTTAATGACAAGGCATCGTGCAGGGTCGCACTATACCTGATTGTATAATTGTTGAATTTAAAATTTTATTGTGATAAGACAGTAGAATTTTAATGTTTTATGTACTGAATAATACATAATATAGTAATTACACAAATATATTAAAACAGTGTACAGTGTCTTCGCGTACATTTGTTACAATTTTAGTTATTAATTAATATCTAGTTCAATTTCGCTACCGCTACTATCTTGCAAATCAATAAGTTTTTTTGCAGGTTCTGAACTATTTATATTTATATATACATACATCTATATAAGTTTTCAATTTTTTTGATGTGTTGAATATAGTTTCTCTAGTTTTCAACAGTTACATTTTTGACTTCTGTCTTTATCAACTCAATCACGCTACTATTTAAAAGTGGGTGTATTATTGTGAGCACGTACATTAGACTTTATTTTATGCCATATCAACTCGATCGCATTAAAGATACAATAATATGGTGGAAGCCGAATTATTTTGTATCCCGATTCCTTTGCAATTTTATCACAAACATATTTCTTTGAAAAACTGTAACTTTTTAAAACTTCTAACAATTGTTTAACTGTATAACTTTCATGGAAATATATGTCACGTTCACACAAATAGGCTTGTATTTCCCTTTTTCTACTAGTGAAACTTGGTACCTTATTCATTTGGCGACTATGATAGAATGCATTATCCATCACAATACAGCTATTCGGTGGTATATTCGGCATTAATTTGTTTTGAAGCCAATCTTCAAAAACTTCAACGGTTATATCATAATGATAGACATTCTGGTATCCAGCCTCTTCTGACCCCGCATGTAAAACAGTTATTCTTTCACCTTTATTTGATGGAGCTTTGGTGTGGCATTTTTTGGATTTATCAATCCCTCCTTTACTGGGTAATGTCGTGGGTGTTATATCAAGTCTCATCTAGGTAGATTTAGATTATCATTCGATTTTCCGATCTAACTGCGTTTTATTTTTTCAAGATATTACATTCTGACTCGTTGTAGGCGCCTTGATTCCATTATAACTTGCCTTTTGTCTATTCTTTTGAACAAAAAACCCCAAACGACGTAGTATACGCCATAAAGTTGAAGTGGAACATTTTATGTCACAACTATCTTCGGACAGCCTCCGTGAAAGTGACAATAACGTAGGAACTTTTTGTTCTGCGTACATTTAATAAATTTTGCGTCTTAACAGAAATCAATACATTTTGACACACCTTTATCTTTTGGTGTTTTTTTAGGCGCAATCGAATTATTTACAATTTTCCAAACTATACTGTCAGGGATGCTTGTTAAAGCTGATGCCTTCATCATTGAAAAGTACTCGCTCCACTAACTTTATATAAACTTTTAACTATCACTTTTGCCTCCACGGGCAAACATTTGCAGCTTCTGATGGAAAGGGCTTCGGACATTTTAAGACACTATTGAACTTTATATTTCAGTATAATACTGCAGATAAAATGAAGAATAGTCTTTATATTTTATATAATAACTTTTTGAAAATTGGTTTAAAAATTCCCTTTTGCCAAATGTTCCTGAACAGAGTGTTTATAGTTATGGACAATGCAAGTTACCATAGTCGCCTACTAAATAAGGTTCCTAATGCAGTCAAGACCTAATGCAGTCAACACCAAATACAGAAATATATGTTAGAAAATGACGTTTATTTTGACTTTAGTTATAAAAAAAGTGATCTTTTGTAAGTTTTGAAAGATTATAAATTGAAAAAAAAATATGTTTCTGATAGTATGGCTGAGAAAATGGGTCACACTGTTTTGCGGCTTCCTCCGTATTATTGTGTGTTTAATCCAATTGAACATATTTGGCATCAAGTTAAATAAAAAAATAAGGGCACAAAATGTTTCTCCTACTTTAAGCCCGTCAGTGCACTATAGGAAATTTTACCCCTTTTTTGGCCAAAAGTAAAAATTAAAATTTTTGCAGTTTATTTTTTTTTTTGCTTTAATATTAAAAAAAAAATTGATTTTCAGCAAAGTAGGCATATATTTTTAAATTATTTGACAAAATTGATTTTCAGTCACTTTATCAGTTGTTTTTTGCTTGCGATTTCTAAATTAGTTTTCAAAAAACTTTTGAGTGCAATGAATTTTGTGACAGTTTTCTACCAAAAATTTTCGTAATAAAAATTTATAGTTTTTTTAAAATTAAAAAATGGAAAATAAAGCCGAATATTATATAGTGAAATGTTGGTGAACTCATCTATTAGATCGATTAAATGGGAAAAGTTGAAGTGACCTTAAGATGAACTAATAGAATTGTGAATTGGAATTTTATTTATATTTACAAAAAAACAAAAAAAAAAAAAAAAAAAAAAAAAAAGAAAAAAAGAAAAAAAAAAAAAAAAAAAAAAAAGAAATATGATAGCACATGATAGACATAACACCATAATAGTCCTCTAGGACAGTCATTTATCTTCCGAATTTAACATATTTTAGCTGCTACTATCTGCTACTTTTTTAAAAAAATGCATTTTTTTTTCAGCTGACTACTGCGTGCCAAATTCAGAGTTATTCAATATATGGCGAGAGAAACACAACGAAGTTGACAAAAAAGCCGCTATTTATGCTCATTTCTTTTCATACATTGCTGAGAGTGATTGTTCCGAAAACTTTGAACAATATTTAAAGGAGCAGTCACGAATATTTTGTTCAAATATGAGTATGAAGTGGCGTAAAAGTGGTCGGATTTTAAAACTTTTCGAAAAAACAGCATGCTGTTTGGCTTGAAGGCAATACTTCGATAAAAAAACGTAAAACGCAGCGTGCCTCCACTAAATTAAAAAGTAGACGACCGCAATTAACTTTCTGCCAAAAATCTGAGAGAACAAAAAGAAGAGTTGCAGCAGAAATCTCTAAAGATCAAAATAATGAAGTTGAACCCCTGGTTCTTGCTGCATCTGCGGCTGCTCGTAAATGTAACCAACTAGATTTAGCAGTTGTTTTAAAAGAAGCTGTCAGTACTCCGACTAGAGCCGCGAAAGTACGGAAAATAATTTCAACAGCAACACCAACTAAGCTATCTCCTGATGAATGACTAGCCTTTCTTTTAGAAAACAACTTTTCAAAAGAGCAATATTGCAATATAAGATATGAAAATAAAATAAGAAATTGCGATATATATCCTCTATACAAAGAACTTACATGTAGTAAATATAAATGCAGACCAGACGGCCTAATAGTTACTGAGACATTAGCGAAAGTTCCATTGGAAATGTTACTGAAGCATACATCCGAAAGAATAATAAAAGTGCAAGAGGAAGTTATATCTACCTTAATGGAAACAAAAAAAAAAACTAAAATTTTATACGCCGAACTCATTGTCAGTTATGGATTTGACAGTAGTACTGGTAATACAAACTATAAACAACAGTTTGAAAAGGCGAGTTCGTCTCAAAATTGTGACTCCTCTATTTTGGCCACAACAATTATACCTTTGCGTTTAATAGAAGCGTCCGGAAATATTTTATGGAACAATCGTACACCACCATCTATTAGATTTTGTCGACCATTAAAATTAGAATACACAAAGGAGACTAAAGAAATCATTTTGAAAGAAAAGAAAAATATAGAGGAAGAAATAAATTCCTTAAGTTCTTTTGAAGTAATGCTTGGTGAAACAAAAACTTTATGCGTTAAATTTAAATTGTACTTAACTTTAATTGATGGCAAAGTATTAAATATTTTGACTGAAACTAAATCTAGTCAAACGTGTTCATTATGCGTTGCTACACCAAAGGATTTTCTGAGCATAACAGATTTCCAAAACCACAAATTTAAACCTAAAGAAGAGAACTTAAAGTATGGGATAAGTCCATTGCATTGCTGGATCCGTTTTTTTTTGAATTTGTTGTGAATGCAGGGTACAAAATTCACATTAAAAAGTGGCAAATAAGAAATGAAGCTGACAAAGCCTTAGTTGCGAAAAGAAAGGCTGATATCCAACAGTTATTTTGGGATGAAATTGGTTTGCACGTTGATAAGCCTAAGACTGGTGGCTATGGGAGTACGAATGACGGTAACACGGCCCGGCGCGCGCTCAAAGAACATTTAAAATTTTCTGAAATTACAGGCATAGACAAAGAACTCATTTATAATTTAAAAGTCATTTTAATATGTTTATCATGTCAGCTTCCTTTAGATTCGAGTAAATTGAAGAATTTTGTTTTCAAACGGCCACAATGTTCATGCAGAAGTATCCATGGTTACCAATGACAGCAACTGTACATAAGGTTCTTGTACATTCGCGGCAAATTATTGAGTCGACTGTGCTTCCAGTTGGATGCTTTGGTGAGGATGCCTCTGAATCGCGCCATAAAATATATAAATCCGATAGATTGCTTCATGCACGAAAAAGTAGCCGGGTGAACAACTTGGCGGACGTTTTTAATCGAGCATTGTACACATCAGATCCGCTTATTTCCAGCCTTTCGTTGAATAAACGCATCAAGCACCAGAACAAATTAAAGCTTCCAGCAGAAGTAATCGAATTACTGAGATCAGAGGAGCAAAGTTTTGTGGAAAATTGTCAAACAGATAAAGAAAATTCCGAAAACAAAAATCAAG
The DNA here is from genome assembly GCA_019049505.1 of Pachyrhynchus sulphureomaculatus. NCBI lineage: Eukaryota > Metazoa > Arthropoda > Insecta > Coleoptera > Curculionidae > Pachyrhynchus > Pachyrhynchus sulphureomaculatus. The sequence goes on along the minus strand of CM032453.1, from coordinate 142,105,938 downwards.
AAATGGAGAGTAATGGCATTTTGAACCCATCTGTATTAAATGTAGTTAACGATTTGGAACTCGAAAATCAAATTTGTGAATAAAATCCTTTTGAAAACATAACTGTTTGTTACTTCTTTAAATTAGTAAAATGAATTTCTACTGTTATATTCGAACGTAAGTGTACACCCGAAAAAATATTTATTAAAAAACAGTTTAGAAAACCAGATAACCTATCAAAGATCTAAAAAAATCTTGGATGCGGGAACCTATAACCCTTAAACCTCTTTTGAAAATAATTATTAGTTAATTTTTTAGGTAACTTTACTTATTTTTTTTTTTCAGTGTATGAAAAACTTTAGTGGTTCCTCCCTCCCTTTTAAGAGTCTTGCAAAAGTCAAATCCAAAAAAATCATTAAAATCGGTCCAGCCGTTTGGCTGTAAATAATTTTGGCCAAAAAAAGGGGTAAAAATTCCTATAGTGCAGTGGTTGAATTAGTAAAAAAAGTTATAAATGATATACCTTGTGAAAGCTGGAAGAATTCCATTCAGCACGTTGTTAAAGTTGAGGATTCATATATTTATGTAAATAATATAAAACCACTGATAATTACCTCAGCTGATGACAGTGATAGTGAAACCGAATTAGGCTCAAGTTAAAATATATTTTTATTTATACAATATGTCCCTTCTTGTAACCCCCATTCATTCAAACTGTATATTTGTACTTCTTATCCATTTCTTTTTACATGCATCTATAAATAAACATCTCCAAAAACACTTATAATTTTATTTGCATTAATGAATAAAATTCTTAAGTCCGTCTCTGCAACCTCTCATAAACAAAAGGTCAGAGTGTTATGTATCCCCCTAGCATTTGATCCATCGTGTCGACACCATTTTTTGTTTTATTGTACTTAATTTTCATTTATTTCTGGTTTTTTTTTCTTATCTTCATAAACTGTCATATCTGAGTGCATAGTTGATAACAGTATTACTGTTTTACTTTTTTTTGGAACATACGAGCACATAATTACTTGATCATGAATCCCAAATAATAGTACTTTTGTCGACTTTTATTGGCTTCATTTCTTCGGGAATATATTTTTTATTTTTTTTTTAGAGTATTCACTAATGTCAAATTGTCCAGTGATATATTTCGGCCAAATCCTCAATACAATACAGCTAAATCTTTCACAACTCTTTCACCTTGATTCGTCTTACGACCAGTCTCACTTTTTCCAGTATATATTTATTTATCCAAGTAGAGGATAAGCATTTTCGGAATCACAAATCCACCATACCTTTATTCCATATTTCGCAGGTTTTGATGGAACATACTGCGTGAATCGTCTTCTTCCTCGATATAAAGCTGCTCATCAATAGTCAAAGTTTCAGATGGTCTGTACAAACGAGATAAATCAGAATTCAGCATGGTCCATATATCACGTATTGGAGCAGCTTTGTCTTTTTGCGGCACAAATAGCTCTAGTATTAGCATCATCAAATCGTATAAATCTGAGAATAGCCCAAAACCTATTAAGGTAAACGAGTAAACGGTAACAATGAATTTTACCTACTGTGGGCGCCAGGGTACTCCGGTTATTGAACGACACTGAAAATTCTGATTATTCACAGAAGGGTTAAGATTTATACACTTTTACATGCGTTCGAACTAATTCTCGACAAATTTTTTCCACGCTGAAGTTGGTACCTCAAAAACATGATTTTGGAAGAATTCGATAGCTTCTTGAGGTGATGAAAAATAGCTGTCCACCCCTTTTTTTTATATTCGGGAACAAATAATCAATTGTTTGCATCCAACGAAAACCTTCGTGCGAAATTTTCATTTGTTCACAAAACTGTTTTTTTTTTAAACGCTCACTGTAAACGAACTTCTTGGCCAATTTCTGAACTGCCACTGTTTTAACAATAACAAAGGTCAAATTTTACATGGTAATGTCACAACTCAATAGCGCCATCTAGTGGTCGCCTGTAAAAATTTAAAATGCGGCCCTCGTATTATATATTTCATACCCATAACAGTCTTAACTTGACGTCACTGTAAATAAAAACCATTTTTAGGACATTTAGTTCACTAGAAACCTCCTCAGATAATACAGACTACCGCCCTAGATCCAGTGTGGAAGAAACTAGAGGCGATAAAACTGTACTAATGTCCCCTTCCAATTCAAGCTATCTCAGTTGGATCGAGAGTGTCAACAGTGCAAATAGTGGAAATTTTGCAAGTGCCGTATCAACGGTGCCAGGTACGTAATAAAATGTAGAGTTTTACGGGAAAATTAAAGAACGCAGTTTGATTTCAATTAAAAGAAAATGATATCATTCTTGACTGTTTGGCGAATACAAATATAACAATTTATAATATCTTCGGCTAAAAAAATGATCTACCTGTATGCCAAAATACAACCTGTTAACATTTAATGAGAACTTTTCATCAAGATTTGCCTCTGACGGCCTGGACTAAATCTAATAATTGGAAACTTTATTTTTAGCTCAAGACATAGATAACAAAGTAGGTGAATGGAACAATTTTTGGCTAAACTACAGCAACGCACGCCTACGCCACCTATCAACGGAACCTACTTTTAGTTCTGACGGTGAACGAACCGCCGACGAAACGTCGGAAGAACAGAAAGGTAGTCAAGGAAGTACCCAGAAAGATGTTACTGATAAAAACTCTACGGAATGCGTGATGTTAACGATGGAAGAGGTAGGAACATAAATGTCTTGACAGGCTCATTTTAGTGAACCGAATTTTTAAGGTTCAAGTAAACAAGGAACCTTACCTGGATAATAAAGAACCTTTGATTTTTCAAGGACTTTTGAGGTAGTGACCTAGAACGTAAATTAGATATGATTATTAGCTCTGCCCACGGCTCCGCTCGCGTGAATTACAGAATTATTGTTTAGGTTTTTTTGCAAGGGAGCACGCTGGCGGCGAACTTTTTTCCGACTTGATTCACTATTATCATCATTACTTATTTCTTATGTTACCTAACGTGACAAAATATATATTAAAACCTGGCCAGAGAACATATGTACGATTAAAAAAAACCTTATCTTCGATTCGCTAAAATTTAAATCAACCACCATACCAAAGTGCTTGCCCAAAATTCACAAACCTGGAAAAGCAATGCGACCCACTGTTTCATCGGTCGGATCACCCACATATTTGATATCCAAATGGTTATCAAAGGAACTTGAGAATTTACCATTAAATACTTTCGCAGCGAAAAATCCTTTAGAATTCATTAAGAAAACGAAAGATCTATCTATAATATATATAAAATGCAACGTCTCTCTGTCTGTCTGTCTGTCCGTTAGTGCGCCTATCACTGAAAAAACCACTTATCCGATTTACGTACTTTTTTTTTTAAAACATACATATGTTCTCTGGCCAAGTTATAGGCTATATTTTATTACGATAGGTAGCATAAGGAATGAGCAGTGACGTAAAATTGTGAATGATGTCGGAAATAAGTTTGCCGCTAGCGCGTGCCTTTGCAATACACAGCCTAAACCATTAAATATGGAACAATATTATGTAGCAAAGAATATCTGTAATGTATAATCTATAACATATATAAAATGCAATGTCTCTCTGTCTGTCTGTCCATTAGTGCGTTTATCACACGGGAACCACTTATCCGATTTACCTGTCTTTTTTTAAATTCATGCATATATTCTTTGGCCAGGTTATATAATAATAATAATCTATATCTATAATATATATAAAATGCAATGTTTGTCTGTCTGTCTGTCCGTTAATGCGCTTATCCCTCGAGAACCACTTATCCGATTTACGTGATTTTTTTAAATTCATACATATATTCTCTGACCAGGTTATAGGTATATATTTTATTACATCTATAATATATATAAAATGCCACGTATTCTGTCTGTCTGTCTGTCCGTTAGTGCGCTTATCACTGGAGAACCACTTATCCGATTTTCGTACTTTATTTTTAAACATACATATGTTCTCCCGGCCAGGTTATAGGCTATATTTTATTACGATAGGTAGCATAAGGAATAAGCAGTGACAATAATAGTAAATGAAGTCGGACAAAGTTTGTCGCTAGCGCGTTCTCTTGCAATACACAGTCCAAACCATTAAATATGGAACAATATTATATAGCAGAGAATATCTATAATATATATATAAAATGCAATGTCTCTCTGTCCGTCCGTCTGTCTGTCTGTCCGTCCGTTAGTGTGCTTATCACTGGAGAACTACTTATCCGATTTACGTGCTTTTTTTTTTAAACATACGTATGTTCTCTGGCCAAGTTATAGGATATATTTTATTAGGTGACATAACGAATAAGCAGTGACGATAATAGTGAATTAAGTCGGAGAAAAGTTTGCCGCTAGCGCGTTCTCTTGCAATACACTCCCTAAAGCATTAAATATGGAACAATATCATGTAGCAAAGAATACAATATATATAAAAATGCAACGTCTCTCTGTCTGTCCGTTAGTGCGCTTATCACTCGAGAACCACTTATCCGATTTACGTGTTTTTATAAATTTATACATATGTTCTATATAATTCGATATAAGCCTAGATAATGGGAGATAAGTATAAATAATGGGAGATAAGGAGAGATAATGGGAGATAAGCAGAGATAAGTCTAGATAATGGGAGTTATCGTGAGATAATGGGAGATAAGGAGAAATAATTGGAGATAAGGAGAAATAATGGGAGATAAGGAGAAATAATGAGAGATGAGCAGAGATAAGCCTAGATAATGGAAATGATGTAGAGATAATGGGAAATAAGGAGAAATATTGGGAGATAAGGAGAAATAATGGGAGATATTTTATTACGTTGGGTAACATAAGGAATAAGCAGTGACGATAGTAGTGAATCAAGTCCACGCGAGCGGAGCCGCGGGCCCGGCTAATTTTGTCAATAAAGGTGAAATCTTAATTTCTTTTGATGTCAGTTCTTTGTTTGCCAATGTGTGCCGATACCACAAACTTTACAATATCTCCAAGAATTACTTAAGATCAATGACTTTAAGGACGAAATTATTCATAGATACTTAACATTATCTTAACTTTGTATGGAACAAATTATTTTCAATAAACAGTCAATTTTATGTTCAGAAAGAAGGAACAGCTGTGGGTAATTGCTTATCAACGTGAATAGCTCACGTTGTTTCTGAGAAAAGTGACTCTGATAGAGAAAAAGACGAATGAAGAGTGCCTGCTGTGCTCTAAAAAAATTATTTTTATAAGCATTTGTCATAGTAATTTGAAAAAAAAAAACGGCATACATCGATATATATATATATATATATATATATATATATATATATATATATATATATATATATATATATATATATACGGCGTGCAGATTATGGCAAAACTAAAATCAACTTTACGTAGCGGGGGTTCTGTACGATACACTATCAATGCATAATTTTACCTGGATACTATGTAACTCGTAGGTACAGAACCTTCGTTGCGCGAGCTCGTTACACCCCCCGCAGCTAGCTTATTTTTTACATTTTAGGTCAACGAAACCATGAGGTGTTCCCAAAGAATTACGGAAATTCTACAAAATGCAATAAGAAGAGGTAGTGAAATAGACGAAATTTCAAACGAATCGTATTATTCTCAACAACTATCAGGCAAGGTAATGACATAATCAACATTTTTTTAACCATGTGTGTGTGCCCGAGTGTTTTTGTTAAAAATTGCATTAATTGTAATAATAATCCCCTGATCCCCAAAGAAGTCCAAAAATATTAGAAACAGAAAGAAAATTATTTAAATTAGTAAAAACCTTTAAAAACACTGAACGAAAATCGACTGAACTGAAACATATCTAAAAAGTCTCCTTTGGTACCACCCATTTGCTCCTTTCTTAGGGGTTAACCGTATACAAAACTACCCTTCAGCTAATGGTGATATGAACTTCTTGTTTGGTTGTTTCCTCATACTTCTTGTTCCTATTGGTACATGACGCCTCTAATCTCGAATTTTTTAGGTGCCTGTAAAACTTTTTATGCAGTATCAAAAACAAACAAGAAAAACTAAATAATTATTTTTTCTAGATGTCAATGAAAGACGAAAATATGCCGGTAAACGCATGTAACCGGGAACGCTCAGTATCCTGCGTGGACTCTCACACACTTCAAGGACAAAGACAAAAACAACAACTACTAAACACAACTCAACAATCATCGAGCACAAGCTGCATCAACGCCATTTTGTCTACGGGAGTGGCGGACATTTTGAAAAAAGTTATTTCCAAACGACGTGACGTCATAAATACCGAAACCGAAACTAAGTCCACTACCAGAAGTAGTTTTTCAGAGTGGAGCAGTAGATAGACCGAATGTTTTTGTAGTCTGTGTAGTATGGAATGTAAATTGTTTTAAATTTGGGTAGAGATGTGAATTGAACATAGAAACTATATCCAGTAGGGTAGTTAGAGGAAGTGGGCTGCTTCAGTGATAGTCTCTATCGAAAGGACACCTGGTGCCAGAAAATATTCCTTAAATTTAAAGAAATTATCTATAGCGTTACGAAGAGGGAGGACATTTTGTAGTGTTTTTACTATTTTTATGGAAATGAACTGTTTTTAAACATATTTTAAATGGTTATTTTTTAGCTGAGAAACACTGTGTGTACTAAAAATATTTTCATAAATAGTATTAATTGTGCAAGCAATGAAAATTGCTTATTGAGTGCTATTTGTTCTGGAGTACAAGTAAAAAAGAGTTTTTTATGAATGTGTGTTGTCTGGAAATATATATATGTATGTAGTATTATAAATATTACTCTAATTGTTTATTATGTAGTTAGCTATTTTCATTTTGAACAAATGTAATGCCAAAAAAACCAGCTATACACAGGCTTTGATTTCATAAATATAATTCTTTTTTTTTACTGCAAGTCAAAAATTTACTACGATTTTAATATAATCACTTAAACCCCCCCATAACTTGTAAATAATGTAATTATTACCGGCAATGATAATAATTTTGGCCTATTACATTCCTGATCAGGCACTACCAATAATGCCTCATTAATATCTGTTTAAATTAAATAGATCTATGCATAGCCCATAGGTAACGTAAACTCTCATTACTTTTCTTTGTCCCTGCAAAATATATGTGTGTTTAAACTTCAAGAAAATTCCTAATATCTTAATCATTGAATCTAGCAATTGACCAGTAGAATTCTATCATCTATGCTAGTAAGTTTCTAATACTAGTACTATAGCTAGTACTAGGTATGTTATGACATATTATTCAATTTTCTGGCTAAGATACTGTCATAAGACACAGGTATATAGAAAAATAATAACGAAAGTAGAAGCTACGATTAACAACATTGTGCCAATTTTCACCAAATTATTGTTTTATATAAGAAAGAAAGTGTCTATTAATTAATTTTTAAGTGTACTTACATTCATCGTGTATCATGTAATTTTTTATTGGTAATAAATACTTGCACTCAGTTTTGAGTAATGTTCTGCTTATCTAAAAAAAAAAAATAAGAATTTTTAAATTTGGATTTATAATAAAATGTAAACAATAAGACATCGTAGACAACCAATAATACATTTAAGTATATTCAGTAGAAGAGTAATAATAATTGGTAAGCCAAAGGACTATATTTGCGACATACGTTTTATCTCTTGCTTTGTTGCCTGAGGAGAGTTAAAAAAGAAACTTGGTTGTGGAATATCATAGTACTTTTTTTCTTTGGCGGGCATGTTGTCGCTTGTTGCTGACCGGCGCTGGCGTCTGTTTTGCTTGCGAGATTTTCACGCTAAAAGTGATTGTGTTCGTATTCTATGAAAGACTTAATAAAAAATGGAATCTCCACTTAAAAAACGTAAACTAGATTCTCATGAGTCTCGAGCTTCAATGGTCACCAGTACACCCCAAAGGAAAAACTGGCAATTTTCGCGAGGTTTCCCCCGGCTTTTCGCTTATTGGGGAGTCGGCTTCAAGCAGCAGTTCGAGTGCTAGAAGCACAACGGTTACTAGGAAAAGACTGGATTTTCCATTAGAAAAACATGAGTTTCATGAAGGTAGTAGCAGTGTAGCTGATTCAGCAGAAGATTTTAACGGTAAGATTTATTTTACACATGTACAACTTATTCAGGTCCCACAGTAAACTTAAAGTGTTTTTCATAATAAACTTTAATAGATGATGTTTCAATGTTCTTTCTCCTTCGGGTTACAGTATTCTTAAGAATTATATTAGGTCCAGTCACTTGATTATAACATTCGTAAATATTAAGGATATTTATTAAAAAACTGAATTATTTATTTCTAAAGCATATTACAATCATAATGTGAACGAATGAAGCTTATATCTCTTTTAGTAAAGAGAATTTTCTGCCCACAATTAGACTCTGATATTAGGTGTGCCAGTTTTCTGAGATTTCCCACTATGAAAAATTAGACAATTTTTTCTTTGTCATTACTCAATTTTATTTTTATGATATTTTATCTGTCTTTAATAATTTTCAAGTGTGTACCTACATATTACAGATAATGGCATTACCTTAGAGCGAGAAGTTATTGACTAGGAGTACTCAAGAACAAATTAGTTCACATTAGTTCAGAGATACTAAAATAAAAAAAGGCCCAGCCAATACTCGTTATTACTGATAATGTATTTTTAATTTAAAGGATAGACAGGTATTATAATAAACACGTGTTTCAATTTGTAGGGGAAGATACTTTGGATTATGATGAATTCTTCAGTAAATTAGCTAGGTTTCAAAGAAGGGGACATGCTTGGGATTTATACAAACCACTTGGTCAAGAAGAAGGATCTCTTTACTATCAGATTATAAACAATCCCAGAGATGCTGAAGTAAGTTGTTTATTATATAAGATAATGTTGTAATCACATGCTGGATGGCTATCATCCACGACTGTTGTAGAGGAACACAGGTCTAGTGCTTCGTTTTACAGTTAAGGATCTGAGGCTTATAGACTCTGGATTGACTTTTATACTTCACATTCAAAACTTAATCCCAAGATAGCTCTCGAGACTCCTAAGTTTTATTAAGCATGTTTCTCACTCAGTGTTACTGTTGTCAAACAGTTGTATTGCTCATTAATTAAAGTATTCATAGAAGGTTTGAAACCCTTGCTGACCTTCGTATCAAAACTCTTAGAGCTTGTTGAATCCTAATAGATCCTAAAAAGCTTTATAACATTGTTCTTTTGTGTGTATAATTGCCCTTTTCTATTAAATAAAATAGACATGCATGTTCCATCTCGTATCCATCTATTTGAATAGCTTTATACAAGTGACAAAAAATTCTAGTTCTACAAGACAGAACTTTGATAGATGATGTGTTTTGCAATTTTCCTAATAATATAGAAGTTTACATTGTATAAAGTTTTTTTAGCCATCACAAACAAGTTTGTGTCCTAGTCCTAGATATTGATTTTTGAAACCTCTTTGGGGTGTATTTTGTGAAGTCGCTGATCATTTTATATCTCTTTTTACAAAAATTTTTATTTCAAAAGCAGTCACTAGACAGAACACTATGTGCAAAAGTCCGACTTACACATGGCTGGTTTTTTTTCTATTTGAACCCACAGAACCAACTGTGGGAGTAATAATTTTGTAAGAAGGACATGTTGGTTTGCCAACAAGCATTCTAGTCTTGATTTATTTTCAGGAAAATTGGTGTTTCTGAGACTGTTGAATATGATTTAGCATCTCTATTTTCAGTTGTATATTATACTTTTAGTAGATTACTGACTTATGTTGTTTGTCCTAGTTAATTTTTATAAATGTACTTACGTAATTTTACACTGTTAGCAGTGGCGGCTCGTGATGGAAGTTGGTGGAGGTTCACATACCTCACAAGATGAAAATGAACTATATCTTAAATTAAAGTAGGAATTTCTTCAGCATTTTGTTTTTCAGTCGCTATACATTTTTCAAATATATTAATTGCTGTGGCTACCTATGCAGGATCACAAGTCGATTTTTGCAAACTGTTATATAGGATATCGGTGTGTGACATAATTTTATGAAAAAACGTTAGCCAGAATACAAATTGTGTATCATATAACATTCTGTGGATTTTAGAGGCTTGATTAATTGTAGATTGTTTCAAAATATTTTCTACCTTCTCCATACATTCGATAAGTGCTTCTCTGTTCTCAAAAATTATATTTATAGCCTTACTTTTAAAAAGCCACCGTGTCGTAGAAGTTCTTGGAATATGGCAGCATACAACTTCAATTAATATTTCAACCCGCTGAGGAGAATTTGAAAAAAAATTCGTATTATCTGTTATATTAGAAAAGAAAATACATACTTCTGCATTCTGGCTAGTTAGTGAGCTAAAATTAAATTTAATTAATGAGCATAACAGTGAACATAATAGCCGTATTTATAATCATCTTGAATAATTTTGTTTACTCCACCATGGCGACCACTCATCATATTTGCTTCATCATGGCTTTGTGAAATTAATTTATTTGGTGTATCTGTAACTTTGAGCAAAACGTCTTTAATACAATTTGCTAAACTAATTGCATTATGATCTTGTGGATTCAAAAAAGCCCAAAATCGTTCAGTTGGGGTACCATCTTTTAAAATGTATCTGAAAACTACTACCATTTGAAACTTAAAGAAATATCTGTGCTCTCATCTGCTATAACAGAGATGAATTGGGCGTCTGCTATTTCATTCTTTATATATTCGTGGCAAACTTGTAGCATGCAATCTAATAATTCGTTCTGAATTTATTTTTGAAGTACCTTTGAAGACCGTAGATTTTTCAAAATGCTCTTTTAAAGCCAGATCCAACTCTGCACTAAAATTGATTAGACCTTTGAAAATACCCGGATTTTACGAACCATCCCTTTCATCGTGTCCTCGCAAAGCTAATTCGAAACATCCACAGAACTTTATACAATTTATAATTTTTGACAAAATGTATCTGTTTTTCAATACATTGTCATTGTTTTTCGATACCTATTCTGTAGGCCCTATCCAGTTGTTGTTCTATATCAACTTTTCCCAAAAATCTCAGTTTTAACTGCGAATTTATATGAACCTGCGAAATTTCATGCTTTTTAATTTTTCGTGATAAGTGTGCCAAATCGACTACACTACTTTTCACCCAATTCGCTTCAGCACTTTCAGATGCAAATAGCAAACCTGAAAAACAAAACAAGCTGTTTTTAACACTGCATCCGCATAGCCATTCATGTTTTTCATATAATTAACTTTTAAAACTTCTTTTGAACTCGCGGTTTTGTCCCTTACTTACTTGAGTAATACTAAGATTCGGAATCGGTTTTCCCGCAGCTTTCACTTTAAGTTTGTGTTCTAAAGACAACAAAAAATTTTGTTTTAAATAATTCACTGTATATTCAAAGTTTCTTTTAACGCCTAACAATTTACTACACCCCGGCTGTGCATCCATTTTTTCGTTCAGTATACACACACAGTTATAATCAGTTTATGTCTGTATGTAATTGCATTCACGACTTAATACTAACAATACTTTGTTGGCAAATATTGAGCGCCAAAACCAAATTTAACTACTCTGACTGGAACCGCTTAGATTAGATACAAAATATAAACGAATCAACACGACGCTTCTATCCCAATCTAAATCCGCAAGATCACCAAGTAAATATGATCCATGGAGAGAGAAAAGCAACGAATTTACTTCTTCGTATTAGAGAGAGACACAGTTTGCCAGGACGCAGAAACGTATAAAACGAGACAGCGCCGCATACCGCCTTACTTTACATCCAGTTCTTGTAGTTTGAGCGCTTAGGGAGCTTCAGTGACAACTCGAGGTTTAACGGTACCTAAAATATTAGGGTTGTTATAAATTGTTCTTGTCCATTTGTAGGGAAGGTTCACTTCTTTAAAAGTTGTATGACTAAGGTATAATACAAAATAATTTGCATTTTGCCTTGTTGTTGACAGGGGGTTCACATGCTCATGTGCTCCTATAGAGGAGCCACCACTGGCTGTTAGTCTTAAGTATTATGAATCATAATTTCACATGTAATTGGGCTTACCGTTAATAAATAAATGGCTCAGCGGGGGCACTGTGACTTACTTACATGGTAGGTGTGTTATTTGAAGTGAAGGAGCCGTACCTCTAAAACCTCTAGCTTCATTTGAATGTCCATCAGTCTCTATAGGGCCTTAAGCAGAAAGCACTCAATGCCGGCAGACCAGTGCACTTTAGACTAAGTATATCTTTAACTTAAGGAATAAAATGGCTGGTCTCCAGGCTTCTGAGTTATGTCTCCTAGTCAAGCTTGCCCTAAATATTCAAACCAGATGTAGGTAGAGTATCCCTAGTATCTGCTAGGGTATCCCTAGTGTCTGCTAGAGTATCGAAAGGAGTGTTCACCTGGTAAGGTACAAGTAGGAAATGTTTCTAGCGACTATTCCATACCGTTACAGATTACGACCTTAGTGGTGTTTGTGTAGTATCTTTCCCTTGAACTAGCAGTTCCTCTGGCCGAGGACCCCTTACTAAGCCAAGTGCCAGGGAGGAAGATTGAGACTATTATTATAGAAAAATGAACTCGTATAGACTTGAAAGTTAATCGACCGAAACTAATGGAATATGAATCTCTATAGAGGCGTAAAAATTTGAAGTGCACTTATTTTATTAGGACATTTTGTGTTGAATTCTAATGAGAACATATCAGTAAAATAAGTATCTTGTGGGTGTGAGTGTTTCAATTTTTTTTTTTTATGGGTCTAGCACACGTGCTGCAGGGAAGTCTCTAAAGCGGTTCAGGAGCGGCATGTGTGCGGAAAAAACGATTTACGTTGTTCTTGAATCGCTGTAAATTGTACTCGGTGAGAAACACAGCCCTGGGCAAATCATTCCAAAGGGATGATGTTCTCCATATAAAAGACTGTTTGAAAAGCTTTGTACGCCGCGTAACAAGCTGAACCTCATATGGATGTGAAGCATTAGCGCCACGTGTATTTCTAACATGCACCGCTCTGGGAGAAATTAAGCGGGCTACATCTTTCGAACACTCTCCATGAAAATACTTCTAGAACGGCCTCAAGTCGTCAACCGTTCTTCGATGTTCCAGCGAATCAGGGCCGCCGGTCAGTTCCGAGTCTCCAATCAGACGAACAGCTCTTCTCTGAAGAGAATCCAACAAATGCAGTGTATGTTTGGAAGCGGAGCCCCAAACATGGGACCAGTATTCCATAGTTGGTCGAATTTGAGCTTTGTAAAGAATTAACAGTTGTTGTGAAGTGTGGAGCTCTCCTTGCTTGCCTGCAGCATGTTCATGCCAGGACATATTTGCTCCCAAATCAACGCCCACCAAATTGAGCGACGGTGGCAGGGGAATGGAGTGCCCCGACATGACTATGTCGGGTTCAGCATCGTTAACTTTTTTAGTAAAAACTGCCACCTGGATTTTTGTAGCGTTAAATTCTACTTTGTTACTGTCACCCCAAGATAGAATTTCTTCCAGGTCTTTGTTAGGTTGAACGACCTCCTGCTGTCTGCGGATATTCGCCTGAGTAGCCGATGCCCGAGCGTACAAAGTGAATGAAGAGATAAACGTACTGTCTTCTGCAAAGCTGTAGATTGGATTTCCGGTCTTTTCCAGCAGATCGTTTATGTAAATGAGAAAGAGAGTAGGAGACAGTATGGAGCCTTGGGGCACACTGGCGTTGGTAGTGAAGGTGTTAGAAAGAAATCGGTCGACCGCCCCTCGTAAAGAACACTTTCTGAGGAAACATAAGAGCCACAAACAGAACTTTTCAGACATACTATAAGAACGTAACTTAATCAATCGTGACAAACACGGTCGAATGCCTTGGAAATGTCAAGAGCAACCGCTCGAGATTTTCCAAAGTGTTCAATTGCGTTGTTACAAACATGTGTTACATAAGTCAGAAGATCTCCTGTTGATCTATGTTTACGAAAGCCATATTGATGATCGCTAATGTTGAATCGTTCAAGATATTTTAGAAGATGCTGATTGATAGCCTTTTCCATGACTTTCGATATTATTGAAAGCAGTGCGACTGGTCGGTAGTTATTTGGCAAGATCTTTTTGCCTTTTTTAGAGATCGGCTGAACTGTGGCACATTTCCAGTAGGAAGGAAATATTCCCTTTCTGTAGGATAGGTTGAAGAGTCTACAGAAAACTGGTGTTAGTTCCCTCGCACAGTTTTTGGGAACTATGGTAGGTATTCCGTCAGCGCCAGAAGCCTTTTTGGTGTCTAGCTTCATTAAAATACGCTTTATGATACGCTGTCTGAAGACAACATCGGGCATCCTTGACTGCAATATGAGAATAGTAGGTTGTATTTTTCCTTGGAAATCGATAGTAGAATATGAAGCAGAGTTCAGTCAACAAGTTCGCTTTCTCAGCGGGTGTCGTTGCAATGGAATTATCTGGCCGTGTGAGTGGAGGTATGGTGGATTCGATGAAATTTTGACTAACTGCCTTGGCGCTGCCCAAAAAAGACCTGGAATTGTTGAGACAAGCGAGAAGTTTATTTCTAATTCGTTGATTGTGTGCCTCCTTGGTTTCGGCGATAATTCCTTTGCATCTGTTCCGGGCACGAACAAAGGTGTTACGATTAATGGATTTTCACGCCATTGTCGGTAGGCAATATGTTTAGAAGCAACAGCTTCTTTGCATTTTCGGTCAAACTAAGGCTTGTCGTTGGAGGGGCATTTCTTCGAAAAAGGGATGTAAGCTTCCATACCAGCCAAAATAACATCGGAGACCTCCCTGGCGCAGTCAGATGGGTTGTCGGACCGAAAACAAACGTCCAAACAATAATACTAAACCGCAGTTATAAGCACTAAACAATTTATTTTTTCACTCGACGCACGTTTCGTTAACTATATTAGCATCTTTAACTATCTGATGTCATTCGTAGGATCATAAAGACCAATAAATGAATTGGATGGGAGTGTATCTATTCTTTTTTTTTAGGTAGGCGCAAAGTGGTACGTTAATTTCTGCGGCAATGTTCCCCCACACCTTGCAGTTTATGTCATGTACAAATTTTGTTTGGACTGTGCAGGCTATCAAACAGTCAATTTAAAGAAATATTTTACCAATCCCCTTCCTGGAGTTCATCAACTTGTCAAGACAATAATGTCTAAAGTAGATAATGAACAATGCAATGCTGAAGTTTTCGTAAGTTTGAAATAATAATTTTACATTCATGTAAAACTGAAATTATAAAAAAATACTGGGCTTATACTTTATTTAATGTTTTTGCTAGAATGTTAAGTGGTGTTTCTTTTCCATGATTATACAATGTATACTTTAGTTCAGCTACCTATACAATGTAAACCAAAACCTCGTTTGTAGTATTTTTTAAAATACTACAAACGAGTTATACTGTTAATAGGAATATTTATCGGTTTCAATGTACTGGGCGATTTTTACAACACCTTATATATATATATATATATATATATATATATATATATATATATATATATATATATATATATAAGTACATACATATACATACATATATATACATATTACTATATTTTCTAGAATACTGGAACGTTTTTGTTCGCTGATAGGTCTCGCCTTGCCAGAATTCTTCAAAAAGCGTTTATAATTTTATTCAGAAATTTGTTCTGGCAGCCTATGAAGAAGAGTTGGTGTACGATAATATTTTCTTACGTTTAGAGAGGTTACTGGAAGCAATGTGTAAAGCCTCATACAGACAGTTGATGTATACCGGAGTTATTTTTAGTAAGTAAAATGAACATGTTACTCTAAAACTGCAAAATTTTACCTACTTTTTATAAAAGTCTCCCGACATTAATGCTTGTGACACCGTGAGTATATCCAACATTACTTTAAATAATAATGATAAGCTAAAAGCATTTTGTGAATTTTTGATGACTAAATGAAATTTCAAGTAATGTTTGAATATGCTGCCAGGCTATGAGGAAACCATGGGCAGGGACACTTAAAGTGCCTCTTTCAGCGCAAATCAACTTCTTTTCTGTCCCAATAATTCCAAGTTTCACCAAATTCACTTTACCACCATTTACCTGGCCAGATAACAGTATTGCTACAACACCTTTTGAGAAAGCCCACTAGTTGCTACACAGCACAGTTGATTTATAAGGAAAAACACCACTCACTATTCCCGATGTACAGTCAAAGATGCCCAATATTGTCTTTAGATAGCTCACAGTGGGACGAAGATTAATGCATGCAGGAATATATGTCGCTCTACTATTTGCAAATAATATGTATACGCCCAGGCGCACCACCACTGACTAGAACTATTTCAGACTATTTAGTCCCAAACAACAAAAAAAGAATCGTTTTCCTATTGTATTCAAACATAAGAGGTTGCGAATATTAGACCGATGCCAGATGGTATTCTAATAACATTGTTGAACTGCAGTATTACAGGTAAAATGTAGGTAAAACTCTGTGGCCCTTACTACAGCTTGATGCTAATTTGCATAATTCTAGTTGATTTATTGCTGCCACTTTCAAATAAATAGAGTATAGTACAACACGCAATAGTTCAAAACCGTGCCTATACGCCACGTGTGCCGTGCCAGTAAAAAAAAGACATTTACCATTATTTTTCTGTAATCCTTTTTCACATAAAAATTATATAATTTGAATGTATTAAACGATTTTCTTATCACCCTGTTTTTTTCAGAATTTTATATAGTTGAGGACTACAAGAAGGTAAAAATAATGCCCCAACTTAAAGAAAACATCCTGTATGTACCTAATAATATCTTATTTTTTTATTGTTATTTTAGTGATGAAATTGTTGACAGCACTTTGCATGATAAAGGCCAATCTCCGTAATTCCATGCTGGCTAGTAGAGAAAATACCAAGCTGGATAATTCTATTAATACACTCTATCTTAACATTGTTAAAGCTTGGTAATTATTTATATTTATTAAGAAAATCTCGCCAATATAATAAGTAATGATTAATTAGTATTTTACCAACAATAAAATAAACTTATAGGAAATGAATGTTTCAACAAGAGATTTCATTTTAAATTGCGCGCTATTTTTCATGTTTCAGATTTACAGCTGTCATTCTTCTACATTTAAGTAGTAAAAACTATACTGTTAACGAAAATAGAACTATATACATTTAAACAACGCATTGAAATTGTAAAAATTCACTACAAAGATGATGAAAATTTCGCGGAGACAGTTCGCAAAGTTTGTACTGCTTTCCGTCGAAATGCAGCGCCTTCTCGTCCAGCAATTGTGAATTTAATCGGTAAATTTGAACGTCTCGGTCAAGTTTCGGATGTTAAGAACCCAACTCGTGCTCGCCCAGCCAGATCAACTGAAATATTGCTGCTGTAGCT
This sequence comes from Pachyrhynchus sulphureomaculatus, assembly GCA_019049505.1. Classification (NCBI taxonomy): domain Eukaryota; kingdom Metazoa; phylum Arthropoda; class Insecta; order Coleoptera; family Curculionidae; genus Pachyrhynchus; species Pachyrhynchus sulphureomaculatus. Next base: position 142,088,576 of record CM032453.1, on the reverse strand, counting down.
TAAAGTTCTGCGGAAAATCCGCGTATATCATTTCGTAGATGTTTACAGCAATTGAGCATATCCACAGCCAGCCTCCACCGTATTTTGTACAAAGATCTCGGTCTAGAGGTTTATAAAATCCAGCTGACGTACGGATTAAAACCGGCAGACCATAGACAACGCCGTACGTTTGTTAAATGGATGTTGGAAATGCAAGAAAATGACTCCAGTTTTTTCAAGAAAATCATTCTAAGTGGCGAGGTTCATTTTCGTCTGTCTGGCTACCTAAATAAGCAAATCTGTCTCGTCTTGGGCCCCAAACCCAAGAGAAATGGTTGAAGAGCCTCTCGATCCACAACGAGGGACAGATGGTTTTTTGGGCTGGCGGTGTCATTGGACCATATTTTTTCGAAAATCAAGCTGGTGCGTTTCTGTGAATGGTGTGCGTTACCGTGAGATGCTGAGTTTTTTTGGCCTGAAATGGATGCTTTGGATGCGTATGACCTTTATTTTCAACAGGATGGCGCTACATGCCATACAAGTGGTGAAACAATCAGATTATTACGCGAAAAGTTTCCTGGTCGTGCAATTTTTCGAAATGGTGACTTCAACTGGCTACCCAGATCGTGCGATTTATCACCCTTAGACTTTTTCCTTTGGGGCTGTGTTAAAGATAAAGTCTACTTCAGTGCTCCAGCAACGATTGAAGCAGAAATTCGCGAAATAGAGCCATAATTTTTCCAATAATTTAAAATGAAACTCTCGTTGAAACACCCTGTATAATTCCTTTGGATTTCTCCAGTATTGATTGAATGAGTGATGTTGACATTTCGCCATCCATCCTGTTAACTTCTTCAGAGCTTGTTTGAGAACCGGTTTCTTCAGAATCTAACATGAAACTGATTTAATTTCGTTTGCACAAGCCTTTGATATTAGCGGATTTAGCTGGCCTCGGTAACAGTGTATTAAAAGGCCTAATATTAAACCGATGATCGATGGTTCGATTCCGTCAATCGGATGGGTGTTGTATGTGTATTTTTAGGTAGTAATTGATGCAGAAATGATGTCTTAAAAGTATCGTTCATGGGTTGAGAGGTTCTGAGACTTTTGAAAAAAATCGATTTCATTCTTCAACATAATTTCCTTCAAGCAACTTATTCCAGCGATCTTCCAACTTTGGGAAACCATTCAAATACTACGATTTATCGAGCTCTCTATAATAAGCCTCGGTTTCCCATTCGACTTCTTCATTTGAACCAAATCTCTTTCCCTGGAGCCACTTTTTAAAATTCAGAAAGAGGTAATAATCGCTGGGGGCCAGATCTGGTGAATACGGCGGATAAGGAAGCAATTCGTAGCCCAATTAGTCCAATTTCATCGTCGATTTTATGGACTTGAGAGCTGGTGCATTATCATTTTAAAACAATACTTTTCTTCTCAAAATGCGGCTTTTTTATCTTGATTTCACCACTCGAATGATCCAATAAACTAACACAATAGTCTCAGGTGATTATTTACCCCTTCTCAAGATAATCGATCAGTATTATTTCATGCGCATCCCAAAAAATACTTGCCAAAACCTTTCAGGCTGATGTTTGTGTTTTTAGACGCTTCGGTCGGCTTTCATGCATTTCTAACCACTCTGCGGACTGCCTGTTGAACTCAGGCGTATAGTGGCAGAATCATGTTTCGTCCATTGTTACGAATCGACGTAAAAACTCCTTTTAATTACGCCGAAACAGTCACAAACTGTGTTCTGAATCTTCGATACGGTGTATCTAATGGAAAATCTAGCTGGGTTTTTCACACACAATTTTTCCCAGCAAACCGAATAGAAAAACCACAAAAAACAAAAACAACAAACAGCCAGGTCATCCCTGAGTAGGGATTTTACCCTTTTTCATATCCTAAGAATATCGGCGAGGATGTCGTAATGCCCGTCAACGTTGTCCAAGTGCCGAAACATACATTTCTTATATTTCACAGCACCTCTTTAGACAACGCGGTAGTGCCGCCACGGACGTTATTGCACTTCTGCGAACAACTACTGCTTATGTACGTGGCCAGGCCAAATATACTTAAATAAATTAATAAATAAGCATACCGACCTGTGGGATTGAATCCTCGACCTTCTGCGCCGTAAGCAAGGTACTACGCTACAGAGTCATGGGCGGCCACGAATTTCGTTTGGATGTTTGTTTCGTTGGGGACAGCTGTAGGTAACTTTTCCTTGTTTGTATTGCAAAGTAATATTGACGGGGACTGTTTTATCTGTATGGATACTGATATCTCAGTAGAGCTTGTAATCTTTATTTTCAAATATGGATGTTGGTGTGTATTTGTAGTAGGGATTTGTGTTTTCTATGAGTTTGTATGTTGTGGCTAGTGCTTGATGAACTACTTTTGCTGCTGAGTCATGTCTTGCTGTGTATTCCGTTCCGACTAATATTTTACATCCGCTTGTTATGTGTTCGATCGTTTCTTTATGCTGGTGGCATTATCTGCATCTGTCTTCTGTAACAGTTAGGACTTTGATGCTGCCCATTCTGTAACCAGGTGTATGATTGTTTTTTATAGTCTTATTCTATGTGATATCTGTGGAGTGTTTTTTCTGACCACGATTTCTTCTTTTCCTGTTGTAATTGGGTGTGAATGTGTGTGACTGCTGGGTGGTCTGCCCGGGATAAGTCGAGAGGTGTGTAGTTTTTGTCTGCTTTTACTGTTGCTGTGTGGAGGCTGATTTGCTTGATGTGAAAGAATTTCCCAAGTGCTTGTATTTGTTTTGTGTGTAGTGATCTAATATCTATAATTCCTCTTTCTCCTGCCTTCCTCTCGATGGTAAATCTTTCTTTGCATGTGCTAGGGTGAAATTGCCTGCTAAAAGACCGTATATATTCCGTACATTACATATAAACATTCCCTAAGTTGTTAATACTTGATTTCTATGTTGTCTGTAAAGTAATTTGTATAGAAATTGTTGAGTCATGCTTTAGGCTATCCAAATTATATTTTCTGGGTGTTATTTCGTTGTTCGTGATTGAACTCTCTTTACGTTGTTCACTTTGTGTTTTTGAAATGTAATATAACTTTCGCTATGACCATGTTGTGGTCGGATCCGCATTCTGCACCACGAAAAACCCTTACGTCATTTATTTTTAACCTTGACGTTTGTTTTTGAGATAGTCAATGATTGAGGGTAGTTGTTCTGTCGGCTGTATCCATGTATACTTATGTACATCTTTGTGTGAAAAGAATCCATTCGTAATTCTTAAAGATAAGCTTTTGCAAACTTCTATAAGACGTCCATTCTCATTTAATCTATCTTCTCTGTAGCTTCCTATCACTGAACCCTTGTCTTTTTTACCAACTCTTGCGTTAAAATTTCTTTTTCTATCCTAGAAAAATTGAAAATCCATCGAAATATCTTAATATCCCGACAACTTTAATCGTGACATTGGTCTTTACCTCTCACCAATCTGGGAACAGATCATCCATGAAGCTCCACCACCCTCCACACCGATCCGTTAACATGAAAGGAATGTGCAAGCAGAAATGAATTAGGTTAGTGTTAGATTCCGAAGAATTCGACTCTCGTAACAAACTCTAAAGACCGGTAGGAAGAACGGCGAAACGTCAGCATTACGAATTCAATCGACACAGTAGAAATCCAGAAAAACTATACTCATAAGCTCCGTAACATGTGGAAGTTTCCTAACAAAAGGAAAACCGCAAAGACATATCTATTGGGTGTGTGAACTAATTTTGAGGGATTTTTCGGTAAAAATATCGTTTTATTGCAAAAGAATTCGTACGAATTCATTATTCAAAGTATTGTCCATCGCTAGCCACAACTTTCTCCCATCTTTGTGGCAGCATATAAATACCATGTTGAAAGAACCACTCGTCTTTTAAGGCTATCCACGAATCGAAACATTTTTTGGTATGCTCATAAGAATGGTAGCGCTGTTCGGACAGGCCGTGCATCATCGATCGGAACAAGTGATAATCAGAAAGAGCAATGTCTGGTGAGTACGGCGGATGAGGTAGGACGTCCCATCCAAGCGCTTTTAGCGTTTTCTTGACAGGTTTTGCAACATGTGGCCGAGCGTTGTCATGTTGAAAACTCACTTTGTCATGTCTTTTGGCATTTGCGGTCGTTTTTCTTTTAACGCTCGGCTCAATTGAATCGATTGTTGTTGGTAACGTTCCCCAATAATAATTTCGTTAGATTGGAGCAGCTCATAAAACCCTACACCCAACTGATCCCACCAGATACACAGCATAAGCTTGGAGGCATGAATATGTGGCTTTGGCGAGGATATTGATGGTTCACCGGGCTTCACCTATGATTTTTTGCGCTCTGGATTATCGTAGCGTATCCATTTTTATCACCAGTTACGATACAATGCAAAAAACCGTTCCGATTATGTCGTTAAAGCAGTTGTTCACAGGTGAAAAATCACCTTTCAACGTCCCTCTGTTTCGAATTCGTACGGCACCCAATTTCCTGGCATTTGAATTATACCCAGTGCATGTAAGCGCTTGGAAATGGTTGTGCCATCAACTCCTAATGATTTTGCAAGTTTTTTGCATTTGGCACGGACCATCATCGAGTAATACCTCCAATTCTTCATCTTTAAACTTTTTCGGCTTGCCTGGACGTTCTTCGCCTTCTATGTCGAAATCACACCACTTTTAAAGCATCGAAACCACTACACAGTACTCGCATGTTTTTATCGATGAAATATAATGACCATAGGTTTCCGACACCAATCGATAACTTTCAGCAGCGCTTTTCTTCGAATTAAACAAGAAAAGTAACGTTTCCCGCAAATGGTGTTTTGTTGGCACGTAATTCGACATATTTAATGCTCAAAAAAATATGTTGTTTACACTTCGGCAAAATAGCATATACTAAAAATTAAAGTCTAATGATGGTGCTTGACCATGAATATAGCAACAGTATCCCCGATGCTATATAATACAAGTTACGCCCTCTCTTAGAAATCCCTCAAAATTAATTCACACTCCTTATAAATTTTTACGTACGGTTTCTCATTTTTAGCCGTTTTCCCGACAATAAATGTGCCACGCTTCGACTGGACTGCATAACAGAATTTAAATTATGGATTCACTATTCCGCCACTATATTCGTGGATCACTACAACTGCGTTTCTGTATTGGGAAACCTAATATCGGACGAGGTAATTTTTATTTTAGAAACTTGCTAAAATTGTCATTTTCATCCTAACCGGAAATTGCCATGAATAGAGTAACGAAAAAATAACATAAACTATAGAGATTCCATTTTTCAGACGTCGGTAGTGATTGTTAGAAATTTTAGTTTAAATTCTTGTGATTTTTGAAGCACCCTATATATTTAAAGCATCAAAGAGAGCGGGTTTATCTATGAACCTGGACAAAACCAAGTTAATGGCACCAGGTCCTGGTCAGGTTTATGTTAACAATCCAAGCATAGAGGTAGTAAAGGAATATATATATATATATATATATATATATATATATATATATATATATATATATATATATATATATATATGTATATATATATATATATGTATATATATATATATATATATATATATATATATATATATATATATATATATATATATATATATATATATATATATATATATATATATATATATATATATATATATATATATATATATATATACATATATCTGAGACATAGGATAGCACTTAGACGACGGAACCAAGCTTTGGAGATCGGCCGCAGAATGGGCTTAGCCTAAATTGCATTCGGAAAGTTGAATCATATTCTGAAGAAGACCAGATTGCGCATCAACCTGAGGAAGAGAGTGTTTGATGCGTGCATGGTGCCAGTGATGACTTATGGTATTGAGACAGTGACTTTGTCTTAGAAAAGTGCTAACAAGTTGAAAACAACGCAGAGATCGATAGAGAGGACGATGCTCGGCATTAGCCTAAGGGGCCGAATAAGAAATGAGAACATCAGAACCAGGACTGGGATTACCGATGTGATCGAGAGAGCAGCAGGAGTAAAATTGCAGAAGGCGGGACGCATAGCCCGAGATCCTAACGACAAATGGACAAGGCGGCTTCTGTGTTAGCGTCGACCAATATCTGCACGGAGCGCAAGACGTCCCCAGCTCCGATGGCGAGATGATATAAGGCGGCATTCGGATGCATCGTTGATGCAACTCGCCCAGAACCGCAGAGCATGGAAAGGGATGGAGGAGGCTTACGTTCAGAAGCGGACGGCGACGAGCTAAAGAAGAAGAAGATATATTTAAATAACTGATATAAAATTTTTCTTGTTACTTGACTATTACACTTTTTTCTGTCGTTACTGCCAAAAGGGGCGGGGTTACGAGAATCGATTGAAAAGTAAGGTAAATGAGGAAGAGAATACGAAGAAAAAAACCTTTATTTTTTAACATCCTTCCAGCTGAATAAATTTCGAGATGTTGTGCTGACCGTGTGACAAATGCTGAGATTCTGAGAAAGTTGAATGAAACAACCAAAATCCTTAATACCATAAAAATCGAGAAATCGCAATATCTCGGGCACATCATGAGGAGTACGCAGCGATACAGATTATTACAGCTGATAGTGCAGGGTGAGGTGCTAGAAAAAAAAGAGGTCCTGGGCGAAGGCACATTTTATGGCTCAAGAATCTAAGATTTTGGTTCTCGATGACAGTAATAGATCTTTTCCGAGCGGCTGTTAGCAAATTGCCTTATTAAATGCACTAAAAGGAGAAGAGTATATATATATATATATATATATATATATATATATATATATATATATATATATACATATATATATATATATATATATATATATATATATATATATATATATATATATATATATATATATGTATGTATATATGTATATATATATATATATATATATATATATATATATATATATATATATATATATATATATATATATATATATATATATATATACATATATATATATATATATATATATATATATATATATATATATATATATATATATATATAATCTTTTGATTTTAAACTTTTTTCTTTTAATAAATTTTTTTATTTGACGTTTCGCACCAGAATTTGAGAATTTTCAAAAATTTTTCCTTGTGTAATTTCCATTTATAGAAAAGAAGCGAACCTGACCAATATATTTCCGTCTATGATAGTGCGATAGTCCAAAATATATTGGTCAGGTTGGCTTATTTTGAAGAAATGAAAATTACGAATAAGAAAAATTTTTGAAAATTCCCCAATCTATGGGCGAAACGTCAGATAAAAAAAATTTTAAAACCAAAACATTCAAGTGTGATAATTAAACGAACCTACACTAAAGAATAAAATTAAAAGATTTATGTAGATAAAGGTTCAAAAAAATCCATTATAAATATAAAATATATATATATATATATATATATATATATATATATATATATATATATATATATATATATATATATATATATATATATACATACACACATACATACATACATACATACATATATACATACATACATACATACATATATACAGTGAAATCTCCCCTGGGCGGACACTAACGGGACCGACCGAAAGTTTCCTTTCAAGAGGGGTGTCCGCTTAAAACAAATACAAAAAAAAATCATTTTTTTAAGATCTGTTACCTTTAGATACATATAAAATTTAATAGGATGGATTTATACGTATGAAATGAAAGGTCACTTTAATGACGCAAAAATTCATATATTGTTTGTCTCCTCTTTTTCTTTAAAATGGCGTCCACAAATCGTATTTCTAATTTGAAAAGAAGCTCTAAAGACTCTGCATCTCCGTAATCTTTTTACAAAACTTTTAAGCTGCTTGGTTAGGGTAATAGCTTCACCATAATTTGGGATAGCATCTGTTGGTACTGGAACCTCATCGACGTCAGAATCTTCGGAAAGACGTTATATTTCAACTGGATTTTCAATTTCTTGTTTTGAATCTGGATTTTCAACATACAAATTTTCATCTATGTTCAAAAAATCATTAAGGTTTTCATTATCAGTCAACTCCAACAAATTCGTATTTTTGAGGATATCTGCAAGTACGTTAAGTGGTAAGTCATCTTCTGGATTAGATTTAACAACCTCAGTTAACTGGTCTTCACTTTGCATATGATGTACAGTTAGCGGGCAGAAACAAGATGTTTATATTTTTTAAGTTGACGTCTTTTGGATGAGATCCTGCATTGTCTAAAAATCACAAAATATTTCTTTTTTTCTTTTGCCATTTTCCAATCAAGATCTTGCAGCCACTCTGTCATAATTTCTCCTATCATCCAAGCTTTCTTATTATATTTTCAAGTTTCAGGCAGGTTGTTTATGTTAATATTTTTAAATGCTTTGGGTTTAACTGCCTTACCAATGACTAAGAGTGCAAAATTGTAAACCTCTCTTTGGGATATTTACTACCAACACATTTTTCTTTTTTTAATGTTAGCGTTTTGTTTGAAGCCCTAAAATACAGGCATGTCTCATCAGCATTATAGATGTCTCTCGGTGGATATCTCTTAATTACAGAAGGGCATTTTTCCGAGAATGATGAAACATCTTCAGCAATAACCGCTTTAAAACTTATGTTGTGACGGATTCTAAATTTATTAAACCAACCAGAAGAAGCATGAATGTAGAATGTTCCAGAAACTCTGCTATTCCCTTTGCTTTGCATCGTATTAGCGGACCTGAAAAAAACATTAACAATAAGTTTTTTGCATTTTTGTCACGATAAGCCTACTGATACTCTCACCCCTTTTATCCATTCTTTAAATTAATATGAAAAGAAAATCAACACACTTATTCCAGAAAATCTTATCTAAAAAAAATAGTTCATGTACATGCCTGTCAAAGGAATCCCCTTATGGCGAGCTGCTATAAACCAGTTGTAACATAACTTGTCAATTTTGGTAACATCACCAGTCAAAAACCTTCTTTTTTCATTCAAATTGCTATTCGACATCCACTTGTTTAGAAGGATTTCTTTATGTTAAATTATATCAGCAGCTTGTGTTTTTCCGATATTAAAACGCTTGGATAAGTCCCTTACACTTAACTGTACTTTATTGTGAACTTCAACAATTTCAATTTATTGTTTAAACGTGACAATTTTTCTGTTTGGAGCCATTTCTACAATGAATGTGTCGCCCACTTTGTCTCTCTTTCACATAGGCGTCAGACGAATATTAAATTCCCGCGTGTACCGAAACATTGAGATCGGTAAATCCCCGGTTTACTCGAGGAAGTCCCTCAGTGAAGGCAGGCAGCGACGTTGGCGCGCGGCGCGATTGGGAAACTCAACAGCGATACTCGCCACAGAAAAATGAGACAAAGCGTTTATTTTTTATTGTTTTTTTGTCTGGTTAAGAGAACATTTTTTTGTGTCCGCGTCCGTTCAAGAGAATGTCCATCCAAGAGGGAGTTAACACAATGCCGATTATATGAGAGTCGGGACCATGAGAAACTGTCCGTTCAAAGGAGGTGTCCGTTCAAGGGAGGTGTCCGTCTAAGAGGAGTGTCCGCGAAGGGGAATTTCGCTGTATATATAATATATATATATATATATATATATATATATATATATATATATATATATATATATATATATATATGTCTGCTTTTTAGGTTAAGTCCGTTCGTTTAGCAGTTCTAGAAATATTCCATCAGATGGTACAAAATGAACGTCTAGTTCATTACCTTCAAGCTGGACCTATCGGACATCTTGTAGATCTTGTATCTAGGCGTTTCTGTGATGTAAATATTAATATTGCTATTAAGGCCATAGAAGTCTATGAAGCCGCCGTCCCACAGTAAGTATTGTACACATAATGGCTTAATAATGATTTGTAATATTATTTACTCTTTTATATCACCATAGGGAAAATAACCGGCATATTAAATGGGGTACTATGGTCTAAGAATATAAATATAATTACAAAAATGACAACTTACAGAACAGTAGTAGAACCGATTTTAACATATGAATCTGAATGCTGGCAAGTAACACAAACAGATAGAAAGAAAATAGAAGTGGCAGAAATGAATTATTTACAAAGAGCATGCAGGGCGTCCCGACTGGCGCACATTAGGAACGAAGAAGTAAGACGAAGAACATAAAGTATATATTCCACAATGGACCAAGTAGAAACAAAAATACTCCTGTGGTACAGACACGTAATGCGAATGCAGGAAGAAAGGTGGCCAAAAAAAAACATCGAAATATACGCCCAAAAATCGACGGAAAAAAAGGAAGACATAGAGAGAAGGCGTAGAGCAGTCAGATAGAACCATAAGAGAGGAAGAGTGGGATGCGGAAAATACCGTAGGAACCCCACAATATATATATATATATATATATATATATATATATATATATATATATATATATATATATATATACACATATATATATATATATATATATATATATATATATATATATATATATATATATATATATATATATATATATATACATATGAGCATTTCCGTAAATTGTTGGTGTATTAGCAGCTCAAAAAAGAGAGAGAAAAAAATGGAAAAAAACTCGCTAAATTGCAGTAAATAGCGTCAAAAATCAATATATAATGTACCGTATTATAAGTTTATCCATGCGATTTATTGAAATTATTCATTGTGAATCCTGATAGCGTTTTTCTCTTCAATATAATGGCCATTTTTGCCTATTTTTTTTCCCATTTGACAATAGGTGTTTCAGTTAATAATGTCAATTTTGCTAAGAGATGGCGTTACTAATACACTTGTTGATATAGACTAGCGACATCTATGGCGTTTTGAAAGATAAACATACGCCGTCAAAACCAGTTCGTTATTGTCATTGTACGAAAAACATAGTTCTTCATAGCTTTGAATATGTCGTGTTTCGTACCAGAAAAAGATGTTGTACGGGGAAGTTTAATAACCTTCTTTCATTTGAAAAAAACGGTAATGGTTGAAGCTTATAGTGAACATGCTCCAACCCAAAAAACTTGGGTGGACCCAAGCCAGCCTTCAACATCACAACCAGTGCGCAATATACAGGGAAAGAAAGCTTTGCTGTGTATTTGGTGGGATAGTAGAGGAGCTGTGTATTACGAACTGCTGAAACCTGTGAAACGATTTCTAGTGATCGATACCTACAACAATTGATAAAGTTGAACCGAGCATTGAAAACGACCAGAATACGCCCAAAGACACGATTAAAACATTTTTCAACATAACAATGCTCGACCCCACATTGCAAAATGTGTTAAAAAATAATTGGAAAAACATCAAATGGGACGTTCTACCCCACTCCCCGTATTCACCGGACTTAACCCCTTCAGACTACCACTTATTTCGATCGATGCAACACGGACTTTCAGAACAACACTTACATTCTTACGACAAAGTGAAAATTTGGCTTGATGAATAGTTGACTTCAAAAGATGAAAAGTTCCTCTGGTGCGAAATCCATTCGTTGACAGAAAAATGGGGAAAAGTCATAGCTAATGAATTGATTATTAAGGTAATTCATTTTGTGATGGAAATAAACGCTTAAATGCTGCGAAAAAATCGACATTATTAACCGAAACACCTATTATCTTTTAATCAAATTAACGTCCAGGTCTTATGTTTTTCGACTTGCTGACTTAGAATTTTTATGTATCTTGTTGATATTAAAATATCGTTTCCAAGTTTCAAGCCACTTTTTGGTCAGAAATGGCCGTAAATTAAAAATAGTGTATTTAAAGATATTAATCTTTTAGCCAATGTATATATACGTTGGCTGTACCTGGACGTTAATTTAACTAAAAGATATAAAATGGGCAAAAAATAGGCAAAAATGGCCATTATATGGAAGAGGAAAACGTTATCAGGATTCACGATGAGTAATTTCAATAAACCGCATCTGTGAACTTATAATATGGTACATTACATATTGATTTTTGATACTTTTTACGCAAGTTTAGCGAGTTTTTTCTGCAAAAATCTGCATTTTAAGCTGTAAAAAAAAGGTTCTTAAAAAAGTCGTGTTCAGACGTGAATAATTTTTTCTGGAGATCCAAGGAACGACTTAAATCGAGTCTAATGAGCATCGCTTTAAAAAAATTCTTTCTTTTTTGAACTGCCAGCACAACAATTTACGGAAATGCTATATATATATATATATATATATATATATATATATATATATATATATATATATATATATATATATATATATATATATATACATATAAATATAATATATATATATAAATATATATATATATATATATATATATATATATATATATATATATATATATATATATATAATATGTTGCAGAAATGATGAGGAAGCACAAAAACTAAAGTCAAATATTGAGCATGAAGTAGGTGAAAACTACTCTATCAGTGTGCCAAGCAAAAAGAGACCATGTATAAAAATTGTGGGAATCGGTAAAGAATATACACATGATGAACTAATCAATAATTTACGAAGACAAAATCAAGGAATTGTAAGTGAGGAAAGCAACTTTTTAGTAAAAGTTGTTAAAAAAATGGTAAACAAATATATGGCAATAGTGGAATGTGACACAAAAACATTTCATAATGTGATGGACAAAGCTGAGGGAAGACTTTATATAGGGTATGATGCATGCCGATGCTACGAATACGTTAATATTATGAGGTGTTATAACTGCTACGGATTTAAGCATTTGGCAAAGGAATGTAAGCATGGAAAAGTGTGTGGAAGATGCTCAAACGGAAACCATGAAACTAGAAATTGTAATAGTGATTTCCTGCAATGTGCGAACTGCAAATCTAGTAATGAGAAGTATAAGCTGGGATTGGATGTAAAGCATTCTGCCTTTAGTATGGATTGTCCCACATACCTGCACTGGGTCAAAGGTGAGAGAGCCAGAATCAATTATGTGGAAGTTCAAAAATAGCAATCATTTAAAGTAAGCGGGGGGGAGAAAATTTATGCAGATACCTCTGGGTCTTTAAGAGAAATCACTATCCTACATCAAAATATACAGTGTATACGAACAAAGACTTTGGAAATGCAAATGTATATAGAAAGCATGAATAAAAAACCTGATCTAATTTGTCTGTCGGAGCACTGGATGGAAAAAGAAGAAGAAACTTTTATAAGGATTCAAGGGTATAAACTCGGATCTTCTTTTGTAAGACCTAGCATGAAGCATGGAGGTGCATGTATCTTTGGAAGGGAAGACCTTCATTTTGAAGAAGACAAGAATATTGTGCAAAGTAGTGTTGAGGGGTCTATAGAATGTGCTGGTGTCGTAGACAAACACTTAAGGTTACTAGTTGTTTGTGTATATAGGAGAGGATTGGGGTCGTTTGAGACATTTATAGACAAATTGGAAGAAATATTAGATTATATTAGGGTAAAGTATGTTAAATTTAAACTTGTATTGGCCGGAGATTTTAATTTAAACATGTTAGTAAGAACGATTAAGAATGACCTATTTATGGATCTATTGTCGGGTTATAATTTGAGGCAGGCTATTTTTGCACCGACAAGGGAGGCAAAGAACTCATCCACACTTATAGATAATATTTTTGTAAATATTGATGGTTTTAGTGCTACTGTGATTGAAAATGCTCTCTCGGATCATCATGCGCAGCTTATTTCATTTCACTCAGAGCAGGTTGAAACTTTAGATTACAAGTATATTAAAAAAAGAATATTTTCAAGAAAAAGATTACTTCTGTTTAGGCAGGAGCTGCAGACTGTTGACTGGAGCCCCATACTGGAGTGCAATGACGTCAATGTATGCTATAATACATTTATAAATATAATAAAATGTCTAATGAATGTAATTTTTCCAACAAAAAAATATAATTGTAAAAAACTTCATAATGGTTGGATAACTAAAGGTATAAAAATTTCATCTAAAAATAAAAGGAAACTATACTGTGAGAAAAAGAAAGGTAAAATATCTAACGATGAATTCAAGAGATACGATAAAATTTTAAAGAAAGTTATATTGGAAGCTAAAAGAAAATCAAATACTGAATTTATTTTGAATTCTGATAATAAAACTAGGGCAACCTGGTCATTGGTAAGGAATATATCTGAAAATTCTCAAAAAAATTCAATAATCGACACTTTTGCGCCGAAATATGGGGATTCAGTGACAGCATTGAATGCTTTAAACCATTACTTCATTAATTCTTGTCCAGATGTTGATGGTAGTGGGACAGTTGACTCATTCCCTATAGAAGGGTGTCAGCGAACGATATTCTTAGAACCAACTAGCACTGAAGATGTCTGTAGATGCATAAAAAATTTGAAAAACAAAAAATCCGTAGGAGAGGACCAGGTGCCTGTTTCGCTGCTGAAGGAGACGGCAGATATTATATCTATACCTTTGGAACATATTATTAATGTTATGTTCTCGACAGGAGTCTTCCCATACCAATTAAAGCTTGCACATATAAAAGCAATATATAAAAAAGGTGACCGAGCTGAAGAAAAAAATTATAGGCCGGTATCACTGCTATCAAATGTAAACAAAATTTTTGAAAAAATATTATACTCCAGATTGATATCCTTCCTTGAGCGAAACAATGTCCTGGCTGATCAGCAGAATGGCTTCAGTCGACATAAATCTACTATTAGAGCTATTTATCAAGCCATGTCAGAGATTCTTAATTCTTTAAATGATGATAGGGTGACTGTGGCCATGCTTCTCGATTTGTCAAAAGCATTTGACTCGGTAAATCACTCAATACTTTGCTTAAAACTAGAGAAGTATGGAATTAGAGGTGTAGCTCTTCAGCTCATAAAATCATATTTAAAAAACAGAACACAATGTGTTATTGAAACAGACCCTTGTGGAAAGCTTGCTTGCTCTGAGAAGGTCATAATAAAAAGGGGTGTACCTCAAGGTTCAATTTTAGGACCCCTGTTATATATACTGT
>CM032453.1:142001132-142068632 GCA_019049505.1 Pachyrhynchus sulphureomaculatus | reverse complement strand
AACCATACAACCGTTTTGCAAAATTGGAGTTTGATCGTAGAAATTTTCATCAGCCCTCATTCAGATTGCAAAGATATACCAATTAAAATAAAGGAAGCCTTAAGTGAACTTTTTCTGGAATCCGTGCATCAGGTTTTAACTGGCTTGACATCTAAAGTTAGACCATTTTCTAGAAGAGGTGGGTATAATTTAAATGTATATCTTAAAGCTAAGAAACCTTCTAATGTTCTAAATGCGGATATATAGTTTTATCACTTGAAGAATTGCGTTTTTCAACACAGATTTCCTTATACTTGATAATATGTTACATAGTATCATTCATAAATTCCCGGACTAACGCTATATGGCAGGAACGCTAAATAGTATCGACTCGTACCGATAGATGGCAGTAGATATATCCCTAACAACGTTGGGTGACAATTTTCAATTTGCTTGCTCGTTCAGTTTATTCTGTGTGCACATTTGTTTAAAGATCTTATGGTTTATCTGTTGTTTTCACAATGGACATGGAAAAACTGCAGCGTGTGAAATTTTGTCTTAAACTCGGGAAAAGTGCTGCTGAAACGTATGAAAAGATTCGGAAAATATTTAAGGGCGAAGACCTGCCCCATACCCAATTTTTCGAGTGATTTTGATAATTTAAGGCCGGCGAACTTCTGTAGAGGACAACAAGCGTTTCGGAAAACTTTCGACTGCAATCACGCCTGAAATCATCGCCAAAGCTCAACAGTTCTTTCATCAAGACCATTGAGCATCTTTGATAAACTTTCTATTGGCTAGAAAATGATCCCAGCTTCGGACCTTGAAGAACTGCCTTCTATATCACGACAGTGCACCGGTTCATAGTTCGTTCGGTACGCAAAAGTTTTTGGTAAAGAATTTAATGGCTGCTATCTCCTACCTACGGTGAGTTCGAGCTGTTCCCCATATGAAGCTAAAATCGGGCGCTTCGAGTCGGTAGAAGAGGCAGTGACGGCATCATCGACCTTTCAAAAGATGTTCGAAAGTAGAAACGTTGAGATCCGCTGATTCGGATGCAGAGAAACTACTTTAACAGTGACGGGAGTCATAAAATTTATAACAGAACTATTATGCGCATTGAAAAGGCACCCGGTGACTTCGGGCTGTTCTCCATATGAAGCTAAAATCGGGCGCTTCGAGTCGGTAGAGGAGGTAGGGGGAGGCAGTGACAGCAGCATCGACCTTTCAAAAGATGTCCGAAAGTAGAAACGTTGAGATCCGCTGATTGGGGTACGGAGGAACTACTTTGAAGGTGACGGGAGTCACGAAGCCCACGGAGTAGCGATTGGCGTTCACGAATTAAAAAAAAATAACCGGTCAAGTGCAAGTTGAACTTGCGCAATTAGTGTCCCGTACGTTGATTGCTTTTAAAATAAAAAATGTTGTAACGGAAGTATAAAATGATCAGTGACTTCACAAAACACACCCCAAATGGGTTTCCAATCTTTACTGAAAATTGATGACCTTGAAATTTCTGTTTTTTTTTATATACCAGATAAATTATTAAAGGTAATGCACTCGTGATAATTTTCGTTCAATCTACACCTCGTGGAGAATATTCCAGAATTTTTTCAAAATTTTTTGATAAGTACTTTTCGAGATAAAGCGGGTGGACCGCGATTTTTAAAAAATAATCAAAGAAAAGTGCGCGCAAGTATTACATTATATATATATATATATATATATATATATATATATATATATATATATATATATATATATATATATATATATATATTACTCGTGTTTTCACAAACTTTCATTTGGCACCACATTCGATTACCTAGTAAAAAATTTTTTTTTTACTTCCGATTTCACCCCCCAAAACTAACCCTTTAAGTCAAAATTTAACTTCCAAAACTACATGGCTTTGATGAGGCCATCAATTCCTATATTATTACCAAATTTCAACTTTCTATGACAACAATTATCGGAGAAAATCGGGTGTGACAGAAAGACAGACGGACAGACCGACACCGAAGTCATAAGTGTTCCGTACGAAACACTAATAAGCAAAAATGCGCTTAAATGTTTGTGTTTGTTTTTTAGTGAAAGACGTAGATTTGACTCACCATAAGGTCATCGCTGACGAAATCTACCCGAATTTGAAGGCGATCATATTACTATTTAGAAAGCACCCACAGGTAGTCAATAATATTCTAAAAATCGTCACTAAAGTCAATCCAGAGTACCTTACTGAAGATCATATTAAGGTAAGATGTGTTTAGGCTTTGGCAAATGAATAATCTCGAACGAAAGCTTTCACGTTATTGGTTAGATGAGCGATCGTGGTTCTTGGGATTAAACCGTATCAATTTCGAGTAACTTTACGACGTTTAGCCTACGATTGTACCAGGTATCTTTAGGGATTTTTATTCTTCAAGAGATCATTGTTCTAATATCGAAGAGTAGAGGTCTTTGTAGGTACCGCGTGCAATCGTAGGCGAAATGTCGGAAAGTTACTTTAAAATGACAGTTTCTCAAATAAATGACTATTTATATTTGATGTTTTATATTAATTGCTACGAATAGATAAAAAAATTGTGTAGTTTAAAGTCCGAAAAGTCAATGCTGCAGCAGATCTCTTAAGCTCTCAAGACTCCATCTATGGCAGCTTGCTTACCCATTCTGCAAAGTGTCTCTTATCTTTCTAAACTACTACATAGGGTGAAAAGTCCTGAGACTTTGAAGAAAAAACAATGTTTTTGCCAAGAATCGATTTTATTCTTTAACATAGTTTCCTTCAAGAGCAATAAACTTATTCCAGCAATCTTCCAACATTTGGATTCCTTTCATATAGTACGATTTGTCGAGCTCTGTAAAATAACCACCTTTTCTAATTTCAAAAGCGGTAAGAACACAGGACTACAATTTTTTTTTTAATCAAACAAGATGAGATGTCCTAAACGTATTTTGGGGCGCTGAAAACGAATCCGTTGTCCGTTTCCACCCAGCACGTTTGATTTTTGCGTAAGTTAAAGAAATACAATCTTAAAACTATGTAAGTAAAATCACCAAAATAAATATCAGATTCAGACTTAAAACAACTTAATTGTTAAAAAATATGCAAACCTAGGGCTTACAAATTAAATTCCATATATAAACTAGCCTAACTTCTAACAAAACCTAACTTAACCCAGGCCCACAATTTTTTTTGTTAAATAGAAGAATAAAAAGTAATATGCTATGAATCTGTATTCTATATCTAATTTCGGTCGCTAAATACATGCCGTTGTTTTGTTTTGCTCCATCACTTTAGGATTTCAGATGGAAGAACTCCAAACCTAACATAACCTAATCCTAAGATCTGTACACTAAGAATTCCAAAGGTAACATAACTTAATGGAAGAACTTTACACCAAGAACTCACACTAGCGTAACTACGTCCTATCTTTTTAGCTCTATGTCAGTAGATCTGCTTTTAACCTTAAAAATTGCTCATATCTCATTGTTTTTGAAGGAAATATAGTGATGCTGGTAAAAAATGAAATAATACATTTTCATGTACCTTAGATTGTTAATCTTTATTTCGCTTGTGCTTGTTTTCAGTGAGCCCACTTGCCTTGCTTAATTTCAGTAAGTTCTTCCGCCTCTCACCGTCGAGGTGCTTTATTTCGATGAGTTTGGAATTCTTGGTTTAAAGTTCTTTCATTAGGTTATGTTAAGTTTGGAGTTCTTGGTGTAAAACTTTTAGGATTAGGTTTGGAAGTATTCCCCCCATAAGAGTGTAGATATTTACTGATTTTGAGCTTTTTTTGAGGTTAGAAAAAAATGGATTCAGCATCTTAAAATACATAGACATATATTGTTTCAGATATCTTTTATCAGTTTCGCAGTATTCCCGTTATAAGAATGATATTTTCTGATTTTGTTCTATTTATTGAGGTTAGGAAAAAATCAAAAACAAACTAACACTAGGAGTAGAAATCAAGTCAGGCATACGTCAAGGTGATAGCTTAAGCCCATATTCAACTTAATAATGGACAAATTAATTCGTAAAGTAAAATCTGTGGGCTCCGGCTACAAGATGGGAAGAAACCAAGTAAAAATAGTGTGCTACGCAGATGATGGTTCATACGTTTAAAACAACAGCTGAAGAATACAACATGACAATATCTACTTCTAAAACAAAATCTTTAGTAATATTTAGAGAACCGAGAAGATGCAAGCTAATTATAAAAGAGAAAATTATACAAGTACTAAAGTTTGATTATCTAGGTGTAGAAATATCTAGCTATGGTGTCATTAGAGAAGCGGTTCGAAGGCAGGCGAATAAAACAACATTTGTATCAGGTGGTTTACGAGATGTGGTATGGAGAAACCAGAATATGAGATTGGAGGGAAAGGTTCGTGTGTACAAATCACATGTGAGACCAATTTTGACCTACGCGATAGAGACAAGATCAGACACCGCAAGAGCCGAATCATTTTCAATCAGTTGTGGCTTGACTCAGCTTATTGATGAACCAACACGGATCCCTGATCGAGACGGAGAGTTCGCCAGTCTTCTTGATCTGTTTTTAACCACCAATCCGGAGATTTACACGGTCAGCGTAAATCCGCCGTTAGGTTCTTCCGACCATAGACTACTTTCGACATCGAGTATTCTACCAATCAGTGATAGAGAGGCGCCCAAACCGCGCAAGATTTGGCACTACAAATCTGCTAAATGGGAAGATCTCATGGACTATTTTCGAACTTTCCCTTAGTTGGACGTTTGTTTTCGATCCGACGACCCATCTGACTGCGCCAGGGAGGTTTCCGATGTTATTTTGGCCGGTATGGAGGCTTACATCCCTTTTTCGAAGAAATGCCCTTCCAACGGCAAGCCTTGGTTTGACCTAAAATGCAAAGAGGCTGTTGCTTCTAAACATCTTGCATACCGACAGTGGCGTGAAGATCCTAACACCATAAATCGTAACATCTTTGTTTGTGCCAGGAACAGATGCAAAGAAATTATAGACGAAACCAAGGAGGTACACAATCAACGGATTAGAAACAAACTTCTCGCTTGTCCCGGCAATTCCAGGTTCTTTTGGTCAGTCGCTAAGGCAGTTAGTCAAAATTTCACCAAATCCACCATACCACCACTCACACGGCCAGATAATTCTATTGCAACGATACCTGTTGAGAAAGCGAACTTGTTGGCTGAACTCTTTGCTTCACATTCTACTGTCGATTTCCAAGGAAAAACACCACCTACTATTCCCATAGTGCAGTCAAGGATGCCCGATATTGTATTCAGACAGCGTATCATAAAACGTATTTTGATGAAGCTAGACACCAAAAAGGCTTCTGGCGCTGACGGAATACCTGCCATAGTTCTCAAGAACTGTGCAAGGGAACTAACACCAGTTTTCTGTAGACTTTTCAACCTATCCTACAGAAAGGGAATATTTCCTTCCTGCTGGAAATGTGCCACAGTTCAGCCGATACCTAAAAAAGGGAAGAAGACCTTGCCAAATAACTACCGACCAATCGCACTACTCTCAATAATATCGAAAGTCATGGAAAAGGCTATCAATCAGCATCTTCTAAAATATCTTATTAGTGATCACCAATATGGCTTTCGTAAAAATAGATCAACAGGAGATCTTCTGACTTATGTAACACATGTTTGGAACAACGCAATTGAACACTTTGGAGAATCTCGAGCAGTTGCTCTTGACATATCCAAGGCATTTGACCGTGTTTGGCACGATGTGCTGTTGGCTAAGTTACGTTCTTATGGTATGTCTGAAAAGTTCTGTTTGTGGCTCTCATGTTTCCTCAGAGAGCGTTCTTTACGAGTGGCAGTCGACGGATTTCTTTCTAACACCTTCACTATCAACGCCGGTGTGCCCCAAGGTTCCATACTATCTCCTTCTCTTCCTTATTTATATTAACGATCTGCTGGAAAAGACCGAGAATCCAATCTACAGCTTTGTGGATGACAGTACACTTATCTCTTTATTCACTTTGAATGCTCGGACATCGACTACTCAGACGAATATCCGCAGACAGCAGGAAGTCATTCAACTTAACAAAGACCTGCAAGAAATTCTATCTTGGGGTGACAGTAACCAAGTGGAATTTAACGCTACAAAAACCCAGGCGGCAGTTTTTTCTAAAAAAGTTAACGTTGCAGAACCCGACATAGTTATGTCGGGGCACTCCATCCGTCTTACATCGTCACTCAATCTGTTAGGCGTTAATTTGGGAGCAAATATGTCCTGGCATGAACATGTTGCAGGCATAGCAAGGAGAGCTTTTCAAAAGTTGGGAATATTGTTTCGAACCAGAAAGCTTTACACTCCACAACAACTGTTAATTCTTTACAAAGCTCAAATTCGACCAACTATGGAATACTGCTCCCATGTTTGGAGCTCCGCTCCCAAACATACACTGCATTTGTTGGATTCTATCCAGAGAAGAGCTGTTCGTCTGATTGGACACCCGGAACTGACCGACGGCCTTGATTCGCTGGAACATCGAAGAACGGTTGGCGACTTGAGCCTATTCTACAAGTACTTTCATGGAAAGTGTTCGAAGGATGTGACCCGCTTAATTCCTCCCAGAGCGGTGCATGTTAGGAGTACACGTCGCGCTAATACTTCACATTCGTATGAGGTTCAGCTTGTTACTCCTCGTACAACGCTTTTCAAGCAGTCTTTTATATGGAGAACATCATACCTTTGGAATAGTTTGCCCAGGATTGTGTTTCCCATCGAGTACAATCTACAGCGATTCAAGAACAACGTGAATCGCTTTCTCCGCACACGTGTCGCTCCTGTAGCGCTTTAGGGATTTCCCTGTAGCACGTGTGCTAGACCCATAGAAAAAAAAAAAGAAAATAATTCGAACAACAGAGATGAAAACCCTAAGATCAATAGTGTGGAACTCACTGATCGATAGAGTGCCGAATAAAGACATTAGAGATATGTGCCGAATCCAAGATATCGTTAGATGGGGCCGACAAAGAAGGTGCGAATGGATCCAACATGTCATTAGAATGAGAGCTGAACGCCTTGCTCTACTAACAAGAGACAACATACCACCAGGGTATAGAAGAGCTGGAAGACCCCCGAAAAGATGGTGCGATAGTTGGCAGTCAACATCTCAAGACCAAGAATAGCGGAAACACCGGAATAACAGGCCCTAGGCCTAAAATAAGAAGAAGGAAAAAATGATGACGTAGTAGATGAATTCCGATGTCAAATTCAGATTCAGCTTCTCAAAATACATAGAAATATATTGTTTTAAACATCTTTTACCAGTTTTCAGTATTTCTGCCATAAGAATGAAGCTATTCACTAATTTTGAGATATTTTTTGAAGTTAGAAAAAAATCCTGACGTGATAGGGCAACACGAACAACGACATGTTTTTAGCGACCGAAATTAAATATCACAGAATACAGCTTCATAGCATATTACTTCTTATGTATTTAACAAAAAAGAATTTGTGGGCCTGTGATTAGGTTAAGTGCATTTAATTTGTAAGCTATAGGCTTGCATATTTTATATAATATGTATATATCAGTTAAGTTATCTTAGGTTTGAATCTTGATATTTATTTTGGTGATTTGACTTATATAAGAGTTAATTTGGTTGGTCCGTTACTTTGCGACAGTACATTTTAACAATAAAATAACTTATTTACTTTGTTAACTGACACTAAATATATTTTTCGTAAAAATTTTAGATAATTTACGCAAAAACTTGACGTGCTGGTTTGAAACGGACAACGGATTCGTTTTCAGCGACCCAAAATACGTAGGTAGACACCTTGTCTTGTTTGACTAAAAAAAAAATGTGGTCCTATGTAATCCCTGGGGGTCAGATCTGGCGAATACAACGAATGGGGAAGCAGTTCATAGCCCAGTTGGTTCAATTTCACCATCGATGTTAAGGAGTTGCTAGCTGGTGCATTATCTTGGTGAAACGACACTTTTTTCTTCGCTAAATGTCTGTTAGACTCAGGCACGTATTGTTTTGTCCATTGTTGCGAATCGAGGCAAGAGCTTCTTGGGATTACGTCGAAACAGTGCCAAACAGCGTTCTGAATCTGCAACACTTTGCTGTTTTTGATCAGTAAGGAGAGTGCGCGGCACCCGTCGGGCACATAACTTTTTCATGTGCAAATATTCATGAAAAAGATGCTTCCCGTATTCTGTCGATATTTTCACGATGTCAGCTATCCCTCCCACATTGACTTTGCGGTCACTCAAAACAATATAGTGTTTGTTTTGTGTTTTTGGAGTGATTGCGTCATTTGGACGTCTGGAAGGTGGTGCACCATCGGTGCTTATAAGACCGCATTTAAATTCATTAAACCATCGACATATAGTTTCTTTCAACGGAGCAGATGTGCCATAACACTTCTCGAGCCATTCTTGAGTTCTGGCTGTATTTTTTCCCATCAAAAAGCAATGTTTAATCAACACACGAAATTCTTTTTGTTCCATCGTTTTGCAAAAATCAAAAGTAGCGTAACTCGCAAATTAAATGAACATTACACTTTCTCGGTCGAAAATTTTAATAATTTTTTATGTGACTGATAAATTAATAAAAAAACATTTTTTGAGTTCGTAATTTTTCTGACATATATTTTAAGTCTTTAAATACAAGAAAAAAAATGTACATACTTTGTTTAATAATTTTTATAGGGTTTTTTCTGTGCAGCCTCATGGAAGCAATTTTGAAAATTTTAATCTGCTGGCGTGCACGATGGCGGCTAACTGGAACGCCTAAAAAAAATATCCTTTAAAAAAGTATGACTATGGCCCCAGTATAGACTACGGTTATTTGGTTTGCGCAAAAATTCACAAAACGATGGACCTCCACACTCAAAAACAGCATTTTTTTTCGTAAAAAAAAATATATTAAAAATTTAGGATAAAATTAACCAATTTTTTTTATTCTAGTTTATACTGGGGCTATTGTTGTGTAGAAGAACATATTAAAATTTCAGACCAATCGGTTAAATGGTTTTTAAGTTATCGTGCACGCTGATTACAAAAACTTTGTCTTGAGGAAAAAGCGTTTACAGTTTTGATAAACGCATTTTCACGTATAAAATCTACTTATGTTCAATCAGCTATGCCTGCTGCACACAAAATTCCTTCCGACTCCTCATACGCCTTGTTCTCAAGTGTTCTTTGTCCTCTCCTTGCGATTCTGGCCTCTCCGGCGGCATCGGTGAGGTTGCGCTCGGCATCCCTGATGCGCGACCTCCATTTTTCCGGCGCTTCCTTTATAATTTGCTGATTAATGTTCTTCATGCTTGTCCCAAAATGCCTCAAATTCAACAGTATTTTCTTTTCCTTTCCATTTTCGACAAGCGTGACAAAAACTTGATTTTACAATAACGTCTAAAATCTTATTACTATACTTACCAATAAGAGACGTGATGATCAAAAGATACGTAAAGCCACGTTTTGCCCATGATCCGTCACCTGATACCGATAATTCATTTTCTTTATTACCAACTGCTTTGTTTTTATCTTTCTCTTCATTGGCGGTTTTATTTATAACAACTCTGAATACAGTCTCAACTACCATTTTAATATTTTCGATGATTTTATATTAAGTTTTTTCATAAAAGCCCATTCCTAAATCCATCAGGCCGCCAAAGTTGTTCACTCCAGCGATTCCACAGCCGAGTAACCTCATTACAAAAATGAAACGTATATTAATTTCATATTTTTTCCCAATTTTGGGGCTAGGGTCAATGAGTGTATCGCCGAATTCATACACAACATAAAACTTAAAACCTACTCCTCTTTCGTCTTGTTTGAAAAATTTCACGTCTCCATCACAAACTTTACACTCAGTGATGTTAGCCCTGCGAGCGATATTTTCGAAGTGAGCAGGCCAGCGTACCGTTTGCTTTGGGGCTACAGTTTTACCTCAAACTGAAAGTATATTATACCCATTATAGTAAGCTCCCCTTTTACCTGCTCCTTTCTTCCTTAGAATTATAAAAGTAGTAGTAACAGATGTTCGACGCAAGTAGAGCAAATCGCGCTATAATCGTCCATAACTTCGAAAGTATTTAAAATTTTCCTCTGAAATTTTCAGAGAGTTTTATTGAAATATAATACTTTCCAATAGGATACTTTCGAAAAAGTCGATTTTCCGATCCGAGAAAGTGTAATGTTTCCTTAAGAGACAAAATGTCTTGAAAATTTTGCAGGCATCTTCTGAGAGTTGACACTAACTGAAAATCATGTTTTTTTTTTTGTTTGTGCTGCCATCCTTTGGAAAGTCTCGGGACTTTTCACCCCATGTAGTAATAATGTAAATAATTATTATGGTGTTATCGTCATTTAACAGTAACATTTTTTTTTAGTCTACCGAGGTAAACTACTTGTTGAAATTCTTCAGGGGTTCTGACACAAGTGCCCTAACTGCTTTAGTAGGCTATTTTGCCTTTGTGGACGAACACGTACCTCATCTAGACCCTGCTTGCAACGAAACTAGCGAGGAACTCAAGAACTACGTATCCACCAAGTTGTATCAATCTTTGGAAAGCAGAGATAAGGATACAGTGGCTATGGCGAAAAAGACAGCGATAGTATTTAGTAAATTCGATTTGAACGAGCATATCGAGTGGAGCAAACTTTTGACTTCTTGGGACATTATAGAGTCTAACGTAGAGGTAATTTACTCGTCTTAAATATATCAGGTGTCCGCTTAGCGTGTAATCTATTGATATCTCGTAAAAACAGTAAAATTTGATCAGCAATATGGGTCTTCAATAACTAAAAGACAAGCAGATGAATCTTAAGGGTTTGTAAGTATGTCACGGATCGCATTTCGTGAATTCCACTGAAACATAAACTACGAGGGTCAATCAACAAGTAAAGAGACAATTGATCTTAGCTTAAACTCATTCAACGAAACCGCTCTATACTTCTAGAAGTGCAAGTTGGCAACCTTGTGATGAGTTTTAATCAGCTGTTCGATCATATAATTTAAACCTAACCTCAAATTATTCAGTTTACCATGTCTCAGTTTCGGCGATAACTTCTTTATTGGAGCCCAATCTCCTTCCTGCGAGCATTTTTTGAGATCTGCGAATAGATAATAGTCGCTAGAGGCCAAATCTGGAGAATATGATTGATCAGGCAGCAATTCGAACTTCAATTTATGCAATTTTTCCATCGTAACCATTGACTTGTGATACGATGCATTGTCTTGATGAAAGAGCACTTTTTTCTTGTTCATTTGGGGTCGTTTCTTTACGATTTCTGCCTTCAAACGGACCAATAACTTTATATAGTATTCGCTATTGATGGTTTTTTCCTTCTCAGCATAGTCGATGAAAATTATTCCATCTTTTTTAGCGTCAGCCCTTTACCATCGTTTGTGGAGTTTAATCCTTTTTCGACCACGATCTTTTTCGCGCATTATGGTCGTACGTGATCCATTTTTGGTCGCCCGTGATTAACTTCTTTAGAAATGGCTTGATTTCATTACATTTCTGTAGAGATCCGTAGATGAGAATTCGATCAAGTAAATTTTTTAGCCTCAAATCATGTGACGCCCAGATATCGAGCTTCTTTTTGTAGCCAGTGTTCTCCAAATGGTTTGGTGACGGATGCTTGGAGATGTCATGGCTAGTTATATGCCGGTCTTTCTCAACTTTGCTAAAATTCTATCAGCGTTTTCTGTCATCGATCGACCAGTGCGAGAAGCATCTTTGACATCGAAATTTCCACAACGAAAGCTACGGAACTAGCTTTTGGCTCTTGGTTTTGATAACGGATATTGATCATAAAGAGTACAAATTTCTTCACAGCGCAGCATTTGTGTATTTGTCGAAATAAAATTGTAAAATGGGAATTTACCATCATCTTCGAGGCGCTGTAAATTAAGTCTGAATAAACGAATTCTAACAGTTTTTACACGTCTCATCATCATCCATCGTCCGACATAAGCCTTGGGCCTTGTTTATCCAGTTGTATCCCACTAGTCTTTTGATGTCGTCAGACCGTCGGGTTTGCGGGGCCTCCAGCAGATTACTTTATGGGTCCATTGATTATCAGAGGGTCTTGCGATATGACCCGCCCATCTCCACTTCAACCTGCTTGCCCTTTCAACTATATCAGTTATCTTGCACCTTCCTCGAATTTCTTCATTAGTCAACCTATCCCTCAATGATATTCCCAACATTTCCCTTTCCATCGCTCGTTGAACTACTTGTAGGCGATTGATAATTTCTTGATTTAAAGCTCACTTTCTGTTCCGTATGTCAATACTGGCAACACGTATTGATCAAATATGTTCGCTTTTAGTGTATTTGGGACGTTGGGAAGGAAGATGTTCCGCAATCTGCCAAATGCCGACCAAGCCAATGATGATAAATCCGTTTTCAAGTTTTCTTTGGATATTACTATTTTTTGTCCAAGATATACATATGAATCCGTTCTTGTGATGTTCGCGTTTTTAATGTTCAATACTGCTTTTTTATCACAGTCGTCATTTGTCATAAACATAGTTTTGGCGATGTTTATCTTCAGATCAATCTCTCTGGACTTGTTGTTAGGTTCGTTCAGCATTTCTTCCAATTCTTCTTTGTTGTTAGATATAAGCATAATATCATCCGCGAATCGCAAATGATTGATGATATAACCTTATTTGAAAATATCTAGCGCCAACGTAAACAATTTCGGCGAGATGGTGCCTCCTTGACATATTGCACGTCTACTACTGTCGAATGTCAGCTTTATATTGACGCTGCGTATGACACGATGCGACTTCGATTACCTGCGGTATGTGACACTAAAGGTATTTATCGAGAAAAGGCTCGATATTTTTTTAACCACCCTCTATAAATCTCCGGCGTTTTATTTAATTCTTTATGGCCGTGAGGAAGATTTTATATAAATCGAAACATCGTCACTAAAAATAAAAGAATTTTTCTTTAACCTTACTGGCCATATTCCAAAAATTGGACATTTATATACTAATTTACATTTTTAGTATCTTGAAGCTGCCATCGAATGTTGCCATTGGAGTCTCATTTGGAAAATAAGAAAATTAAGTTCAGCCCAAAAGACTGAACAGAGTAAGAATGTTGCTTCGCTTACCACTATGTCCAAAGCATACTTTTCTAATTGCATGGAGTTTTTGGGTCATCAGGATCGAAATATTAAGTTTAAGGTCAGTTGGGAATCTCACTCACTAATACCTACTACATTTATTTTTCTTGGCGAAATAGCGGAAGAATCGAAATACACTACCGTCAGAAAGTATTTGCCCACCTAGTTATTTTAGTCCCAAGTCAACAAAAACCCAGATAATATATATTTTTTATTTTTAATGAATTATTATTTATTTTCACATTATTTACAGGATTTTTCTCATCTGTGTGACCTCCTTTATTTTTAATTACCACTTTACAGAGTTTCGGCATTCTGTCCAGTAGTTTCTCCAGAGTTTCTTCGGTCATTTTAACCCATTCTGCTTGTAAAAGTTCCCCCAAGTGATTTTCTGATGTTGGATTGAGTTTTCGAACACACCTGTCTAAATGATCCCAAAGTAATTCGATGGAGTTGGAGTCCGGTGATTGTGGAGGCCAAGTCATCACTTCCAGGACGTCACCGGATTTCCATTGGTCCAAAAGTTCTCTAATTTGTTTAGCAGAACGTTTAGGGTCGTTGTCATACTGAAAAATAAATTTCCCCTGAAAAATATCTCTTCCAGAAGGAAGCATTTCAGTTAGCAAATTTTCTTGATACTGTTCTTTTCGCATGATTCCTTCTATCCTAAAGATTTTCCAACTTTACTGTTGCCAAAACAACCCCAAACCATTACTGAACCTCCACCATGTTTTACTGTAAGCAACTGACAGGCTTCCAACATCCTCTTTCCAGCTGACCGCCGCACGTAAACTCGTCGATTTGAACCGAAAATTTCGAATATAGATTCGTCGCTCCAAAGGACGGAATCCTGATGTCCAATTTTTATGTTCTCGGGCCCATTCTAATCGTTCACGTTTATTCACTTGCCTAAACACAAAACAATTGAGCCTGTATCAATGACAAAGTACTGTTTGCGAATGGTTAATTTCCAAAAGGATAATGGTATTTATAGCATAGTTTCTATCATAAAATGTCACTAGGAATTTTCATAATCTCTAGAAACTTGAAATGAGTTCTTACTTCAACTGGAATTCTCAGAAATGGCCTCAAAACAATTATCATGCAAAACTTGGAAATTTGTTCTAATTTGTTTTTAATTTATGATTTCACCAAAAAGGCGTATCTAAACAATTTTATGATGGACATTTGTTAAAAACATTTAAATTTACCTAATATAATAAAAGGGTTTAATTAGGTATTAAATTTTGGCAGTTACATTGAAATTTCTAGGTGGGCAAATACTTTCTGACGGTAGTGTATATACTGGTTTATATATCGAAAAATTACACTACATTTGTACGTGTATTTCTATGTGTGTCTGTTCGTTTATAACTCTTCAATTTTGTTGCCCTCTTTTTTAGTGTTCCGTACTTATGGGATCACTTCAGTCTCTGTCAGTCACACCCGATTTTCTCCACACTATTTGACATAGAAAGTTGAAATTTGTCACAAGTATAAGAATTGACGGCCCAATCAGAGCCGTGTAGTTTTCAAAAATTAAATTTTAACTTAAGGGTTTAGTTTTGGGGGGTGACATCGAAGTGAAAAAAAAAAATTTGCAAAGTCATTGAGTGGGGTGTTCTGAAAACACCAGTTCAAAAATATATATGATTTCATACTCGCACAAAGTTTTCTTTATATTATTTTTAAAAAATGGCCAATAATTGCTGTCCTCCCCACCCTATCTCTAAGAGTACTGATCAAAAAATTTCGAAAAAATTGAAATATTCTCTATAAAGTGTATATTGAGCGAACATTATCACGAGTGCATTACGTTTGATAATCTATCTGGTATATTAAAAAGAACTATTTGACTTGACAATATGGTGGAGATTTTTTAAGTTGTGAAGCTCACCGGGACTAAGAGCTACGAAATATCAATACGTATTTGGTTCGATCTGTAATATACTCATATACTTTTCAGTACAGTACTGCTTTAAGCATTTGTCCAATTATAGATAAAAGAAATTTCCATGATGACTGGTGACTAAGGAATGGGTACTGAGACAAAATAATTTTATTTTATTTGTTTATGATTAAACAAATGTTTGTTTTAAACTTTTACTACAAAGATGTCTCGCTTTTTATATATTCTTGGTTATTCTTATATTGAGCAATTATGGTACAGAACACTAATTGTGCAAGTCCGACTTACACTTGGCCGGTTTTATTAATTTAATATACAAAAATATAATTTTTAATGCACAAAAAAATTAGGTCTAATATTACCCCCCGTCTTCTCCTATTCTTGAAACCCCTGTTTAAATGTCGACAGCTTTCGTATCACAATTCGAATCGGTGCTTACAGTTTAGAACAGTACCTAAATTTCAAGTTTTAATACATATCGATTTCGCAATTCGTAACACCTTTGTTCGTGCCCGGAACAGATGCAAAGAAATCATCGATGAAACCAAGGAGGCACACAATCAGCTAATTAGAAACAAACTTCTCGCTTGTCCCAACAATCCCAAGTCCTTTTGGTCAGTCGCTAAGGCAGTTAGTCAAAATTTCACCAAATCTACCATACCACCACTCACACGGCCTATTGCAACGACACCTGTTGAGAAAGCAAACTTATTGGCCGAACTGTTTGCTTCACATTCTACTGCCGATTTCCAAGGAAAAACACCACCTACTATTCCCATAGTGCAGTCAAGGATGCCCGATGTTGTCTTCAGACAACGTATCATAAAACGTACTTTAATGAAGCTAGACACCAAAAAAGCTTCTGGCGCTGACGGAATACCTGCCATAGTTCTCAAAAACTATGCAAGGGAACTAACACCAGTTTTCTGTAGAGTTTTCAACCTATCCTACAGAATGGGAATATTTCCTTCCTGCTGGAAATGTGCCACAGTTCAACCGATACGGAAAAAGGCAGGAAGACCTTGCCAAACAACTACCGACCAGTCGCACTGCTTTCAATAATATCGAAAGTCATGGAAAAGGCTGTCAATCAGCATCTTCTAAAATACCTTGAAGGATTCAACATTATTAGCGATCACCAATATGGCTTTCGTAAATATAGCTCAACAGGAGATCTTCTGACTTATGTAACACATGTTTAGAACAACGCAATTGAACACTTCGGAGAATCTCGAGCGGTTGCTCTTGACATATCCAAGGCATTCGACCGTGTTTGGCACAATGGACTGTTGGCTAAGCTACGCTCTTATGGTATGTCTGAAAAGTTCTGTTTGTGGCTCTCATGTTTCCTCAGAGAGCGTTCTTTACGAGTCGCAGTTGACAGATTTCTTTCTAACACCTTTACTGTTAACGCTGGTGTGCCCCAAGGCTCCATATTGTCTCCTACTCTCTTTCTCATTTACATTAACGACCTGCTGGAAAAGACCGGGAATCCAATCTACAGCCTTGCAGATGACAGTACGCTTATCTCTTCATTTACTTTGAACGCTCGGACATCGGCTGCTCAGGCGAATATCCGCAAACAGCAGGAAGTCATTCAACTTAACAAAGACCTGGAAGAAATTTTATCTTGGGGTGACAGTAACCAAGTGGAATTTAAAGCTACAAAAACCCAGGCGGCAGTTTTTTCTAAAAAAGTTAACGTTGCTGAACCCGACATAGTTATGTCGAGGCACTCCATTCCCCTAGCATCGTCACTCAATTTGTTGGGCGTTAATTTGGGACCAAATATGTCCTGGCATGAACATGTTGCAGGCATAGCAAGGAGAGCTTCGCAAAAGTTGGGAATATTATTTCAAACCAGAAAGCTTTACACTCCACAACAACTGTTAATTCGTTACAAAGCTCAAATTTGACCAACTATGGAATACTGCAGTCTTTTATATGGAGAACATTATCCCTTTGGAATGGCTTACCCAGGACTGTGTTTCCCACCGAGTACAATTTACAGTGATTCAAGAACAACGTGAATCGCTTTTTTCGCACACGTGTCGCAACTGTAGGGACTTCCCTGCAGCACGTGTGCTAGACCCATAAAAAAAAATAATGAGTGAATACGATTTTCCTGGTGCCTCCTTCGACGGGCAGGAGACCTTCTGACCTTATTTTGGCCCAATCTATTTAATCCTAAATTAATAACTATACTTTTCGGGAAACCCTGTGTATATGTATATATACAATATATGTAATATTGGGATCTTACCTATTCAATACGACATCTCGCTCCTTTTTCAGGAATTAAACTTAAGGCACATTTTTTAATTTATCATAAGCGTCTGGGTAAATTAATATTACAAATTTTCTCAAAACTGAAATTTTTGCTTTTCGTGAAAAATCAAAAAGGACTTTTATGTTATGCTGCACCTGCAAAAGGATTTAAATTTAGTTTTTCATGCATTTCTAAAAGCGAATTAGGGTTATGTAAATATTACTAATACATTTGGGCAAGTGGCGAAAGTTGACAGACTAAAAGTATAGGAAAAAATTCGTCGAATTGAACGAAAAATCTCAATTGATGCTAAAGTTTGTTCTAAACAATTTAAAATAGATGTTTACATTCTTCCAGGTAAGTAAAATTATTTATTCTTGAACAGTCATTTGTTTTTTTTTGTAATTTGTGTACGTCTGCCAACCAAAATTCGTTATTAGATAACATTTTTTAGATTTTATTTTGGTAAAATACTGTCTCAATTATTTTGTATTCATCCATAGTCATAATAGGTAACAAATATTAACCTCCGAAGTGAATTGGCGTTTGATTTGAACCCGGTAAAATGAGAAATCATTGTCATTGATTGTAACGTATCATTTTACTAAATTTTGTATAAATATTCTGAAATTAAATATATTCCTTGCGTTTCAGATGTTCCATCTTTAAGAAAGCGGTTGAAAAATTGTAAGAAATTAATTTTCATCACCTTCACCGGCTTTATAAGAGCATTTCATTCGTAAAATTTCCCTTGTTCTACTGTTGAATGTGCCATTTATCTTAAACCGTATTGTTCGCAAATGGGCCGTGAATATACATGCTGCTTGAGTTATCGTTATGTTAGGCGCAACAGTTTTGTCATCGATTATTCCACACCCAAGGTAAAGATTTGATTTTAAAAATTTTTCACCAAGTGTGAAATTTCTTTGGGCAGGATTTGTACCGGCCCATTTGCAAATATTGCCAATTGTTAATCATATTTTTGAAATATGAACTATCACACTCCCTATGCTTCACATGTTACAAATTTAAATCTGTACCCATATTTCGGCCATCTTAATAATAATCATAGTAGGCTCCGCCCACAGGTAAGATTCCAATATTAAAACTGGTATATCTCTGTAGCAAAAGCAATTGTAAGAAAAATATTTATAAATAGCACCCCGCAGTTATAACACATAGGCAACAGTTTAAAATAAACTTTTAGATTGTAAGCGGGAACTTACTGACTGTCTTCATCCATCAAGGCACTAATAATTTCTTGACGATTTTTTTTTTTTTTTCCGAATGCTAAACATATTTATCTTTTTTTGAACTTGGATTGTTTTTAGATATTCGAGAGAATTTGTGAAACATTCATAGCTTTTTTGTACAGAGTTGGATAAAATAAGTAAGCAAATTTGGATTAGCGCTTTGGAAAATTTGAAGCCTTCAATTAAAGATGAATCTTTACAAAAACAAATAACTGGTGTTTTTGAACTGAGCGTCGGCAGATGTAATGGTAACATTTCACGTTTCCTTTTTTGTTATTTTGTTAGCGTATTAATATATATATATATATATATATATATATATATATATATATATATATATATATATACATATATACACATACGAGGCTGGTTTGAAAAGTCCTTGCAAAAATAAAAACTACTTATGTGTTTGGGGTAAACCTTTTTTATTTTTCGACATAGTCTCCTTTTAGGCTTACACACTTCGTCCAACGATGTTCTAGTTTGTTGATCCCTTCCGAATAATAGGATTTGTCCAAGTCTGCAAAATATCCATTAGTGTCAGCAATCACCTCCTCGTTTGAATTAGATCTTTGTCCCGCCAGCCATTTCTTCAAATTGGGGAACAAATAGTAGTCCGAGGGAGCCAAGTCTGGAGAATAGGGGGGATGTGAAACGAGTTGGAATCCTATTTCCATTAATTTTGCGACCACAACTGCTGAGGTGTGTGCTGGTGCGTTGTCGTGATGGAAAAGGACTTTCTTGTGGGCCAATCGCAGGCGTTTTTCTTGCAGCTCGGTTTTCAAACGGTCCAATAACGATGAATAATATTCACCTGTAATAGTTTTACCCTTTTCCAGATAGTCGATGAGGATTATCCCTTGCGAATCCCAAAAGACAGTCGCCATAACCTTTCCGGCCGAACGAACGGTCTTCGCCTTTTTTGGTGCAGATTCCCCCTTGGTTACCCATTGTTTAGATTGTTGTTTGGTCTCAGGAGTATAGTAATGTATCCATGTTTCATCCACAGTGACGAAACGACGCTTAAAGTCCTCCGGATTCTTCTGGAACAGCTGCAAACCATCCTTGCAACACTTCACACGATTCCGTTTTTGGTCAAGCGTGAGCAATCGCGGCACCCATCTTGCGGATAGCTTTCTCCTGTCCAAATGTTTATGCAAAATATTATGTACCCGTTCAGTCGAGATGCCCACAGCACTAGCAATCTCACGCACCTTAACTCTTCTGTCATCCATCACCATATCATGGATTTGATTAATGATTTCTGGAGTCGTAACTTCCACAGGCCGTCCAGAACGTTCAGCGTCACTTGTGCCCATATGGACAGTCCGAAAATTTTGAAACCACTTATAAACTGTTCTAATCGAAGGTGCAGAGCCACCATAATGTTTATCAAGCTTCTCTTTAGTCTCCTGAGGCGTTTTGCCTTTAATAAAGTAATGTTTAATCACCACACGAAATTCTTTTTCTTCCATTTCTTGAAAATCACTCGACTTCCTTGATTCACACGAATGCCAAACACAAAGAAATATACCAATATGGCTAAAACTTGGTGTGCGTTCAATCAAGAGATGCTACTAACTAAACATGACCTCGATACGCGCCGGTGGTGCCATCTCTCGGACTTTGCACGGACTTTTCAAACCAGCTCGTATACATCCGTTTTTTTTTTTTTGCTACATTCCAAGTAGAATTTTGCCAAGGTCTCTCTATTTAAGAAATCCCAGACATAATCTCATTGAAAACCAGAGTGTATATAGCGTATCATGGGGAACTTGGAGCAAAGCATGCGTTAAACAAAGTACCAGAAAAATATCGGCTAGACTCGAAAATCATAATCTGATTAACAAAAATAAATAAACTACATCTGTTCTTTTTGAAAGCCAACTCCAGACAGGTCACAAAATAGTTTTTAATAACGGCACACAAATAGCCGAGATCAAAAATCAAAAGCTATTACAACCTCTGGCGCAATATTAAACACCACTCAGCTACAAAAGCTTTCGGTAAACCACTTAAGACTAACGAGTCACCATAGTAAATGCCAAGCAACATGGCGAAACGCCTGCAACATTCTGCCCGAAATATAAGAAATTACCGTATGTCTTTCCGGATTCAATATCATTTCGTTTACTTTGGATTGTGGCATGCTGACATGAAACGACAATAAAAAACGGTTTCCTAAAATACAAACATTCAAGAAGAACGGAGAGCCTCACTTTTTCTCACATATTTTATTTTATTTATGACAATCAAATAAGGAATTTTCAAAATTTTTAAAATCCAATTTTGTTGAGTACTGAATTCCCTAAAATTTTCCTCGCTTAATCATTCTTACTTTTTTTGTGTCTTTCAATTTCATCAAAATGAGACGGACACGTTGTATGTTAATTTATTTTTAGTCGCTGTCGCCCAGAAATATGCCATGTATATTGTCAAAATGGCATGTTTAAACGTACTTCCAATGGAATATCTCTCAACTGTATTCAAATACTACCACACAGTAAGTTTTTCATCCAAAAGAAAATACAAGAAGATAACAACAAAAAACGTCAGGGGGGTAATAACGCGAGACGTCAATATATTTTAAACAACTACAGTGATTAGTTTTCTGACAACATACGTACAACGTCTTAAAGATTAAAAGTACTCACACTCTTGCTTTTACGAATTAACAAGGCTTTTGACTGCGTGTCCTATATACTATAGGTTCGAAAACTCTTCGCATATGGATTTGACTTGTACAAAATGGATCTGATTCAATCATACCTTACAAAACGTGAGCAATTTACCAATTATAATGAGTTTGTGCTTCGGTATTTGAGACTAGTCGTCTTTATTATATACATTGATCCCGTTAATTCTAGTCTTAACGAAGAAATAATTTGGTTCTCTTCGTTGACAAAACTACAGCTTTAAACAGCAGCTCTTGCTTGCTCTCGTGATTTGAATGAACTGGTGGCGGATACGGAGTCGAAAATATAGAACTTTTTTAAGGTTTAAATATCATACTTCCAAGTCATATTCCTTAATTTTCTCATTGTTCATTGTTTATTACTAACATGGGGTGAAAAGTCCCGAAACTTTCCGAGAGATGGCAGCAGAAACAAAAAACTCATCATTTTCAGTTATTGTCAACTCTCAAAAGCTTCGTGTAAAATTTTCATGACATTTTATCTATTAGTTTGCCAGTTACAGCTGTTCGAGTGACACTACTTTTGATTTTTACAAAACGATGAAACAAAAAGAATTTCGTGTGTTGAATAAACGTTGCTTTTTGATGGGAAAAAATACAGCCAGAACCGAAGAATGGCTTGAGAACTGTTATGGCACATCTGCTTCGTCGAAAGCAACTATATGTGGATGGTTTAGTGAACTTAAATGCAGTCGTACAAGCACCGATGATGCACCACGTTCCGGAAGTCCAGTTGAGGCAGTCACTCCAAAAAAATCATCTACTTTAAAACGGCCAATTTTTATGAAAACTACATTATTGCCTTGACGTTTCGCGTTATTTATTTAACATTTATAGTTGTTACCTTCCAATCTGAAAATGCCGACCATAGCGTCTTTAACATGTTCTTTATTACTGTTACTTTTTTTAGGACTATGATACGTATGGTAAATTAATTGAATCAGTTATGATCACAATCATGGAAAATAATAAGAATTGGATTCCTATGCTTGTGTTAAACGCCATTTGTATCTGTTTCGAACAATTACTTAGCAAGCATGGCGTTGTGGACATGCGAAGTCAGGAAGCAAAGGATATTTTGGTAAAACATAATATAGTTATTTTTTAAGAATAGATTTAACCGAATTTGGAATAACTTGTGTGAAAAAGTTTATTTTTCAAAAATTCGTAACTTCAATACAAGGGACGTATTGTTATTACAAAAATTGCTTATTTTTGTAGCCAAGGTCTCACGTCGGTGAAACTGTTTTACTTTTGGCGTGCTAAAAAAAACGGTTTAAAGACCTCACTAAATTTTTCCCCATATCGCCGTCAAGTTAGCAGTATATTGCGGTTAGGGATTTTTTAGAAGTATCGATAGATGAATTAAAAATTATCGATAACTATCGATATATTGATAACACAGGCCAACAAAAAAAAATATTTGTACCAGGTGTACAAGTATGAAATGCGGATTGTTAAATTCGGAAGAATGATAAAAAGTGCTTTATTCAAAGTATGCTCCATCGCTGGTTATACATTTTGCCCATTTTTCGAGTAATTTGTGAATACCATGCCAGTAAAAATCTTCCCCTTTTGCTGCAAACCATCCATCGAGCCTTTTTTTCATTTCTTCCTTCGTACGAACCAAAGCGCTGCTCAGCAAGTGCGTGACCCAAACAAGTGGTAATCGGAAGGAGCCACATCTGGTGAGTAGGCCGCAAAGGGTAGAACTTCCCAGCTGAGTGCTTTCAACATGTCGCGAACTGGTTTTGCCGTATGTGATGGAGCATTGTCATGAAGAAAAATGACTTTGTGTTGCCTCTTTCGGTATTCTGGCCTTTTTTCAAGCAGCGAACGGTTCAAATCGGTCAATTGTTGGTAACATTTAGTATTAACCGTTTCCCCAAGTTTTAACGGCTCATAATAGACCACGCCCCTCTGGTCCCACCAAACACAGCATCGTCTTTCTGCCAAAACGATTCGGTCTTGCGGTCGATGTGGATGGTGCGCTTGGTTCTACCTATGTCGTTCAACTCATGTGGTACCCATCTACCGGCTTCTGAATCTTTCCCATCTCTCGTAGCCGATTGAAAACAGCTTGTTGACTAACGCCCAATTGCTCGGCGAGTTGTTTTTGTGTTTGCGAATCATCTTCGTCCAACAATGCTTGCAATTCCACATCTTCGAATTTTTTTGACGGTTTTCCACTTTCTTGTCTGCAACATTGAAGTCACCACTTTTGAAACACCGAAACCATCGTTCACACGTATCTTGCGATGGAGCATGTTCACCATAAGCTTCTCGAAGTAATCAGTATGATTCAACAGCAGTTTTCTTCAAATGAAAACAAAAAATTAATGCAGTCCGCGAATGCTCTTTATCCGGTATAAATTTCGACATATTGAACACAACAACACAACACTGTGCACACATTTTCCAAGTTAACACTCGTGCGCGTCTGATACTTGTTGATGACACAACAAAATGGCACAGTGTCAAATCTTTATAGCACAAACTGCATTGGTGCACCATCTGTTGTCTGAAATCCGCATTTTATACTTGTACACCTGGTAAAAACTTTTTAAACCAATACATCTAAGTGTTATGTATTTTTGGGTGCTGAAACCGTATCTGGTATCAGTTCTTTTATATCACCCACAGTTCTCTCACAATATGACATCGATTAAATTAGACTACCAATATCATAGCAGTAAACCAAATCCTCTTCCTTCTTGAAAAACTGAGCAAACTGTTGACTTCTTGTTCTATAATGGTAAATAGATGTTTCAGATTCCAATAAATGTTTTTCTTTCAGCCTAGAAACAAGCAATTCTGCTTTTTCCTTAGTCAAACCCAAATCTCTCACTAAATCATTTAACTCAACTTGTGTAAACAACTGTGGTTTTAAATTTTCTAGAGAACATTGAAACTCATCATCATCGGGTCGACTTTCATTATATTCGGAACTGGACTGTAAAAAAACGTCATCAAAAGACTGAGGTGGCTTAGGGACAGGAAGTCCCGGTCCATGTCCTACCGGCCGATTAGCTGAAGTAAAGTTAAGATAGACAATTACTTTCTTATTTTTGGAGTTAATCCAGAAACATCAACGCTACAAAAATAACAATCATTTGAATGATGTCTTGCTCTCTCCATACCATGGGTACTGCAAATCTAAAAGCTTTCTTTTTTTTCTTATACCATTTCCTAAGATCCTCAACACAAACATAACATACTTTGTGAGGAGCCCAACATTTTTCTTGATTACCGATTTCTACACCAAAATATACAAATCATACTTTTTTTACAAAGTCAGTAATGTTTCTTTGATGTTTTTAACTACAAACTCACCACATATATAACAAAAAGTGTTGGGAGAGTTTTTACAACCACGATTAGCCATACTTTGATTGTAAATTAAAGCACATGGGTTAAACACTGCAATGCGAGGTTATATTAACTGGAAGAAAACAAACAGCTGTGACATTTAACGGAACTGCCATCCTAATAATATTTGATTTTACTGCCAACCTTATAAATCCTGATTTTATTGCCAACCTAATAACATTCGAATGATAAAAAATAAACTTTTCACATTTTGAATATTAAAATGTGAAAAATTGGTGGGTGATACGACTTTTATATTATTATTTTCGGGCTCAGCACACCAAAAAACATAGGAATCAGGTAAAATTATTTAAAAAATTGTTCATCATTGGCCTGTGTAATTATCCACAGTTATCGATAGATCGATAAGCATCTCTTATTTTCACCCAAATTTTAGAAGTAGATAAAACAACATTAAGAGAAAGGGTCCTTTTTTTAGAATTTCACGCCTTATTAATAAATAATAAATATTATTTATGTTAATATAATATATAGAATCGGCAGAAATAGGAGGATGAATTGAAAAGTTCGCGGCCTAGTCAAGAAAACAAAATAAAATACGTACAAAAATATTTTTATTTTTCGACGTAATCTCCACCTCGCTCTATGCACTTCTTCCACCTGTTTTGAAAGCTTCCACACTTGTTTGAAAAAAAGATTCCTCAGGGTCTTCAAAATACTGGTTAACTGCAGCTTCGACTTCTTCATTTGATGAAAATTTCTGACCACCGAGGTGTTTTCTTAGGTTTGGAAACAGATGAAAGTCCGAAGGTGCCAAATCAGGAGAATAAGCCGGGTGAGGCCCCAATTCGAAACCACAATCACGAATTTGAGCCATAGACTCAACAGATATATGAACGCGAGCGTTGTCCTGATGGCATAAAACTTTCTTTCTTAGAAATCCGGGGTGTTTCTCTTTAATTTCTTGACGTAAACGACGCAAAAGGGTGCAATAGTAAGTCGAGTTTCTTGTTTCGCCTTTCGGAAGGTAGTCCACCATAATAACACCTTTAGCATGCCAAAAAACTGACGCGATCACTTTTCCAGCCGACAGAATTGCCCTCGCTTTCTTTGGGGTAGGTCAACCAGATTTTTTCCACTACTTGGATTGTTGTTTTGACTCTGGAATATAGTGGTGAACCCAGGTTTCGTCCATTGTCACAGACCTGTTAAGAAAATCTTGC
The DNA here is from genome assembly GCA_019049505.1 of Pachyrhynchus sulphureomaculatus. NCBI lineage: Eukaryota > Metazoa > Arthropoda > Insecta > Coleoptera > Curculionidae > Pachyrhynchus > Pachyrhynchus sulphureomaculatus. The sequence continues at coordinate 142,042,846 of CM032453.1, read as the reverse complement.
AGATCAGTCTCCACACAGTCGCGAGAAATCGTGAGTCAAATTCGTTTTTGTTCAACTGAAAACAGTCTGGGGACCCACCTAGCAGAAACCTTAGAAAATACGAGTTTGTTGGCAATGATGTTTTGTGTTCGTTCATACGAGATGCCTATAGTGTCTGCAATCTTCCTGATAGTTAATCTACGGTCTTTCAATATGAGATCACACACTTTGCCGATGTTTTCTTCAGTCGTAGACGTCGTGAGCCGGCCGGAGTAAGGGTCATCTCCGATGCTCTCTCGTCCACGTTTAAATCCTGCTACCCATTTTCTCACAGTGGTATATGACGAAGCAGATTGCCCTAGTGTTGTTTTCGTATCATCGTGGATATCCTTTGGTGTTAATCTTTTTCTAAACAGGTACTTGATGACCTCACGTTGTTCAATTCTGCATTCGGAAGGTTACAATCAACATTGAAATAGGACATCCCAAATACAATAAAAGCCAGAGTATTCGATCAATATGTACTGCCGGTATTAACTTATGGTACTGAAACGTGGACTTTAAGTAAAACTATAATAAATAAACTCCAGGTAACCCAAAAAGCGATAGAAAAGAGAATGCTAAATATTAAACTCTAAGATCGTAGTACTAACATCGAAATTCGAAGGAGATCAAAAGTGATAGATCACTCAAAGGAATGAGGTTCTCTGTATAAACGACTGCTTGAAAAGTGTAGTACGAGAAGAAACAATCTGAATCTGGGAAAATCACTCCAATTTGACACAACGACGAAACCCCGATTTCTAAACTCTTGATATTGATATAAGTATTTATAGTATTCGATAGCTATCGATAGTTATCAAAATATCAATAGTAATCGATAGACATCATTATATCTACGCCCAAAGAGAGAGTTCTTATGTTTTAAGTCTTTCTCACCTCGGTCATCAATTTTTGAATCGCAATAATCTATAGTTGTTCGTATAATGCTAGTTATTGATACGTTAAAATTCCCAATAGGTAGGTTACCATTGACTATCGATAGGTAAAATCCATTATCGCCCATCCCTAGTTATAAGCCCTGATATGTAGGAACTCACGTTTATAAAATTTCTTTTTTCTTATTTTAAACTGTAAAAGCTATTCGCAAAAAAATTTGGGAACAATTTTTAGAAACACCTCATATAATCAGATTATTTGACGTTTTAGAATTTGTCAAGAAAATTTGCAGAATGTAAGACCATCAAGGATTCCAAAGTTTCAAGCCAGCTGTTAGTTTACGCCGTCAATTACGCTGCAGACAGAACGGCGTATGAATTGTTCTACTTTGTGAGAGTGTTCATCGAGGAGATAAAAAATAACCCAGATCGACGAAAAGAAATGTATGCATAACACTACTCAGTATATATCACCACTACATCAAACACTTTATTTTTGCACTCGACGCGCGTTTCGCTAACCATGTTAGCTTCATCAGGAGCGATGATTGACTAAAGCTAAACTACAAATCTACCCTATTTATACTTAGTCTAAGACCTGAATTAGTCAGGCGGAATAGGCGTGGCCATCAGTTCCGGTCAAGTAACCAGTAGAGGGGACTATAAAGAATACGCTCTCTGTCTTTATTTAAATTATTTTTATATTTTATAATTTCCATACGTTCGTATGCGTTTTAACAATCTCCTATCAGATACATTTTTTATTAATCTTAGATTATCTAATGTTACAGTATGATCAACTTTAACAGCATGTTCGGCATTGCTAGACTTTTTTGTTCTATTGTATTTTAAATGTGCTAAATGTTTCTTAAATCGTGTTTTAATTGACCTTTTAGTTTGCCCAACATACTTTTTGTCGCAATCATTACAACTAATTTCATAAATTCTACTTTTCTCACAATTAGGAATCTTGTCTTTGGGATTTCCTAAGATATTGTAACATTCATTTTTTCCCTAGATTTTAAGACCATGTAATGTTACTGATTTTTCACTTCAAATTGTACTTATTTTCATTTTTGTATCGAACGGTATATTAATCAGAGATTCCAAGCCGTTCGGTATATTAGTGTGCTGTGCGGGTTTCTGACCGAATCTACCGCTACGCCGCGATTGGTGGAAAATGTGTATCCGGATTTTTGGTTCCGGCGTCGCGATAAGACCGAGAGAATGCCCACGGGCTTATTTAAGAGTCCGTAGGACAGGAATCGAGGAGGAGTACCATCAAGCCGCGGCCAGGCTAATTTTCATCGGAGCCGCCAAGTAGGCTTCCTTCGACTGAGCTGCAGTAAAGGCTCATAACAACAATCATGAGAACTAAATAAAGCACAAGTTTTTTAACGAAAAGCCGTAGTGGGCTCTCTAAGTGTTTACTAGAAAAGTGTGAAATCGGTTGTGTTCCATCGAAGCCGAAATAAAAACAGTAAGTTACCAAAACATCCTTCCATAGACTTATCCCTGAGTAGTGCCTTAACAGCAATATGAACTGACTAAAAAGTGAAGTGAAAAGCACTATTTTTCGTCTTCGGGAGTAGTCAGAGTTTAGAATTTAAATGTCATAACTACCAGTTAGGCTAAAATTTTTTGGTATTCCTGTAAAACTGCAAAGGTTAGAACTTTTTATTTTTAAAAACTTGAATAAATTTTCTTTTTGTTGATTAAAGCTAGTGTCTCACTGAATACCTATCTTACTTTTCAGGATAAGAACGGCTGTACCAAACTGATTTTTTTATTTACCAACAGTACACCCTTTCAGTATTTTTTCATTTTTTTAGCTGAAGTTAGATCCTTTCTATTTTAAAATGAATGGTGCCCAAAAAGTCGTACAGCTGAGGTTTCTTTAAAAATAGAAAATAATTCCAAAAAGATGTACAAAAATTATCTCTTACCCATATCTCTCTACCAAAGAAAACTGAGCTGGTGTGTGTTTAATTTCTTTAGTTCTTTTAAAATCAGGATTCACTCGATTCATTATCAGAAATTAAAGCGGGGCTGCAAGAAAATTGCGCTCAAGCTTGGGGCATCCAATATTCAAACGGTACAAAATTGCGCTCAAGCGTGGGACAAACAACTTCTCACAGGGTACAAAAAAAAAAGATGCCTCAAACTGAGGACAGTTTCGCAGGTTACAAAATGGCGCCCAACGTGGGGCTTTTGGAATTTTATTTTTTAAAGGGTTCAGTGTACTAGCTTTCGAACAAAGTAAAAGCTCTAACTTTGCAGATATTTTTATTTCATAATATTTATTAAACGAAAATACACTATAGCAGTAAGACAAAAGCAGGAAATTTGTAGAATTTTTTTTTCAATTTATCTGATGGTGGTATAGATATTTGAATTTTGTTAATTGACTCTAAGATAAGTGATCCCTGTTTTTTTCTTAAAAGCTAGCTTTATAGTTCAGATTAGCAGATGTGCTGGTTTACTTTAATTTTTTGCAGTGTTAGATTTATTTTGCGGTTAACCGAACAAAAAACTGTTCTTTCTTCTCACCGATGTTTTGCATGAATATTAAAAATACTTAGCTGATACGAAACGATATCTGGAGATTTTTTTTGTTGAAAATTCTTAACATATTTGGAAAAAGAATTTTAATACAAGGCGATACTTAGAAATTTTTTTTTTGAAATTGTCGAAGATTTTTTAAATGTTTGGTAAAGAAGTTTACATATTTTAAGTGCCTTTACATATTTTTTTATTTTTTTGACTATTGGGAGCACAGGAGAAATATTTTCACGACTTTTTAAACAGTTCTTTTAAATTGTATTCATTTATCATGGAAGCCTTCAATTTTAAAGTCAATCACCTACTGGAATATGAGTTAGACTATGAACTGAAAATCCGTCGTACTTTCTCAGAACGTCCGGTCGCGGATAAAAGGAAGATTCTAACGAGGATCTTAAGTAAAGAAATTAATGAGCCCGGAAAAACGATAAAAATAGGGGATGACACTCTGTCTTTTAAAGAAGAAACGGCTGGTATCGAAAAGAGTTTAAACTCTATCCAAAACTTAATCGATAGTTATGACGGCGATCCAAATGATTCACTTGTACACCGGGTTAAGTCACGTTTATCGCATGTTGCGGGTCGCGTACAAAGAATTCCCATGCCGGATGACGAAGAGGAAGCGTCGAAGTTTTCCAAATATGTTCAGGAAACAATAGCTACGTGTGTGCTCATGGAAGCAAATCTTGCAGAAAAGATAGCTCCTAGTCATGAGTTACCACAGTTGCCTATTACAACCCCAGTCATAAACGTACCAGCTCCAATCGTGAATTGCGCAGCCAGAAATATTCATGGAGACTCAAAGAGACTCTATCCTTTTTTAGAGAGGCTGACTGAAATAGCACAAGCTAGGAAAGTATCGGAAGATGAACTTTTCAGCTCTGCTGTTGAATTCTTCACTGGCGATGCTTTCATTTGGTTCAGAAGCATAAAATCAAGTGTCAACGACTGGCATTTCTTGGTAGATAGGCTAAAGAAAGATTTCTTGCACTGTGATGAAGATGAAGAATTGTGGTCGGAAATAAAGAGGAGGCCACAAAAGAAGAATGAGTCCACTGTGATTTTTATTGCCCACATGGAATCTTTATTTGGTAGGTTATCCACCAAGCCTTTGGAAAGTACCAAAGTTAAATTTATACGTAGGAATATTCTGCCTAGCTTCGTCAATCGGTTAGCTCTACTAGATATTAATTCGGTAGCCGAACTCGCCGGGTTATGTAGAAAACTTGAAGAGTCCGATTATTTGTTGGAAAAGAGCAGACCAAAGGGCGAAACTAATGTACATCAAGTAAAGTATAATCCAAATGGCCGAAGTGGAGTCTCGACAAATAAAGATGGGAATTTAAATCGAAACTCTAGGAGTAACCGGAAAACGGGTAAAAGAAAAGATAGTGATTCTAAAATTAGCGACACTGCAGCTAAAGTGAATGACAAGTCGGTTTTACCTAAGGCAATTTCCACGTGTTGGAATTGCGAAGGTCCGAATCACACTTACCAAAGTTGTACAGCACCTAAGAGGGTATTTTGCTTCAAATGTGGAACAACTGGTGTGAGACTAGCATCATGCCCCAAATGTACAAAAAACGAGTAAGGACGGTATATTACCGAGGCGGATATACTAAGTCCAACAAAAAAGCCTCTAATCATTCGGCTAAGTCACAAGCTCACGTTCGCAGTAAAGCCCCTAATCCAAAACGTTCTAAAAAACACGGATGGACAAAAATATTCCAATAGATCAGATTGGACTAAATGGTTACAAAAAGTTTCTGATTTTTTTAAGTCTAATAAAAATTCTCCTTCTCAAGTTAAAACTCCTGCTTCTCCAAATGGTCACATGTCTCCTTTATTCGTGCATAAATATTTAGATAATAGACCGCATATAAAGATAAATCTATTAGGTGCCCATTTCTCGGCTTTATTTGACTCTGGTGCAAATGCCTCCGTTGTAGGTCAGAACGGTATTGAAATTTTAAGTCGTTTAAGTATAAAAATATGCCATGTCAAAAATAGAAGTGTTACCACTGCAGATGGCAGCCGTCTAAAAGTTTTAGGTACGGTTGAGTTGCCGCTAGTCTGCAATGGTCATTGTTTAGTAATCTCTGCTCTAGTAGTACCTTCTCTATCACATACTTTGGTTTTAGGATGTGATTTTGCACAAAAATTCGGAATTCTAGTAAATTTTAAAAATAATTCGTGGTATCCACAGTCCCTAGAAGTCAACTCTCAAACAAGTTTTAAAGATTGTTATTCAGAAAGTTCTTTAGAAAACCTGCTCAAACTCAGCAACGTTTAGTGGACGCTATATTTGGTCCGAAATATGAGCCACATATTTTTACCTATCTCGATGATATTTTAGTAACATCGGAAGACTTCGAATCGCATATACGCTTACTTAAAGAAGTAAAAAATAAATTGAAAGAGGCCGGACTGACGATAAATTTGAGCAAATGTGATTTTTTCAAAACTTCTCTAAAGTTTTTAGGCTATATTGTAGGCTCAAATTCCTTGCTTACCGATCCGGATAAAGTAGCAAGCATGGTTAATTATGCGAGACCTACTAATACTACGGAAGTTAAGCGCTTCGTAGGAATGTGTTCATGGTATAGACGTTTTATTGAGAATTTTTCTACCTTGTTGTCACCTATTAATGATCTTTTGAAAGGACGAAAAAAAGGACAATCGATAGATTGGACAAACGCAGCAGAAAGATCTTTTATAAAGATTAAAGAGCTATTGGTTTCAGCTCCAATTTTATCCCAACCAGATTTTTTCCAACAGTTTTATATTTCTAGTGATGCTTCTAATACCGGTTTAGGGGGCGTCCTAACACAGAAAATCAATGGTGAGGAAAGAGTGATAGCGTATGCCAGTAGAACTTTGTCAAAGGCTGAACGTAACTATTCGGTTGTTGAAAAAGAATGTTTAGCAGTACTCTTTAACATCGAAAAGTTTCGACCTTACATAGAAGGTGTTCCTTTCACGGTCATAACAGATCATTATAGTTTATTGTGGCTTAATTCAATTAAAAACCCTAGTGGCAAACTAGCGCGTTGGGCGATTAGGCTGAGACAACATACATTTAATTTAATTCATAGAAAAGGAGTCCACAATGTTATTCCTGACGCTTTGTCAAGAATCCCAGATCATACAGCGGATGAAAACAGTCTTAATGCAGAGATTGGCGTAAGAATTGATACAGTAGACATAGATCGTATAGATCCATGGTACGATAATTTACGGCAGCAAATTAAGGAATTTCCTCAAAATTTTCCGCAGTGGAAAGTGGAAAATGATTTCGTGTACAAGTTTATCCCAAACCAGTTGCCTTTAAAAGTTAATGTACCCGAGTGGAAAATACTAGTTCCTAAACCACAGAGAGAGGAAATTATAGACCTGTGTCACACTCCTCCTACTTCTGGTCATTTTGGCTTCTATAAAACTCTTTACAGGGTTCAGGAACAGTATTATTGGCCAAAAATGCGTTTTGACATCGTAAAGTTTGTGAGGACTTGTGAAGTATGTGGAGCGCAGAAATCTCCAAATGCACTACCTATGGGACTGATGGGAAAAGAGAAAACGGTCAATTACCCTTTTCAAGTCATAGCAGCTGATCTAGTAGGCCCATTTCCACGTTCAAAAAAGGGAAATAAATGGCTTCTCGTGGTTTCTTGCTGGTTTACAAAGTATACCATGCTATTTCCTTTGAAAAGCTCTAAAGCTGGACATACAGAGAGAATTTTGGAAAATAATGTCTTTTTAATCCACGGTGTTCCATCGCTCTTAATATGCGATAACGGTACTCAGTTTACCTCTAAAAGTTTTAAGAGCCTAAGTGAAAGTTATGGTTTTAATATCCGTTTTAATCCCGTGTACTCTCCACAATGTAATTTTGTCGAACGTAATAACCGAACAATCGGGACCGCTTTAAGAAGTTACGTTGATTCACATGACACTTGGGATGGCAATATTTCCAAAATTCAACAAGCAATAAATACCGCAAGACACGAAGTAACAGGGTTCACACCGTCTTTCTTAGTTTACGGCAGACATATACCTCTATCTGGATCGTATTATAAAAATTTAGATTTGAATGTCAATGTTGACAGCGAAATAATTCCGGGTAACAGGGGTGCGTACGCCGAAAATTTAAAGGGTTTAAAAGATATTTTCACCGACGTGCGTAGTAGGATACATAAGGCTTATGAACGGAACAGTAAGTCTTACAACCTTAGAAAAAGGGATTTTGCCTTTAATATAGGTGATCACGTTTGGCGAAAAAATAAAATTCTTTCCAGTGCAGCAGATAAATTCACATCTAAGTTGGTACCTAAGTATGTGCATTGCGTGATTAGAGAAAAGATTTCAGATTTAGTTTATGGTTTAGTTAATTTCATTCAGCGGACCTAACCCTAGTGAAAGTTTGTCGGAAGAAGAATAATTTATATTTACATTATCTTAATTGCTTAAATTTTTTTTTGATGTTGCTCTGTAGAGGTGACGACCTCGTTTTTTTTGACTGTTATAAAAGTTGAGCAGAGAATAGCTTACTTTTATTGTTTAATGCTAAGGTTTTGGGTATTGGCCATATCCCAAACTTAGGTTGATTATGGGTGATGTTTAGCATCGACTCAGTTTTGCGAGCTTGCGAAGGAGTCACACTCAGGATATATCATAAGACTGGTATGTCGGTGGTCGCGGGATTTGATTTGCTTATGACCCCAAATAATATCCAGTTCTTGACACTTGGAAGCGAAATTTTGATTAGAGGCAATCCAAGGTGATCTTGAGTTAGGACAAGCGTAAGATGTAGCTCGTGTAGTGAGATGTAGAGTCAAAAATTTTTATGAGCCATTTCAAAGTTTGTTACCCGAGTGGGTGTATTTTTATTACCTTAGTGGAATATGTTGGGTGCAATTAAGAGTAAATTGATTTTGGTTTATCCAGTAAGTCTAAGACTTGGATTATTTTGATTTAGATCTTCTTCTGAATTGACAAACTGAGGGTATATTCTATTCTTTTCAGAGCCGTTTAAACGTTACCTTTGAGTCACTAATTTTTTTTAAATTTTTTTTGCATGGACTCATAGGCGTATGTTGAGTTTTTTCGGTTTACTATCAGATTGATAGAAAATTGAAGTTCTGCAGGAGAACTAAAGGCTGATCATTTACAGGAGATGAGAGCAGAGTAAGACAGTCGTTTCACAATGAAATGATCAAAATCTGATACCGAGATGAGAACCTTGTCAAGAGAGGCTAAGCGCAGTGAAGGAAGATTCCTAACCGAATTTTTAGATTTCCAAGAGGTAATCTAGAAGTTTGGGCTGACAGAAAACGGTTATGCCTGATACCTGTAGCAGTTTCTTCTAGAGGCTATTGTTTAGGGAGACGATTAACACCATGATCGAATATTTTAGCTGTCAACGATGTTTTCTTCTTGTTTCTGATTAAGCTGGAAAAGCTCTTGTCGTCTTCAAAAGTTTTGTTGCGTTGCCACCGAAAATTTGAGAAATTTTTGCTTCATGTAGCTTTTTAAGCTCATTTTCGTTTTTTTAAAATTTCGTTAGAAGCTTGGTTAAGTCAACCTTGTAAACCTTTTAGGTTGTATCCCATGAGTTATCTGTTTTTACAGGCTGTGATGCACCGGGTGCTAACAGATGCCGTTACGACGTTTGGCAGGGAGTTAGTCTTCCTGAGGAACAGACTGATTGGAAGGGTAGTCTATGGGGGGTGAACGTTTGACCTTTGGGACCTTTAGAGGTTTTGTTACTCAATGGTTATTTCTATTTGAGCCAAAGGAGAGCCTAGCTACTGTAATCGACCTCAGCTCCAATTAGCCTATTAGTGGTGACAGGCTGTTGGCAGTAGTGTGTTTCGGAACACCCTATTGATTAATTTTTTTTGACTTATGGTGGTGTGGTAGACACCGTTTCAGTTTAGTGGATGCTATAATCTACTCCCTTTTGTTGGTGGACACCAGGGTCACCATTTCAGTATTTTATTGTCTCCACCATTCAGTATATCGTGGTGAGGTGTTTGTCTCCTGTTATGTGGGATGGATTGAATGTTTTTCGTTGTTGTTCTAGGGCGAGACCAGTACACGAGGGTTCTTCATGCAACTTGAAGAGGCGCAATGCTGGTTAAGTTTTATATCTCTGTGTAGCCACCCTGAAGAATGACGGAGGGCGTTTTTTTTTTTTTTTTTTCCGGCTCATGTTTCTAGGCAGATTTGTCACTTTGGGGCGATGTGCCGAAGACTTGATTAGCTTTTGCTAAGAGCTTTCACCAAGCTCAGTATGGAGTTATCATAACCAAGAGTTTGGGATTTGAACTCCTGTATGTATTTCTGTATATATTTCTGTACATATTTCTGTATATATTTCGGTGTATGTTGGTTGCCTGAGGGCATGTGCTCAAAATGCGAGATTTTGAGTCGTTTTGCTTATGGACTCCTATATTTAGGATTATGGCTTTAGGGAGGTCCTATTTCGAGACTTGCTGTCTCATATAGTTATGTTGGGAATGTTTCCTTGAATGTTAGTTGCGCGTGGACTAATCATTCTGTTCTTTGTGAACATTGCTTTTTGAAGCAGGATCATTCAGTTTGGTGAATTTTAGCTTTTATAGCTATTCACTGTGTTTAGAGTGAATTTTAGCTTTTGTAGCTATTCACTGTGCCTATAGTGATATAGTTAGCTTTTATAGCTGCTCACTATGTTAATGGCGAGATTGTTCTTTTAGAACGCAGGCTTTGTGTAGTCGAGGACTATTTACCGAGTGTTTTCTTGGCGAGGAGCCGATGTTTTTCCGGCGATATGCCAGAGTGTTTTCTTGGCGAGGAGCCGAGTTTTTTTTCTGGCGATATACCAGAGTGTTTTGTTGGCGATAAGCTGACGTGTTTCCTGGCGATCAACCAGAGCGTTTTCCCTGGCGATTTTAGCATGTCTAGATGTCTTAGGACGTCGACATTGGGCGATAGAGTGCGATTATTTTCCGAGTGCGACTAGTAGTGATACTAGATTTAGAATGTTCTCTTAGCGATGAGCTAGAGCATGGATGGCGATTTTTCCCGAGCGTTTGTCTGGATATTTATCCAGATATTTTTTTTTTTGGCCTTGTGCTAAATGGTCTGACAAGACTTTTCCTTTTTAGTGTAAGTGTTTGCACTAGAATCATTTTTTTATTTTTTTTTCTTTATTTAAGAATTTTTATAAATTTCTTTTGCTGAAATAAAAAATTTTCAGACAGTCCTTAAAATATTTTAAGGGGGGTGTTCATATTTTATTTCAGTTCACTTTTTTTGATTTAGACAAGAGTCTAGACAAAGTTATATTTTTTGTTTTGGTAACAATAACAGAGCTGATTCTTTTATATAAGAAGACCGCGATTGTTATTTTGGAAAGGTATTTCTTATGTTCATGCAAGGATTTTTATTTGCTTTTTGATGTACTTAACCTTAGTGTCTAATTAAGTTAAGTCTAGTTATAAGATTCTTGTAATCATGCAAAGATTTTCATTTGGTTTTCATTGTACTTAATATTAGTGCTTAATTGAATTAACATAAGTCTAGTAGTAAGGTCCGAAGTTTGTACTTTTGTTTTAAGTTCTGACCTTAGTATTAAAGTGATAGTGTACCACTTTGTACCTTTTCATAAGTAGCCTAAGTTTAATAGACTAGTGTAGTCTATTTCTTTTTGGAAGGGGGTAAATGTAACATTCATTTTTTCCCTAGATTTTAAGACCATGTAATGTTACTGATTTTTCACTTCAAATTGTACTTATTTTCATTTTTGTATCGAACGGTATATTAATCAGAGATTCCAAGCCGTTCGGTATATTAGTGTGCTGTGCGGGTTTCTGACCGAATCTACCGCTACGCCGCGATTGGTGGAAAATGTGTATCCGGATTTTTGGTTCCGGCGTCGCGATAAGACCGAGAGAATGCCCACGGGCTTATTTAAGAGTCCGTAGGACAGGAATCGAGGAGGAGTACCATCAAGCCGCGGCCAGGCTAATTTTCATCGGAGCCGCCAAGTAGGCTTCCTTCGACTGAGCTGCAGTAAAGGCTCATAACAACAATCATGAGAACTAAATAAAGCACAAGTTTTTTAACGAAAAGCCGTAGTGGGCTCTCTAAGTGTTTACTAGAAAAGTGTGAAATCGGTTGTGTTCCATCGAAGCCGAAATAAAAACAGTAAGTTACCAAAACATCCTTCCATAGACTTATCCCTGAGTAGTGCCTTAACAGCAATATGAACTGACTAAAAAGTGAAGTGAAAAGCACTATTTTTCGTCTTCGGGAGTAGTCAGAGTTTAGAATTTAAATGTCATAACTACCAGTTAGGCTAAAATTTTTTGGTAATCCTGTAAAACTGCAAAGGTTAGAACTTTTTATTTTTAAAAACTTGAATAAATTTTCTTTTTGTTGATTAAAGCTAGTATCTCACTGAATACCTATCTTACTTTTCAGGATAAGAACGGCTGTACCAAACTGATTTTTTTATTTACCAACAGTACACCCTTTCAGTATTTTTTCACTTTTTTTTAGCTGAAGTTAGATCCTTTCTATTTTAAAATGAATGGTGCCCAAAAAGTCGTACAGCTGAGGTTTCTTTAAAAATAGAAAATAATTCCAAAAAGACGTACAAAAATTATCTCTTACCCATATCTCTCTACCAAAGAAAACTGAGCTGGTGTGTGTTTAATTTCTTTAGTTCTTTTAAAATCAGGATTCACTCGATTCATTATCAGAAATGAAAGCGGGGCTGCAAGAAATTGCGCTCAAGCTTGGGGCATCCAATATTCAAACGGTACAAAATTGCGCTCAAGCGTGGGACAAACAACTTCTCACAGGGTACAAAAAAAAAAAGATGCCTCAAACTGAGGACAGTTTCGCAGGTTACAATATTCCTCAAATTGTCTGATGACTTATAGACTGAGGTGAAGCCTACGTTATTAAATACCTTATTGAGTCCCCTGCTTCTTTTGATAACCATTTGGATATCTTGGATAACTTAAGAATTTACCATTAAATACTTTAGCAGTGAAAAATTCTTTAGAATTCATTAACAAAACAAAAGATCTAATTCTCAGTTAAGGTAAAATCTTAATTTCTTGTGATATTAGTTCTTTGTTTTTAAGTGTGCTAATACCACAAACTTTACAAATCTCCAAGAATTACTTAGGATGAATGACTTTGAGGACGAAAATATTCATGAATATTTAACATTATCTAAACTTTGTATAAAACAAAATTATTTTCAATATAACAGTCAATTTTATGTTCAGAAAGAAGGAACAGCTATGGGTATTTGCTTATCACCTTTTATAGCCAATTTATTCATGAGTAAGTTTGAAACCGAAGGCAGTCAAGAATTTGGGTATTTCCCAAGGATATGCTATAGGTATGTGGATGATGTTTTCACGATTTTTGATACAAAGAAAGCAAATATTGATGACTTTGTTTCCAAATTAAATGGCCTATATGATTCGATTAAATTTACTTATGAAATTGAGAACAAAGAACAACTGCCATTTATGGATAATTTAATTATTAAAAATAATGGGCTAGAATTTGATATCTATAGAAAAGACACAGTAACAGAGATATATTCCTAATGATTCATTTCGTTGTAAACAACATAAATTAGCCACATTACATTTTTTAGTTCATCGTTTGGTTACTTTTTCTCTGAACAAACTTCAGTAATAAAAGGAATCGTATTAGGAATATAACTAGAGTTAATGGTTATGACGATGACTTAATAAACAAGTTAATGAATAGACATAAGCTCAGGTTAAAAACATTCAGAATTTCACCTTTTTTACACGCTAAGCAAATTAGACCAAGTTTGTCTCCATACCGTACCATATAATCCGAAATATAGCAGGGGACTCAATAAAATAGGCCTCACCTTAACCTATAAGCATCAGACAATTTGAGGAATATTTTAGGAAATTCCAAAGATAAGATTCCTAATTGTGAGAAAAGCAGAATTTATGAAATTAGTTGTAATGATTGTAACAAAAAGTATGTTGGGCAAACTAAAAGGTCAATTAAAACACGATTTAAAGAACATATAGCACATTTAAAATACAGTAGAACAGAAAAGTCTAGCATTGTCGAACATGCCCTTGAAGCTGATCATACTGTAACACTAGATAATCTAAGATTAATTAAAAATGTATCTGATAGGAGATTGTTGAACGCATACGAAAGTATGGAAATTATAAAATATAAAAGTAGTTTACATAAAGGCAGAGGGTTATTCCTTATAGTCCTTTCTACTAATTACTTGACCGGAACTGATGGCCTCGCCCATGCCATTAGTTCCGCCTGAGTAATTCCGATATTAGGCTAAGTATAAATAGAGTAGATTTGTAGTTTAACTTTAGTCAAACAGCGGTCCTGATGAAGTTAACATGGTTAGCGAAACGCGCATCGAGTGCAAAAGTGTTTAGTGTAGTGGCAATATATGCTGAGTAGTGTCGTTGTGCCAAAGATTCCACATTCCCAACATAGTATGCATAACACGTTTATATCGTTTACACTAACTAATATACGTGATTCGATTTAAAAATTCCCGGACTAACGTTATAAAAACTGAAATACTTTTAGGCGTCGTGACTACCGTCACCTTCAAAGTGGTCCACTTACTCGAACATTTTTTTCCCTTTAACTTCATCTTCATATAAAAAAAACAACTTGAAGACACAGGGTGCCAAATAAAGCCAGTAAGGAAGGTGGGGAATGACAGTCGTGGAATTCTTCGCTTAAACTATTGTGTACAGAACATGCGATTGGATGCATGACTGGCCTGACTAATTAATTTATTGTTAATTAAAATTTACTGACATGTTCGATAACCAATCTGAAGTTCGTCAGAAATGATCAGAATTGTTCGACGAGGGTTTTCACGAATGATTTGTTGAACTTTCGCGATGTTGGAGGCAACATACTTGGAGTCGAAGTTCTTCTGGTCCTAAATCGTGAAAACCTCTCGAAAATTTGCTTAGGGCTCAAGGCTTCGTCCTTAAATCTCTTTTTTCGTTACCATTGTAAAGAACTCAGAGAGACACAATTAGAGCTTTCCGCGAAGGTACATACAGAACAAACTGAGCGAGCTAGCAAATTGAAATTTGTCGCTCGTTATTAGGGATATACCTACCGCCACCTATCGGCGCGAGTGGATAGTATTTCGCGTTCTTGCCTGATATCGTTAGTCCGCAAACTTTTAGATCGCACCACGTATCAAGTTTTTATTGCTATTTCAGGTTCTTCTTTATACACTGTACCATAAAAATAGGGAATTTTATAAGTAAAACACTTCGAGTTTTCAAAGGAATTGCAAACGCGCGAGAAAAACTATTATACAGTCAAAGATAGTTGACGACAAACTCTAAATTTGGTTAATTTAAAAAAAAAATATATGTCGTTATATCAGTTTAATTATATTATTATTATTTTTAGCTTAGATCATCTTAAGAAAAAGGTACCCAAGACCTATTCCAAAAGTGATCCTGTTATGTATTTTGGCGAGCATTTAGCCAACGTTGTACGGAATAAAGCACCTGAATCTACAAAAGCACCAACTAAAAGAGGTAATACTTGCTTTGCGCCCGCGTTCGATTGGAAAATCACTACTTTCTGGTCAATTCGGAAAATAATCTATACCGAACTTGTGCGGAAAAGACTATTTTCCTTTCGATTTCGCTAGGAAACAGCTGATCACGAGATGTGTTTATCCATATTTCATATCTGTCATACAACTTTTGACATATCATTGTAAGATACAACGATTTACAACTCTGAATTGATGTCAGCCTTCTACCGGAAGCCATTCAATATATGTAAATTATAAACTGAGGAGAGGACAGGAATTTTTAGCAAAGGCCTGTAGGCAACACTAGGTATATATGACTCGAGCACAGATTCAAATATAGCTTGATTCTTATCTGCTTAAAAAACTATGCCACTTTTTCATGTGATGCCATCTGTTATGTAGAACCTGAACACTTCAGAGCCCTTTCTCACTGTCTTTATTGGATTCTAAGTTAGGCTAGGCCTCTTTCTTATAATTTTTGAAAGTATATAAAAATTTCTATAACTAATGTAAACTTATTCTATCTTAACCTAAGTTCTTACAATAGGAATCCTATGCTAACTTAACCTAGGAAATGTGTTTGGTATATACATGAAGTTTCTTAAAGCTAGGACTTAGAACTAAGACTAAAACTACCTTAGACTAAGACTTACGCGAACTTAAACTAGGATGTAACAAGACTTAAATTAGAACTAATTTAAACTTAACCTAGGATGACATTCTTCTTGTCACGGCGGGCGAGGGGAGTCATCGTCTTCGTCCGAGAGTAGCAGCGGGTCCGACGGTCTAGGGAACTGGTGGCTAGCTTGAAGTGGGAGTCATCCCTGATGCACGGGTTGGGGCGCTGGGACGGCTTCTCGAGGAACTTCTATTGAGTTTGCCTCATGTGTACCTTTACGGTAGGCACACCGAGGTCCCTGTGAATTTGACGGTTCCTCATGAACCACGGGGCTCCCGTGATCATCCTCAGGACCTTGCTCTGCACTGCTTGAAGCTGAGCTCTCCTTGTTTTGGAGAGCTGGCACCAGGTAGGGCGCGTACGTAAGGCCTGCCTTCACGATGGAGTTGTAAACTAGTAGCTTGATCCGGGGGAGCAACTTACTGGAGCGGTTTCAGAGCCCTAATCCATTTTCTTTTAAATAAAGATATTTAGTAAGTAGTTTAAAAACTTAGCACAATGTGCTTCAACCTGGGTTGACCCTCTTAAAAACGACCTAAATTATGAACTTTTATTGGTCAAAAAAGTGACTCCATCTACTGTCGTAGGCTTCAACTATGTCCTTAACTGGCGCAATAAGAGTAACTGGAAGTGTGGGTTCTAGGTATGAATATTGCTTTTGGTATTATGGAGCAAAGCAATGTGAGATGTGGTACATACGTGGTGCGATCCAAAAGCTGCCAAACTAATGCTATATAACAAGAACGCGAAATAATATTGACTCGTGCCGATTATTACAATGGATACGAAAAAAGGGCTGTACATGTGTATAAAATTTTGTTTTAAACTCGGGGGAAAAGTGCTACTAAAACGTATGAAAAGATTCCGAAACAATTTGAGGATAAAGCATTGAGCTAACCGCAAATTTCCGAGTGAATTTCACGATTTAAGGCCGACCGAATTTCGGTGAAAGACAACGAGCGTTCCGAAAACCTCTCAACTGGAATTATCTGAGTAACTCTATTGAACCTTCTATTTTATTAAAAACTGCCGAATTTCATGACTGTTATGTCTTATCTGATTTAACATGCTCTGACTTCAGGCTTTTCCCCCCGTATGAGGATGAAGTTAAAGAGTCGCCGCTTTAATAGCCGAGATACAATGCAAATTACAGGCGACGCACAGTCGGATGAAGTACTACAAATTCTATCCGCTAAAAAAATACGAAGATGTGGAATTGCAAGCATTGTTGGACGAAGATGATTCGCAAACACAAGAACAACTCGCCGAGCAATTGGGCATTACTCAACAAGCTGTTTCCAATCGGCTACGAGAGATGGGAAAGATTCAGAAGCCGGTAGATGGGTACCACATGAGTTGAACGACACACGACGAAAAACACGTGTGACATTTTGCTCGCTCGGTACAAAAGGAAATCGTTTTTTGCATCGTATAGTTACAGGGGATGAAAAGTGGATTTATTTTGAGAATCCCAAGCGCAAAAAATCATAGGTAGACCCAGGCGCACCATCCACATCGACCACAAGACCGAATCGCTTTGGCAGAAAGACGATGCTCTGTGTTTGGTGGGTCCAGAGGGGCGTGGTCTATTATGAGCTGTTAAAACCTGGGGGAAAGGTTAATACTAAACGTTACCAACAACAATTGACCAATTTGAACCGTTCGATTGAAAAAAGGCCAGAATACCGAAAGAGGCAAAACAAAGTCATTTTTCTTCATGACAATGCTCCATCACATACGGCAAAACCAGTTTGCGACACGTTGGAAGCACTCAGCTGGGAAGTTCTACCCCATGCGGCTTACTCACCAGACTTGGCTCCTTCCGATTACCACTTGTTTGCATCGATGGGTCACACACTTGCTGAGCAGCGCTTCAGTTCGTACGAAGATGTGAAAAAATGGCTCGATAAATGGTTCGCAGCAAAAAGGGAAGATTTTTACTGACGTGGTATTCACAAATTGCCCCACAGATGGGAAAAATGTATATCAAGCACTTTTTATCATTCTTCCGAATTTAACATGTTTTTTTAGGAAAAAAAATCCGCATTTTATACTTGTACACCGTTATTATGGCCAAAAAAGCGATAAATAGTCAATTTAGAGCTAAAAATGGCCTGCAAATTGTAATTTAATTCCCCTTTATGTCCATAAAAAAAAAAACTCTGATACATACAGAAATCAGTTTCTTGAGTGAAATTTTTCGTAGAATACGGATCTGGGGTTAAATGTATTTTCTGAATGCGTTACGTACGTTAAAATGGCCAAAAAAGGGGGAAATAGTCAATTTAGTGCTAAAATTGTCCTTAAATAATTCGAATTAATTTTTCTTTCACTAGAAAAAAATTATTGATTGAATTTGATGCTAAAAAAATGTTTTGGGAAAATGGCAAACAATCAGGAAAATTCAGTTTTTAAGCATGGCGCACTCCGAGACAAAAAAATTTTCTGCGGGAGTTAGATTTGGAAAAAATATTATTTAAAAAAAAAAAAAAATTAGTCACTTATCAACAGTTCGTCAATTTTTAAAATTTTGGGTTTCTTTATTTTTTAGAAGGCCGGTGAGGTCACGTGACAGCGAAAATGTTACTTAGTTGTTGCCCTGTTGCTCCCCTACCTTTACAATTTTTTTGCGATGATTCGCTAAGAAAAAACGGAGAAAACTAAATACAGTAATACCCCGCTTTACGCGAGGGATACGTTCCGAAAAAAATCGCGTTAACTGAAATTCGCGTATATCGAGGTTTATGATTAAACATAGTCAAAATTTAATACAAAAAAATACAAATCATTTTAATCA
Source organism: Pachyrhynchus sulphureomaculatus (assembly GCA_019049505.1). Lineage (NCBI taxonomy): Eukaryota > Metazoa > Arthropoda > Insecta > Coleoptera > Curculionidae > Pachyrhynchus > Pachyrhynchus sulphureomaculatus. Next base: position 142,024,292 of record CM032453.1, on the reverse strand, counting down.
ATCACTTTAATTCTAAGAACACTTTATGCAATACATACTCTTATTTTTTACGGAAAAATACATCTATTGTCTTTTGGGTAACGTTTTGTTTACGTTCTTGTAAAATACGTTCATAACACCCAACACTGTTTTTAATTGTTTGACACACGGTCAAGACACGGTCATCATTATTGTCTATACTCTGCAATATGTCCAAACCTGAATAAATTTTTGAAAGTGCATTTTGTATTTCCCCTGAAGATAAAACTTTCTCTTCTACTTGTTCTTCCTCATCGTAGATAGGATTATTCTGTAACTCGATCAGATCTTCATTGCTAATAGGATCGTCGTGCGTTGCTACAAGTTCTACGAGATCTTCTACCGTGACATCTTCAAGTTCAGACCCCTCAATCATTGCAGCAATGTCTTCAAGCACTTGTCTCTGCATCTGGACAATTCTTCTAGGTGCTTCCACTACATCTGGCCAAAGATTACGCCACACCCCATTCATACAACTCATTTTAACTTCCTTCCAAGCCTCTTCTATGTTGTGAATAGACTTCATAATGTTGTATGACTTCCACCACTCTCGCATAGACTGTCTTCCTTCCCCGTCAGTTTCATGAATTAGTTGGCTAAAAGTGCGGCGATGGTAATAAGCTTTGAAGTTTGCTATTGCTCCCTGGTCCATAGGTTGTAATATTGACGTAGTGTTTGGTGGAAGGAACTTTACGTACACTTTTAAGTCTCTGGGCGTATCAAGTGAGGTTGGATGTCCTGGGGCATTGTCTAAGAGTAATATAACTTTAGGTTCAAGCCCATTTCTGTCACAGTATGATTTGACTGATGGGCAAAAACTATTAGAATACCATTTTTGAAAAATTTCCCGTGTAACCCATGCCTTTCTGTTTGATCGCCACACAACTGGTAGACTTGTCTTGTCTGTGCCTCGCATTGCACGGGGTGTTTCTGAATGGTACACTAGTAAAGGTTTCAGTTTGAAATCACCAGTGGCATTACCACCCAGCAGAAGTGTTAGTCGATCTTTCGCAGCTTTGAAACCACTGGCTTGACGTTCTTCCTTAGAAATGAATGTTCGCGATGGCATTTTTTTTCCAGTAAAGTGCGGTCTCATCAACATTGAAGATGAGACAAGCAGGAATTTTCTCTCGTCTAACGAAGTCTTGAAACTTGTCTGGAAACTCAGCTGCAGCTTGAATGTCCGCGCTGGCCGCCTCGCCTGTTATGTGGATATTGTGAAGATTAGAACGCTACTTGAACCGATGGAACCAGCCTCTGCTGGCAGCAAAAGTCGGAGTGGCACTCCCTTCTCCTTCTTTTGTTTTCAGCATCTCATACAAAGATTTTGCTTTTGTGCATATGAGATCTTGACTTAGTGGTGTGTTCTTCTTATTCAAATCTTCGATCCAGACTGACAGTAATTTCTCCATTCTTTCTAAGATAGATGATCTCGAACGAGAAAGTTTTGTTGCACTTATAGGTGTTGAACCTTCGCTGGAGATTTTAATTTTTTCCCGATTTTTATAAATCGTTCTCACAGTCGATTCTGAGAGTCCAAAATCTCTCCCAACAATTGTTGCTTTGCCTCCATTTTCCATTCTTCTTAACACTTTCATCTTCAATTCCAAAGTGACGCTTTTACGCTCTTTTTTCTTTACAGGCGGCATTTTTAACGTAGGGTTAAATTATGTATGTATGTATCTCCAATAAATATTAAAACAAAACTGCCAGCCGACCGAACTAACATTACGGAACAAATGAACACACGAAACGAACGAGGAAATCCCCATAGAACAAAGTCGAAGGACAGGGAATTCCCAATTCTTCAAAGAGAATATTCAGAGAAAGCGGGGATCCCCCCGCGACCATAGAGAAGTTAATGACTACATGAGCGCGAAATTTGAAATTTGCGTTATAGTGAAACCGCGCGTAACGGGGTCGCGCTAAGCGGGGTATTACTGTAAATGTGAAAAAATGTGGTTTTCGGGGGATTTAAGAGGGGGGGGGCTACAAAAATGCCAAAAATTCTTTTTTTTATCCAAAGAACAAAAAAATAATAAAAAAAAAACTTTTTTGAAGTAGATCATTTCGACTCCAAAAACTCAGGATACCCTTTGGACATTTGTTAACATTTTTCTAGTTTTTTTAGTAAATATATGAATTTACTCTACTTTTAGCTATTCCCATATTATCTCAAGAATGTAAACCAAAAATGTAACAAGAATGTTGACCCGAAACGGTTTAATCTGAAAAATCAGGCCAATTTCGGCCACCTTTACTGTTATGGAACATAATATAATGGAGGAACCAAAAACTTCAAACCTAATATGGTTATAAGGTTACGTTAGGTTTCGAGTTCTAGGTGTAAAAATCTTCCATTAGTTTATGAGATTTTAAGTTCTTAGTTCAAATTTATTTCATTAGATTACGTTAGGTTTAGAGTTCCTCCATTACGTTATGTTAGGTTGGGTGTAATTGAAATTAGTTCACCCATAAGATAATTTTAAATTTAAATAATTTTCCAATATCATAAAAGTAATGCATGTATTGACTAGAACATAGTAGTAGAAAAAGCTGGGAAATGGCCGAAATTGGCCTGATTTTTCAGATAGACAATTTAGGGTCAACATTCTTGTTACCTTTTTGGGTTTACATTCTTGATGTCATAGGAATAGCTCAAAAATAGAGTAAATTCACATATTCACTAGAAAAACTCGAAATATGTTTACAAATGTTCAAATTTGGTCCATCTTTTTAGGTCCGACTATGCTGAGTTTACGTTTCTGCTAGAGTTGATGTTAAACTCTAAATAACTGTCAAACAATGTAATGTTTATTCTCATATTCACTAAACAATTTGGAAAAATGGCCAAATTTGGTAAATATTCGTAAATCTTACACATTAAAAAAATGATTATTTTTATCGTAATCTGCGACCTCAAAAACCTATTATAAAGTTGGAAAAATTCATATCCACGTAAATGTACAGTAAATTTTCATGAAAAATCGGTTTGTATGAGCATTAAAAAAAAATTATTACAAAACGATGAAAATTAAAGGGCAGACAGAATTTTGTCCAAGTTAGTAGTACTTCATCCAAATTTGCGACGCTGGAGACAGTGACAGCATCGACTTTCCAAAAATTGTTTCACCAATGGAAAAAAAAACGGTAAAATTGCTGCATTCAAGTGCAGGGGGACTACTTTGAAGGTAACGGGAGTCACGCAGCTTAAAAGTAACTACAGTCCCTGGCCAAATTATTAGACGCACTGTATTTTTTTTAGTAATTTTATGTTTCTTAAGAGTTTTTATGCAATAATGGTATATTTAAACTAGAATATTATTGATTTTTATTTAAAAGAATTGTTGTAGACTACATATTTGTATTTATTTTTAACATATGGCAATACTGTGTTGACAAAGTGATACGTGAACGTAAATAAGTACAAACCTGTATCAGTCGCGATCGGAATCGAGTCAGGTACGGACGTGTTTCTGTGGCTTTATGGACTGTGATTGTTTGTTTAACAGTTTTATACTATTCAGTTATTAGTTTATTTTGTATGCAGTGTTTTAAAAAAGTAATTGGACTATTTTCATTATGGGTAGAAAAGGCGATCTTTCACCACGTAAAAAAGCTGAAGTGAAGGCCCTTGTGATTGCGAAAACATTTACAAACCGAGAAATATCACGAAGATTGGAGGTTTCTGAAGCTAGTGTACGACGCATAAAAAAGAAAATTGAGTCAGGGAAGGAATTAAGCCCGAAAAGAAAGAAAAGATGCGGTAGAAAACCAATTTTCACTCCACGGTCAGAGAGATGTTTGAAGAAAATTTGTGTAGAAAACAGATTTGCTACCACAAAGGTAATAAAATCACAACTCCAGGATGCTAGCGTAAATGCTTCTGAGCGCACTGTTCGAAGAAAATTGAAAGAATTAGATTTTAAGGCCTGTCGCCCCGCCAGGAAGCCCAAGTTAACAGCTGCAATGAAAGCAAAGCGCCTGAAGTGGGCCAAACAATGGCAAGACAAAGATGTGGACTTCTGGAGATCGGTAAGATACAGCAATTTAATCAATAATTGATACATTATTATCATTTTCAGTTAAATAAAGCAAATAAACATGGAAGTTTATATATTTTTCCTATTTTTGACAGGTCTGCTTCAGTGACGAAAGCACATTCGAAATTTTGCAGAATAAAGCTCAGTATGTGCGTCGTCGTCATGGAGAAAGGTTTCATCCTGATTGTGTCGTCCCGACGGTTAAACATCCCACCAAAGTGATGATTTGGTCAATCATCAGCGGCAAGGGCACTGGACGTCTGTACGTCGTCAAAGGAATAATGAGGCAAGATCAGTACAAAGAAGTATTACAAAATCGGTTGATTCCGCAGCTCAGAGAATGGTTTCCAAATGGGGAACCATTCACTTTCATGCAAGATTGAGCTCCCTGCCACACTGCTCGGTCTGTTAAAGCTTTTTCGGCAGAAAAAATATCCCTCTGTTGGATTGGCCGGGTAATAGCCCCATTGAAAATGTGTGGGAGCTGATGAAAAGAGAAGTGGCTAAAGATGTGATTACCAACAAAACCCAGCTCCTAGAAAAGATTATTCATATGTGGAATCATCATCCTCAAATGCAGGAGACAGTACAATCTTGCATTGATAGCATGCCGCGCAGAATTAAAGCTTTGATAGCGGCTAAAGGTGGCTCAACTAAATATTGACTTTTACTAACATTAATTTCACTTTTCTTTAAAACTTAATAAACTTATGCTTTTCTAAATTAATGCTGTTTTATTTATGTCAAATAAATAGGTAATTGATTGGATAATATAAAAATAAAAAACAAATCAATTTAAAATAATAAAACGGTACAATATCACTCGGTAATTAATATTTTACATGAAATCTTGCAGTGCGTCTAATAATTTGGCCAGGGACGGTACTTCAGATTTTATAGGGTTATTTCGGAAACTATTGAGTACATACTTGTTCCGATTGCTGAAATATCGGCTTATTGGCCCAATTCGTACCCTTCAAATCTCATTGCACTTAGAGTCGAGATAACCGAATTCATTGATTTATTTGAAATTCGAGTGTTGCCGAGAATTGCCGGTTAAACCGGAAGTACACAACATTATTTGGTACTATAAAAAATGGTAGAAAATAATATTTACATACTCCACAAATTCCAATTTCACATACGTATATTTTTTAGGCCATCCCCTTAAAGTACTGCAAACCCCGAAGCTCAACATAGAAGTTAAGAAAGTTAAAAAGAAGCCGAAAGGTAAAGAAAATGACAAAAAAGGGAAAAGTGGGAAGAAAAAAGAAAAAAACTCCCAACAAAAAGATTACCCAATCGACAGAAAGTGAAGAATCTGATGATATAACTATTCACGATACTTCTAGTGATGATGATTTGCATTCAAATATGGATAGTTTAAGTATTAATAATGCTTAGGTAATCTAAGGTGGGGTACATAATTCCTACAGGTTCTGTGAGTTTTTGTTTATATTATTCAACACTAGATATATGGAAAATTGTTGTATTATTGAAATTTACATATTTACTTACACTAAAAAAAAAATCGGCGGCAAGATGAATTGCACAAACTGATATAAAATTTCCTACTACGAAAAACAGATAACTTATTTCAATTACATGGAGCGACTGATAAGGTATTTTTTATACATCAAAAAATTGATTTTAAAATAAGCCACTCTAACATGTTATAACATTTAACTTAATCCTGCCTGAACAATGGGCTCGTTATCGTATAGCATTACCTTTTCGGCACCACGATACCATGGTCGTCGTATTTATGCTCTCACAATATTATTTTGGTGTTTCTATTATCTGCCTTCTTTCGGAGGCTGACGTTTGCGTAATGGCGAAAGTGATCTACAAGAAAAGTAAAGTGGTAGTTGGATAGGTTTTCTTTGAGAATATCTCGCAGTACGTTGTCGAGTGAGTTTAAATCGGGGCTACCGAAAGGCTAGTCTTCAGCTTCAGCAAATGAGGGAGCGTCGCTTTCAAGCCTTCGCCCCCTCTTCTTTCGTTTCATTTTTTTCCTTAATAATTAGCTAATAAGTCTCTATACGCCCTCATTTCTAGATGTTCTTAATAAATCCAGGATTGCACAGCTTTTATAATTACTTGCTGTCCGAGAAGAGCGAGGACGACATTGCCACGAGTAGTCAACGCGTTTCCTTGTACCATGCAGATCGACATACGAATCTTCCGATAATTGGCAACTATTTTTACACCAAAAAATCTCCCGCGCATTTTTCACCACTTTAGATAACGCTAAAACTTCATGTCCTCTCTAGTCTCTGTCTAGCCCTCATCCTCGCCGTCATATTTTCTTATACCACCTATCATTCGTACGCAACAATTCTTCTATAACGCGTCTTACACCACGTTCTGGCACGGTTCACACAAAGTGTCACAAAGAGTGAGATGAGTTAAGACCAGGCTGTCGCATAATGATTTCCTGAAGTTTACATTAAAGAGGTTAAAAATAATATATACAACACCGTTCAGGATCTTTGTTGCGTTTTTGGATAGTAGTAAGTCTGCGAAAGAAGAAATGTAATAGAACAAGACAAAATGATTCTGTTATTTCACGGCAAGATAAAACAAATTGTATCTCTCGATGGGAAAAGCCTAAAATTTAATGGCGTACCTGCCCTCCGTCGGGGGCTTTTAAGGCCACAGGCCGATACAGGATTGTCCAACTAAACTGGCAACAATTACAACCAGGCAGCACGATCGTCATTGTGCGTGTGTATCAACCACTAAAGGTAAAGTATATATTTCAGCAGCGACCCACCGTTCTCTTATCTGTCAATTCATCTCGGGACGCGTTTCGCTATATCACGGCTCATCAGCCGAGCCAGGATCGACAATCATCTGGCTCTGGCTAGTGAAAGTATGTAATTTAAAGCATACCTGCCCTCCATGGGGAGCTTTTTAGGGCTACAGACCAATAGAAGATTGCCGAACAAGTTGATGATGGATTGAGAGGAAGAGACCAGTGGATCACTGCTAAAATATGGACTTGGTTGATTTCTAATGGTTAATACTGGTATTTGTGATTCTGATTACTTGTATTGACTACTAGCTAGTTTCTACGCTATAACTATTATACAATGATTTGGTTAGAACATGATTTACAATTTAGATCTTAAGATATATACATGACAGGGATCTAACTAACTTAGCCTAGGTAATGCGTTTATATAAATGTATTGAGAGCACTTAAAATTAAACTTAATATTAATTAAGATTAACTTAAGCTATTCCGGTGGCAAGGGGTCGCTGGGTCTTATCAGACGGCGATGGGCTTGGCGTGGAGCGGGACGGTAGGCGGTCTTGACTGAGCGGTTGGGATGGTGAATAACTTTGTCCAGGAATTTGAGCTTAGCGCTGCTGATAAATTCCCGGATTGAGGGCATCTGGAGGTCTCTGTGAAGCTGAGTATTGCGAACAAATCGTGGGGCTTTGGCGATGTTGCGGAGGACCTTGTTTTAGACGGTCTGGAGGGTGGATCGGCGGGTACGTGGCATTTGGCACCATGCTGGGTTGGAGTAAGTGCAGCTGCCGAGGAGTTGGTGTAGGCCATAACCGGATCCTTCCATACTAGCCGCTTGTCGTAGTGGAGGCACAGATACTTGCTGCTGTCTGACTATCGGAGCCTTGGAGGGTGAGGCTTGCCAGCGTGGAGATGCGAGCCTTGGTGAATATGATGGCTTGGGTCTTCGCTGGGTTGTTCTGGATTCTCCAATGTTCGAATTAGGGGACTAGCTCATTAAGATGGCGTTGGAGGCGGCGATATTTATGATTTGATGATGATATGATTTGAAAATCTAGTTATTGTGAGTTGAATTTGGTAATAGTACCGAAATGTTATCGATATTTAATAAGAAGTGATCTACATAACTTACATTGGCCGCGCCAAGCACGATTTAAAAAATTTCAAGGAGGGCTTGTTAAAAAATAATTTTTTGAAAACCTTTAGATAAGTGAAGTGACTTTGTTCAGGTACTGTAATTAGACAAAAATAATGCCTTAAGTTAAGGAATTCTCGGTATGTAACAGAGAATTTCTTCTTTAAATAAAAAGCTGCCTTTTGAGTTGAGTTATAATATTAATATTATTTTTGGCATTTATAAAGTGTATTTCATATATTATATCTGACCAGTTGTCAAACTGCTTTGTTACGTTATATTTCTTAAGTCTAATTAAAAATTCCAAAAAAAATTAAAGAAAATTAAATAAAAATTTTTAAAAATTAAAAAGGTATTTTGAAAGAAAATTGTTTGAATAACGAGCTTAATAAATTGTTTTTTGCACATTCAGGTGTTTTAGTTATCCCATATTTAACCCTTAGCATGCACCATGGAGTCCCGGTGACCCCAGACAATTTCGACGGCAGTTTACTGTAATTCCAAACTAGAAAATTGATCTTATAGTGCCGTCTAATATTAGTTTAGGATACCATCTTTCCGCCCAAGTCTTGGTTCGATTTACCGCAGTGTACACGTTGTGCAAAGACCTGACGTTCGGAATTGCTAGTATTTTGTATAAAGATCGCGGTTCATTAGTAAAAATCATGGTAAATGATCAAAAATCTGCTCAGACAGATCGACAGAGAAATCAAAAGTGAAGATAAATAAAAAAAATTACTAACATTCCTTGAAAATGGCGACCAGAAAATTAATTTGGGTAAAAATTACGGATTGTCGCCAGAGACTGGACCCAACTTTAGGTCCTAAAAAACATCGATCCAAAAATGGACTGTCATTTAACCACCTAAAATCAATAAATTTAGTTTGTTGTTGATAAAATAAGAGGGAACCTGTAAAAGGCAGAGGTCGCCAACACCGGAGGACGAAACTGGACCCACTTTTGCCAGCCAAAAACGGATGTTTTTGAGTTCAAAAACTCGACATGTCAAAATTTCGGGTCGCCCTCTTGGTCTATATAGAAAATGTTTAAGACTAGAAAACTGAATTAAAATAAAATATAAAAAGAATTGCTTGATTTGATTGTCGTTAATAACCTACATTTTCAAGACGACACTAAAGTAGTCCTCCTAATTTAGCGCTTAAGGACATAGCAGTTAAGTAACATGGCAGTTTAGTTACTAAAAAAGAAGAGACAAAGTTCGTCATTCATAATATCATTCACCGCCATTTGGATGATCCATTATAAACTTCAATGAGTGTAGTAAGGGCAAGGAGAAAATACTGGACAAAATTTCCACTTAACATGGGAACGACTACGTCGTATCGATTTGCTACTTCACTAAAACTCGAATAATCGCACGTAGTTTATTCGTAAAACTGGCTGTGAACGAGTACTGGTGTTGTCACTTATATTTGTGAACTTTAATAACAAGTTATATGTGGTTATATATAACCTATTAAAATACAAATTGAGGAAATACGAGGCTGGTTTGAAAAGTCCGTGCAAAGTCCGAGAGATGGCACCACCGGCGCGTATCGAGGTCATGTTTAGTTAGTAGCATCTCTTGAATGAACGCACACCAAGTTTCAGCCATATTGGTCTATTTCTTTGTGTTTAGCATTCGTGTGAATCAAGGAAGTCGAGGGATTTTCAAGAAATGGACGAAAAAGAATTTCGTGTGGTGATTAAACATTACTTTATGAAAGGCAAAACGCCTCAGGAGACTAAAGAGAAGCTTGATAAATATTATGGTGACTCTGCACCTTCGATTAGAACAGTTTATAAGTGGTTTCAAAATTTTCGGACTGGCCATATGGGCACAAGTGACGCTGAACGTTCTGGACGGCCTGTGGAGGTTACGACTCCAGAAATCATTGATCAAATCCATGATATGGTGATGGATGACAAAAGAGTTAAGGTGCGTGAGATTGCTAGTGCTGTGAACATCTCGACTGAACGGGTACATAATATTTATTATAAATATTTGGACATGAGAAAGCTATCCGCAAGATGGGTGCCGCGATTGCTCAGGCTTGACCAAAAAGGGAATCGTGTGAAGTGTTGCAAGGATGGTTTGCAGCTGTTCCAGAAGAATCCGGAGGACTTTAAGCGTCGTTTCGTCACTGTGGATGAAACATGGATACATTACTATACTCCTGAAACCAAACAACAATCTAAACAATGGGTTACCAAGGGAGAATCTGCACCAAAAAAGGCGAAGACCGTTCCTTCGGCCGGAAAGGTTATGGCGACTGTCTTTTGGGATTCGCAAGGGATAATCCTCATCGACTATCTGGAAAAGGGTAAAACTATTACAGGTGAATATTATTTATCGTTATTGGACCGTTTGAAAACCGAGCTGCAAGAAAAAAACGCCCGCGATTGGCCCACAAGAAAGTCCTTTTCCATCACGACAACGCACCAGCACACACCTCAGCAGTTGTGGTCGCAAAATTAATGGAAATAGGATTCCAACTCGTTTCACATCCCCCCTATTCTCCAGACTTGGCTCCCTCGGACTACTATTTGTTCCCCAATTTGAAGAAATGGCTGGCGGGACAAAGATTTTATTCAAACGAGGAGGTGATTGCAGACACTAATGGATATTTTGCAGACTTGGACAAATCCTATTATTCGGAAGGGATCAACAAACTAGAACATCGTTGGACGAAGTGTATAAGCCTAAAAGGAGACTATGTCGAAAAATAAAAAAGGTTTACCCCAAACACATAAGTAGTTTTTATTTTTGCACGGACTTTTCAAACCAGCCTCGTATTCAGCTCTGATAATAATAATGTTATTTACTTGTCTGCAAATTTCAGGGGTTTATCGTACTTTGCCTCCTTAAAACTTCGTAAAAGATTCAAATCTTGACCAATTTTCAATTTTACTCTAACTAAAGTATATACAGTGAAGTTCGTTTATAACAAACTCCAAAAATTCACTAAAAATGGTTCACTATATCTGAAGTAAAGTAAGTAAACAAAATCTAATATCATTTTTCACTACTTTTTCATTTAGATTAAGCGCTAATGCTTAGAAAAATGAATAATAATAATAATTATTAAATTAAAAGAAAACGTTCAAAGGAAATTAAAACTAGTCGCACTAAAGTTATTATTATGTATGTTGGTACATATACGAGTATAAACGAAAATATTAAAATACGTAGTTTATACAATAAAATCAGTAATTTTCTTTTGTACAATTTTACTTGAAAAAGAAATGGTGTTTATATAATTGTCAAGGTCACAAAAACTACTCTATATATGTTTAGGAACTTCACGAGATTTCAAAAAATTGCGAGTCTCGGTCATTTTCTTAGTTATTTCTGAGATGGATGGAACATAAATATTATCTCCTTCTCCAACTCGTCTTCGTCGTCATTATCTCTTAAAATCTTTCTAGAAGTCACTGATGTCACAATTTGATCATCAGTTAATATTTCTCTCGTCATTAAATCATTATCAGCACATACATATTCTTCAAAATTAAAGTGATTAAACATCTTTTTAATTTCGATTTCCACTGTACTTTGTTGAATGCCAGCATCGTAAACAAATTTTAGACAATCAGTAGGATCTTCTCGATGTTTCTCAATCCACTGAGCCAACGGTAGCTCATCATCTGAGTCATATCTATATTCCTCCCTTAAAAATCCGCCATGCTTAAAACAGTTTGCAATGGTTTCTCTACTGACTCTTTGCCAAGCCAAATGAATAGGGTTTATAGCGTCCAAGAGAGTTACAGAAAAAATGTTACCTTTATTGATCGTCTCTAACATTTTCATAAGTAAAATTTTTCTATAATGACGTTTTAAAGAATGTATCACACCTTAATCCATAGGCTGGAGCTCTGCACTTGTGTTTAGAGGCATAAAAACCAATTTTATTTGCTGTAGATCAACTTCAGGGTGCGCTGGACAGTTGTCAATCAAAAGTAATATCAGTTCGTTTTTAAAAATTTCTAATATCATCTAGGCTTTACTGGTTGATTTGTACTTTACTGGTAAATGTTTGTTTTTAAAACATCTGGGATTGGCGGACTTTCCTATCACCAACAATTTTCTTTTCTCTGTTCCAGACATATTGCAGCTCCCAACTAATTATAAATATATATGCATTTCGTTATATTATGTTTAGAGTTCGTGATCTTAGAAAAACTTCAAAAGATTACTTTTCTTTTTACATTAGGTTATGTTAGATTTAGAGTTCCTGTTTAAAAGCCTTAAGTTTAGGAAACATCCATCTGATCATTTGTCTTCTTTGCATAGGGTTATGATAGGTTTGATGTTCTTGGTGTGAATTACTAAAAACTACATTTATTGAAAAATGAGTTCCAATTATGGTCGATAATCAAATATCTGCCTAGACAGATCGATAGGGAAATCAAAAACGATTAGATTATAAAAAAAAAATTATTGAGATTCCTTGAAAATTCTGTGATTGAGATCCATTTTATTGCCTAAAAAGTTGTTTTTTGGAAAAAAGAACAATATAACATATATTAATAAATTAATAAAAATCATGGTAAATAATCAAAAATCTGCCTGCCTGCGTTAGAGAAATCAAAAACGAAGATTATAAAAAAAAATTATCGAGATTCCTTGAAAATTGCGTGACTGAGGCTCATTTTAATGCCTAAAAAGATGTTTTTTGGACAACAAAGCAATATACGAGGCTGGTTTGAAAAGTCCGTGCAAAAATAAAAACTACTTATGTGTTTAGGGTAAACCTTTTTTATTTTTCGACATAGTCTCCTTTTAGGCTTATACACTTCGTCCAACGATGTTTCTAGTTTGTTGATCCCTTCCGAATAATAGGATTTGTCCAAGTTTGCAAAATATCCATTAGTGTCTGCAATCACCTCCTCGTTTGAATAAAATCTTTGTCCCGCCAGCCATTTCTTCAAATTGGGGAACAAATAGTAGTCCGAGGGAGCCAAGTCTGGAGAATAGGGGGATGTGAAACGAGTTGGAATCCTATTTCCATTAATTTTGCGACCACAACTGCTGGTGTGTGTGCTGGTGCGTTGTCGTGATGGAAAAGGACTTTCTTGTGGGCCAATCGCGGGCGTTTTTCTTGCAGCTCGGTTTTCAAACGGTCCAATAACGATGAATAATATTCACCTGTAATAGTTTTAACCCTTTTTCCAGATAGTCGATGAGGATTATCCCTTGCGAATCCCAAAAGACAGTCGCCATAACCTTTCCGGCCGAAGGAACGGTCTTCGCCTTTTTTGGTGCAGATTCCCCCTTGGTAACCCATTGTTTAGATTGTTGTTTGGTCTCAGGAGTATAGTAATGTATCCATGTTTCATCCACAGTGACGAAACGACGCTTAAAGTCCTCCGGATTCTTCTGGAACAGCTGTAAACCATCCTTGCAACACTTCACTCGATTCCGTTTTTGGTCAAGCGTGAGCATTCGCGGCACCCATCTTGCGGATAGCTTTCTCATGTCCAAATGTTTAAGCAAAATATTATGTATCCGTTCAGTCGAGATCCCCACAGCACTAGCAATCTCACGCACCTTAACTCTTCTGTCATCCATCACCATATCATGGATTTAATCAATGATTTCTGGAGTCGTAACCTCCACAGGCCGTCCAGAACGTTCAGCGTCACTTGTGCCCATATGGCCAATCCGAAAATTTTGAAACCACTTATAAACTGTTCTAATCGAAGGTGCAGAGTCACCATAATGTTTATCAAGCTTCTCTTTAGTCTCCTGAGGCGTTTTGCCTTTCATAAAGTAATGTTTAATCACCACACGAAATTCTTTTTCGTCCATTTCTTGAAAATCACTCGACTTCCTTGATTCACACGAATGCCAAACACAAAGAAATAGACCAATATGGCTGAAACTTGGTGTGCGTTCATTCAAGAGATGCTACTAACTAAACATGACCTCGATACGCGCCGGTGGTGCCATCTCTCGGACTTTGCACGGACTTTTCAAACCAGCCTCGTATGTTGTTAAATTAGTAAAAATCATGGTAGATGATCGAAAATCTGCTCAGAGAGATCGATAGAGTAATCAAAAGTGAAGATAAATAAAAAAAATTACTAACATTCTTTGAAAATGGCGACCAGAAAATTAATTTGGGTCAAAAATTACGTATTTTCGCCAGAGACTGGACCGAGCTTTAGGTCCTAAAAAACATCGATCCAAAAATGGACTGTCATTTAACCACATAAAATCAATAAATTTAGTTTGTTGTTGTTAAAATAAGAGGGAACCTGTAAAGGGCAGAGGTCGCCAATACCGGAGGACGAAGCTACACCCGCTTTTTCCAGCCAAAAACGGATGTTTTTGAGTTTAAAAACTCGACATTTCAAAATTTCGGGTCACCCTCTTGGTCTATATAGAAAATGTTTAAGACTAAAAAACTGTGAATTAAAATAAAATATAAAAAGAATTGCTTGATTTGATTGTCGTTAATAACCTTTATTTTCCAGACGACACTTAAGTAGTCCTCCTAATTTAGCGCTAAAGAACATAGCAGTTAAGTATGGTAACATAGCAGTTTAGTCACTGAAAAAGAAGAGACAAAGTTCATCATTCGTAATATCGTTCGCCGCCATTTGGATGATCCGTTACAAACTTCAATGACTGCAGCAAGGACAAGGAGAAAAAACTGGACAAAATTCCCACCTTATCATGGGAACGACTACGTCGTAACGACTTGCTAGTTCACTAAAACTCGAATAATCGCACGTAGTTTATTCGTAAAGCGGCCCATAGACGGTCAATATTATTGCGCAATAACTGGGTTTGTGCAATATAATTGAACGTGTATAAACAGTATTGAAAGGTTGTGCAATATTTGCATTTGCAATTTGTTGAAATATATTACGCAACCTGGAAAATACTGTGTAGTCTGTGGGCAGGATTGTGCAATATCCCGTCAGTCGGTATCAACAGGTGGTAACCAACGCGTCGTGATAGCGGATAAAAAATTGGATAAACAGTTCATTTTGGAATTTATCGAAGTTTACCATGGACTTCCGGCTCTATGGGATGTTAAATGCAAAGATTATACTAATCGTATGGTGAGCAATATGACGTGCTGGTAGAGAAATACCGCGAAAAATACCCGGATGCTGAGAAGCAAGATGTTGTCAAAAAAGTAAATTCTTTGCGGACAAACTTCCGGAAAAAACTCAAGCGAATTCGTGATGCTGAAAAGAGTGGTGCAGGTGCAGAGGATGTTGAACCTTCACTATGGTATTTTGACGAAATGAGGTTTCTTCAATCTTAAGAAACCAATACCGTCGGGGACTGACAATATTGCCAAGCACATTGTACGTCTGTACTGGTGATTGCGCAAAATATTGCACAACCATCAATATCGCCTCCATATGATTCTATTTATTGTACAAACCCAATTATTGTGCAATAATATTGAACGTCTATGGGCAGCTGTCAAAATATTGTGCAATCCATATTGCACAATAATATTGACCGTCTATGGGCCGCTTAAAACTGGCTGTGGACGAGTACTGGTGTTGTCACTTATATTTATGAAGTTTAATAACAGGTTATATGTGGTCATATATAACTTATTAAATACAAATTTAGCAAATATTCAGCTGTTTCGGATAATAATAATGTTATTTACTTTTTTCTATTATAGCTAAAACTATTTACAATAATTTTATTTCATTAGAGAAGTTAAAATAATTTTAGGAAAGCAAACACAACGTACATTCCACCAAATCATTATTCGTCGGTATTAGAGTAAATATAGTCGGCCAAGTTTGAGTCCACTTTTAATGCTGGATCAAGAATAAACGTAAATATACGGAGGCTTGCATAACAATAATTATTAATGTTAGTTATAAAATCAACAGTAATTAATTGAACATGTTTTTCTCCATTACACAAAATGTATCGATATCGGTCAATCGTTCTCATCCCTAGTAATGCAATGTCTTCGTTCAACGGTAGATTTCTGGTCGATAGTTCAAATTGGACTCGCTGTAACGTAGGTTTTTCGCAATAGATGTCAGTTCGAAATAAAATTTTTAAATAGTTCATTATCTTTCAATAGAGGACTGTGCTATTTATCGCCTACCATTAATAAGTTGTAAATTGTAATATTAATATCCAGAATTGAAGAAAGGTCCCTTATCTTCTTATCAACGAAAGTTTGACCTTTCGTAATTTTTGTAAACCTCCCGAAATGAGGTTATTTTTTATCAACAAATTTAAGATTACGTCACTGTAGTGCTCGCAAAAATAGGTATAGATAAAAAAATTTTGCGACGTAACTATTAAGGTATTTCTTACGAGTAACTGTTACCAGGTGTACGAGTATGAAATGCGGATTTCAGACAACAAATGGTGCACCAATGCGGTTTGTGCTATAAAGATTTGTCACTGCGCCATTTTGTTGAGTCATCGAGTGTGAGACGCGCACGAGTGATGAATTGGAAAAGTGTGTGGCATAGTGTCACAGTAAACACACTATACAGTAGCGAAACTCAAGGATAATCGCATAGGAAAATCAGGTTCGTTTTCAGAAGGTCACGTGGCAATCCGCCATGTTAAAAGTGGACCAACGCGAGATTTGAAATACAAATAAAGTTGTGCAAAGCTTTATCATTCAAAATCATAGATATAGAAATGTTTGAAAACTTTTGATTTGATATTTAATACAGCATGAGTAATATAAAAGTTAATGCAGCATGAGTAATATAAAAAAAAAAAACAAAAAGAATGGAGCACTTTGTTAGAAAATAAACGAATACAGATAAAAAACTTAGGAAGGTATTTGATAATTTGATTGTTCATATTCAACTTCAGTTTTTAATAACCTTATCCAAAAATTCAAAAGTCTATCAAAGTTAAACGTCACTGTTTGAGGTTAAAGTTTTATTTACATCATTTTTCAAGTAAATTTGTGATTAAAGATGTTTTTTAAGGACTAAATTAATTTAATTTTAATTGTCATTACTAAGATGTCAACATCTTCTAAAATAAGAGCATTTTTTTCTAAGCAGTTTTGTGTGGTTTGGTGTGATAGATCTCTCGTTAATTAAAAAACACTGTATCTACTTTTTTAGTACTTATTTTTTCTTAAACTACAAAACTATATTGTGTAACTTCGAGAAAGGTTAATATAATATTATTAATGAATTATGAACGTATATGTATAGACCTCTATTTTTTATGTGAATGACTCTTACAAGTTCTATACCATTTTGTGTTCTGTTATCTGTATTGCTTTTTAATAATGTAATTAAAGCTTATTTTTATTTACAATGAATTAATATTTAGATCAAAGAGTCAATACAGTAATTTCGTAATTATAGTTACATACAATACTTAGTTATGACCAAGCTGACTTGTTAATTACAACTATATTGGGAATGTGGAATCTTTGGCACAATGACACTACTCAGTATATATCACCACTACACCAAACACTTTATTTTTGCACTCGACGCGCGTTTCGCTAACCATATTAGCTTCATTAGGAGAAATAATTGACTCATATATACTGAGTATTATCAATTACAGTTTAAAAGGAAAATAACTATATTTAATTTATAATATAGGTATACAACAATAGAAATAAGTTCTTTTTAGGAGGAATATTAATAACAGGTAACTAAATCTTCAAAATTTTAATAGTAACCATAATTACCATCAAAATGGACTTCGATTAGGTGTACTGTCCATTTAACGAACTTATTTTCAGAATATTTTACCCTCTGGCACACATCATCTGACAAAATCATATTGTTGTAATCGTAAGCTGCCACCGCTGTTGTGGTAATTTTCCCGCTGCCACAATGTTTTGGTTTCTGCCACAAATGTATAATATTTCCACTATTACTGCTGACTACTTTTTGGTTCCTAATTCAAACACTGCTTTTTAGATTATTTACTAAATATATTTCAAAAATTTACTGTTTAACTAAAATAAAATAACTATAATAAGGGAAAGCTGCTTTTAAGTCTCAACCGATCGCTTGTTGAGTTTCTTCAGTAATGTCTGTTGGCTTCTTTCTAAAAATGCCTAAAGTAAACTTTTTACAATCTTCCCTAAGCAGTTAAAATGTATTTTATAATCTAATAGCCCTAAGATTACATTCTACCTACTGGACAAGGTCGTTTTATGGCGGAACTTTCCATCTTCGACAATTACTGTTTATGTCTTTATAGTTGTGAGAATCAAGCTTTTCTCAGTCATATTTGATGCCGCTCAACTTTATGTAAATGACACTCCAATAAATAGTTGTCTTGCTGGAAGGGTCTTTTTGTTTATTTAGGTATAGGTCATACCAATATTTTGAAGGGAAAGTTCCCCATGAGCTCATGAGTTATAAAATATGAATAATATTAATAAAATACAAAATAATAATAGTAAACATAGTTGGGTTACAACAATATTACAAAAATTTCTTTGGAATCACTTTAAAATTTTTCTTATTTTAATAGCATATTTGTTTCAATAATCCATTTATATCAGTTATTTCAATAATCCCATTCCCCAGTGGTTTTGTGATCTCAACACGACACTTAATATTTAAACTTTGAAACCCAGCTTATAAGAAAATAAAATATACTGTCTAAAATTTGAAAATAATAAATATGTTGTTATAGGTTCTGTATTCCTTACAATATATTCACAGAAACTTTTGAAAGATTGGCATGAAAAAGGAGCATAGTAATTTATAGAGAAAAATAGAAAAAAAAGTCACTTTCAGAGTATTAATTGTACTTGCAATTAAACAGTGTTGAATTTATCAGGTTTATTATTAGAAAAGGTGTGTCAAACAATTAATTCAGATGAAGTTATTAAAAACTAGAAGCCTCTTGAGAATACACCTTTTAGAAAAAAATAATATGTTTTATTTATAATTTATCAAATATAAATAGTTTTAAATAACTGAATACTAGTTTACACAAAAATAAATCTTTCTAAAAACCAGAATTTGGAGGATTATTTATTAGTCATAAAAGAATTACACAGGCACACAAAAAAAGTTTTTCACTACCGAACAGATCGCTATACCTGTATGTAGTATTTTTAGGCGCTGAAACCGAATTCGAGGTCAGAATTGAGCAATCACGTCAGGATTTTTAAATAACCAGCCAAACTAAGTTTAGAAATAAATTTCAAGCTTTAATGACCAAATCACTCTACCAATACGAACATTTTATTAAATCAATCAAGGTTCCCTGGAAGGCCGTCTCTTGAGCAAATACGCCTAAACAAAATGTACATTAGTAATGATAATATTGTTTCATGCATATTGTATTTTTTCAAAAATGCATTTAAGATAGTGAAAAGTTGTCTTGTGAAAGCAAGCAATAGAGATTTATTAAAATAATCAACAACTCCAACAACTTTAATTGCATACCAGATTTCTATG
Source organism: Pachyrhynchus sulphureomaculatus (assembly GCA_019049505.1). Lineage (NCBI taxonomy): Eukaryota > Metazoa > Arthropoda > Insecta > Coleoptera > Curculionidae > Pachyrhynchus > Pachyrhynchus sulphureomaculatus. The sequence goes on along the minus strand of CM032453.1, from coordinate 142,004,928 downwards.
AAATCATTGTTTCAACTAAAAACAGAGGAACGGCAAAAAAAAATCATTAATGCAGCCACTTAAACTTTGACGGATAATACTGTTGATGATTACATGTGATGTAAATAAGGCATAATTAAATTTAGTTATGATTTAGAATAATAGTCTTAGCGCGCCCTGATTGAGTTAGAAATTTTAGAGCATAAAAAAGTGTGACTTGAGTAAATAATTTGCAAAAATAATTATATGGAATATTGCAATTCTCAATGGCACAACAATAACCTCCTTTCCCCATGATTATAAAAATTGTTTCTCAACCTTTTCGATTCTCTTCACTTACAAACGTTTTTAATTCTCTTTTTCTACAAACTCTCTTTTCCTTCTGTCTTTATATTCATATAAACTGCAGTCACATCAAGAAACGATGGATAATACATTTCCAAAGACACATTCCGAGATCGGATGTAAACACTGAGCGGCCATTTTGAAAAAGGACCCGTCGACGCACGCGCCGTCAAAATCTGGTCACCAAATTGGAGCTGTTTCGCTACTGTAGTATGTTTACTGTGATAGTGTGTTGTGTTCAATATGTCGAAATTTATACATATATACAAAGACCATTCGCGGGCAGCATTAATTTTTTGTTTTCATTTGAAGAAAACTGCTATTGAATCATACCGATTACTTCGAGAAGCTTATGGTGTACATGCTCCATCACAAGATACGTGTGAACGATGGTTTCGGCGTTTCAAAAGTGGTGACTTCGATGTTGCAGACAAGGAACCTGGAAAACCGCCAAAAAAATACGAAGATGTGGAATTGCAAGCATTGTTGGACGAAGATGATTCGCAAACACAAAAACAACTCGCCGAGCAATTGGGCGTTAGTCAATAAACTGTTTCCAATCGGCTACGAGAGATGGGAAAGATTCAGAAGTCCGGTAGATGGGTACCACATGAGTTGAACGACAGGCAAATGGAAAAGCGCAAAAACACTTGCGACATTTTGCTCGCTCGATACAAAAGGAAGTCGTTTTTTGCATCGTATAGTTACAGGGGATGAAAAGTGGATTTATTTTGAGAATCCCAAGTGCAAAAAATCATGGGTAGACCCAGGCGCACCATCTCATTGACCGCAATACCGAATCGCTTTGGCAAAAAGACGATGCTCTGTGTTTCGTGGGACCGGAGGGGCTTGGTCTATTATGAGCTATTAAAACCTGGGGAAACGGTTAATACTAAACGTTACCAACAACAATTGACCGATTTGAACCGTTCGCTGCTGGAAAAAAAGGCCAAAATACCGAAAGAGGTAACACAGTCATTTTTCTTCATGACAATGCTCCATCACATACGCCAAAACTAGTTCGCGACATGTTGGAAGCACTCAGCTGGGAAGTTCTACCCCATGCGGTTTACTCACCAGACTTGGCTCCTTCCGATTACCACTTGTTTGCATCGATGGGTCACGCACTTGCTGAGCAGCGCTTTGGTTCGTACGAAGATGTGAAAAAATAGCGCGATGAATGGTTCGCAACAAAAGGGGAAGATTTTTTACTGGCGTGGTATTCACAAATTGCCCGAAAGATGGGAAAAATATATAACAAGCGATGGAACATATTTTGAATAAAGCGCTTTTTATCATTCTTCCGAATTTAACATGTTTTTTTCAGAAAAAAAATCCGCATTTCATACTTGTACACCTGGTAAAGTACGTGGGTAAATCAAATATAAACGGTAACTTTTTTTTATACGTTTATTGAATAACCTTATACACAAATCATTGATTTAACATTTTTCAATATAGTCTCCTGCGTGATCTACACACTTTTGCCACCGATTTGGAAGTTTCCGTATTCCCTGGTAGGTTTGAGGACGGGTTGTAAGCCAACTGCGCACGTGTTCCTCGACTTCTTCATTGCTTCCAAATCGCTGTCCTCCCAGTGATTCTTTCATAGGCGCAAACAAAAAATAGTCACAGGGGGATAAATCAGGGCTATAAGGAGGGTGCTCGAGGATTTCCCAGCCCATTTCTTCCAGCGTATCCCTTGTCAAAGCCGCGGTGTGAGGCCTGGCGTTGTCCTAGAGGAGAATCACATCTCTGATTGGTATGCCCCGTCTTTTCTTTCGATAGGCGGCTTTTGCCAACCGTAACAACTGGCAGTAGTAAGCCGCACTCACCGTACGTTGATCGGATGTTGTCATCTGTAAGGCTTGACCTAGGGCGTCGATCATGACTTTCGTTTTCAACCCGTTCTCGTCCGCCCCTAAATTTTCTCGCCCACGTATACACACGATTCTGAGACAGTGTACTGTCCCCAAACTGTGCCTTCAAACGGGTTAAAATTTCTGACGGTTTAACGCCTTCATTGGTTAAAAACTTGATGATAATACGTTACACAACAACCTCTTGCTCGGTCATGGCTGTACTGACAACAAAGACGAGTTGGCGGCGCACCCATCCGATTCCCCCACTCCTCACAAACCAAACATCTACTCCACACAACATCATCTAGCTAAGAACTGCATTCTAAGAAGAATAGCAAAATTACCGTTTATATTTGATTTACCCCACGTAGTTTTGTTTGAAATTTGAGAAATTATGGTTTTTAGCATCATGTATTCACTGCTTCAATATAAAGATGGTTTACCACGCCGTTTTGCCATAATTAATTGTAAAAGTTTCAGATGTTTAACACGTATAAGATAGGAATCCATACTTTTTCTTCGATCAAAGCATGCGTTTCTTACAATTTCTGTTGTATGTGCATTAAAAAATAAAAAGTCACAGCAAATTATATATATATATATATATATATATATATATATATATATATATATATATATATATATATATATATACATAATTACTCTGCTATCGTTTGTTAAAATATGAAGGCAATTTATCACCTAGTTGTTCCAAAAGTATTAGAATAAATATTACTTTTAATAGAATTTGATGGAGTGAATTTTCGCCGTGACAACGTCGCTTGAAAAAGAGCTCGTGCGGATGCGGGCGTATTCTCTCAAATTTTAAATTATTTATAGTCCGGGGGCTCATAATCGAGATTTTGGACTTATCGAAGAGTCGAGCGGCAGATAAATATCACTTATTAAATGTGACAAACTCAACCAAAAAATACAACTTATAGATCCAAATTCCGGTTGCCGTGGTTATGGAGGGAGAAAGTTGCAAAAAATTGAGGGTAAGGGATCCCATCGCAGAGTGGCAATTTTACCACATATGTTTTTAGGATACTATAGCTTCAATATCTAGCACGGAGACCGGTTCCTGCGGGAGTAAACTTTTTTCTTCTTGAAAAAAATGGGTTCAAAAAATGAACTCATCGCTAAGTGGCAGATATTCGAGATAAAGTTAGCTTGGGACTTAAAAATAAGTGAAAAAATATTATTTGCTATAGATCCTGGTTCTTTGAAATTCTACAAATTTTTGAACCCACCTGAACTCTTTCGAGAGCGGCAGATAAATGAACCAGTGTTCGAATACTATAATACGAAGTGAAATCCCGAATATGTGCCATGAAGTCCAGTTCGTGCTTTTATCAGAATTTTTAAGGCAAACCTTAAGTTATAAACAAATTGATTTTCTCTATTCGCATTATTACTTAGCTGTGATGCATGAGTTTATATGTTTTTTGACACGTTAAAGTTGAATTTCTAATCTGTTTTTGCTAAAAATTTATTAATTTTTGTTACAAATAAATAATTTTTTTGTATAATAACTTAATATAATATTATTTAACTCGCTCAATTTAAATTCTCTATTTATTTTTTCAAAAACTATATTAAGTTGGAAA
>CM032453.1:141936336-142001032 GCA_019049505.1 Pachyrhynchus sulphureomaculatus | reverse complement strand
TTGGGGCTTTTGAAAATGAGGCTGCTTTTTTTGTGATAGTTACGTAATTAGACTGCAGGCTGACAGAAAACGGTCATATCCAAAACCGACAAGGAAATCCTTTATTAGTGTCTACGATAATAACATTTTTCGTAAGTGATTATAACCTTCTACATAACGGTGAATATTGGTAGAGATCTAGTAGAGCCCAGACGACAACACTAGATTTTTATCGGAACCCGAAGAGGAGAGATCCAAACTCGAGGATGTGTAACTCACCACTGATGAGTCGTTCGTGCTCTGTCTAAGTACGGGGTGAATTTTGAGCTCGCAAATTTCCTCAGCAGCAGTGCCATTTACGAAAAAGCAAAGCAAAGAAATCTAAAAGGAAACCATGATTTGAAATTAGACATAAGAATTCAATATCAATATCTGCTTCCTCTGATTACTGATGCGCTGGAATTTCTTCAAATACTCTATGAAAACAAAATTAAGGTATAAAAATGAGTAGTACCTTTTGAAACCTCTAAAAACTACATTATTTAAGATATATAATTATATATACAGGGTGTCTCAAAAACCAACGTATTGCCTTCGAGGGCCGCTAGGCCAGCTCATATCTCACCAGAATATGTAAATATGACCTTAGTGAAAAATCGTTAGATTTCGTGAAAATCTAGACCTTAGATCAATTTATTGAGTACCACAACTACAAATTTTCGTAGCCTAAGATTCTGATTATTGTTATGTAATTCTGAATAACCCTACTGTTGATCACAGTTCAAAATAAAACTAATTGTGCTAAGTCTGCGGGAAAAAAACATTTTTGCAACTATCATGAGTAAAAACATTTTAATTAGCTAACGCCGCTAGAAGATCATTTCAAACAACTTCTATGGACAAGTAAGGGTATAAATATAGGAGGAGAGCAACTCAAATCATTTGCGATTCGCCGATGATATTGTGCTTATACCTAACAACAAAGAAGAATTGGAAAAAATGCTAAAAGAACTTATCAATAAGTCCAGAGAGATTGAACTGAAAATAAACATCGCCAAAACCATGTTCATGACAAATGACGACTGTGATAAAGAAGCAGTACTGAACATTGAAAACGCGAAGATAACTGATGCAGCTGAGAGGGTAAGCAGGTTGAAGTGGAGTTGGGCGGGTCATACCGCAAGACTCTCTGATAATCGATGGACTCATAAAGTAATCAACTGGAATGAGAAAAGAAGTAGAGGACGCCCGCAAACCCGATAGTCTGACGACATTAAAAGACTAGTGGGATACAACTGGGTAAATAAGCCCCAAAACCGAAGAAGATGGACGTACTTAGGGGAGGCTTATGTCCGACGATGGACTGTATAGATATAGATGATTATATATATATATATATATATATATATATATATATATATATATATATATATATATATATATATATATATATACTCATACACATGTTGGATCCACGCACTAGTTTATTATATGTCAAAACGCATATATATCTAATCGTTCGACTGTTGCTTACGTATCAACGTGCATAGAGATAAAAATCGTCTTAAAAATGCCAACTGCAAGATGATATATCTAAAAAACTATATTTTCCCAAAGTTTGAAAAAATTTGGTCGTGGACCATTTTTTATGAGAATACTGCGGGAGTTGTGGTACTGGATAAACTGATCTAAGGTGTAGTTTTTCACGAAATTCATAAAAGTGTTAATATCTCGAAATCTGACAATTTTTCACTGAGGTCATATTTACATATTCTGTCGAGTTATAAGCTGGCCTATACGTTGGTTTTTGGGACACCCTATATATATATATATATATATATATATATATATATATATATATATATATATATATATATATATATATATATGTATATGTATATATATGTATATGTGTATATATATATATATATATATATATATATATATATATATATATATATATATATATATATATATATATGTCTATATATGTATATGTATGTATATGTATATATATATATATATATATATATATATATATATATATATATATATATATATATATATATATATATATATATATATATATATATATATATATATATATATATATATATATATATATATATATATATATGTATATGTAATATATATATATATGTATATATATATATATATATATATATATATATATATATATATATATATATATTAGAGTGTCCTAAAAATGAACATATTCCCTTCGAGAGCTCATAGGCTAGCTCATAACTCAACAGAATATGTAAATAGGACCTTAGTCAAAAATCGTTAGATTTCGAGATATTGCCACTTTTATGAATTTCTTGAAAATCTACACCTTATATCAGTTTATCGAGTGCCACAACTACCAATTTTCGTATTCTAAGGTTCTAATTATTGTTATGTGATCCCGAATAACCCCCTGCTGTTGATCACAGTGGAAAAAAAAACATTTTTGCAAGTATCATGAGTAAAACCATTTTAATTAGCTAACTTTGACTCTTTATACTCTAATAAAAATATACCAAACTAACCTGGCCAGTTATTTAAAAAAATGACTAATTTAGTGTAGTTTCTAAAATTATATTACATTTACTATGTTTTACTTTAGAAAAAAATATATTTTAGCTATTTTAGTGCAAAAGGAGCTCAGTGTGTAATTATTCACGTTAGGATTTCGGATGTTTTAATTTATTAACGTCACAGGTTTTTACTAAGATAGAAAGAGACATCATTCGACGTGAGTTAAAGTGAGATACTCACTACACTAAATTAGCAATTTTTTAAATAATTATCCAAGTTAGTTTGATACATTTTTTTAGAGTATGAAGAGTCAAAGTTAGCTTACTAAAATATTTTATTCATGATACTTGCAAAAAGGCCTTCGACACAGTATAGTGGAATCAATTATGGAGAATTCTTCAAGAAAGGGGGACACCAGACCACCTAGTTTTCTTAATCCACAAATTACACAGCAACAACATTGCATATGTTAGAGTTGAGAAAAATCTGTCAAAGTCGGAAAGGGGGTCAGGCAGGGTTGTATCCTATCTCCACTACTCTTCAATATGTGAATGGATTATCTGCAAAGCGACGGAAGAGTGGAATGGAGTGGTATCAGTAGGAGGCAAAAAGTTCTCGAACTTAAGATACGCCGATGATACTACAATAATGGCAAGCTCCGAGGAAGAAATGGTTGCACTGCTGCATCGAATCGAAAAGGTTAGCACAAATGTCGACCACATACGGAGCCGAAACGTGCTATTAATGCAGCATGCCATAAAAGAACAGAGGTTTTCGAAACTACATGCTACAGTCGGATGCTCAGAGTTTCCTGGACAGCCCATAGGACAAATGCGTCTGTTCTGAGCGACTTTAACATCCAAAACAGTGACCGGCTGTTACCATCGATTTAGAAAAAAATAGCATCATTTTTTAGTCACAAAATAACGAGGAATGACGTGGAAAAGTTGTTCATTCAGGGGAAAGTCGACGGTAGAAGAAAATGAGGTAGATCTCTCAATAAATATATCGATCAGATCATGTCTACAATACGCTTGAAGTTGATGAGTGTTGAAGATAGAGAAGCCGGGAGGGCTGTCGTAAATTCTGTGTAACAATGCAATGGAGGTCACGACGCTCGGTGTCGAGCAATGATACGAGAGAGAGACTTGCAAAAATGTTTTTCCCCACAGGCTTAGTACAATTAGTTTTATGTTAAACTGGGATCAACGTCATGATTATCTATTACGTAACAATAACTAAAATCTGAGATTAAGGAAATTTGTAGTTGCTGAAATTCATAAAAGTATCAATATCTCGAAATCTGATCATTTTTCACTAAGGTCATATTTACACATTCTGGTGAGTTATGAGCTGGCCTCGAAGGAAATACATTGATTTTTGGAACACCCTATGTATGTGTGTATATATATATATATATATATATATATATATATATATATATATATATGTATATATATATATATATATATATATATATATATATATATATATATATATATATATATATATATATATATATATTTATATATATATATATATATATATATATATATATATATATATATATATATATATATATATATGTATGTATATATGTATATATATATATATATATATATATATATATATATATATATATATATATATATATATATATATATATATATATGATATATATGATATATTCGTGATAGTAATAAAACAAAATATGAAAATGTCAAGTGAAGCTTAAATGTTAAATGTGTCGTGTGATATATTTATGAAAGTTTTATTTATAAATAGTTAGAGAAAAATAAACACGGTATTGTACAGATGTTAATGGCAGTTCCGAGCCCTGATGCCACATTGTTAAAAGATGTCTTAGCGAGTAGTAGGAAAATTGAAACCAGGTTTTAAAAGAAAAATTAAGTTATTACTCTGTACAAAGTCAATTATAAAGTCACGACCCGTATAAGACATGTAATCATATTTTTGTACATATTGTAAGTTATTAAATTATGGTAATAATTGTGAATAATTTTAAAAAAATAGTACTAATTTATATATTTCATTTCAAATGATTAACACGTGTTGACAGTTTTTTTATTAGATAGATATCGTTAAATGCACTTTTTAACTTTTGAGATGGGTGGTGATTTTCTCACTTATTTTCGTGCCGTTCTCTAAATTCAGAAATTTCTTTTCAGATAACCGCTCTGTCTGTGTAATTTTTTATTGTGGTCATTCAAATGAAATGGGATTTAAATCAAGAACTGTACAAGGAGTTCAATTAAGTGTTTATATACAGTTGGGTGCAAAATAGAGTTAATGAATAGTGCAGGAACAAATGGTAGATTTGATAGTGATGTAATTGCAAAGCGTCTGTTTTCGCAAACTTGTCATCAACTTTCCGCACCAAGTCATCATTAGCAGACAGTCGGCCACTTCGTTCCTGTTTGTGCTGCAATCTTTAAGTGTTCCAACCCATTTTCTTACCATTCCATCGCTGATAGAGTTTCCGCCATACAGTTCACTAATCTTCCGTTGAATTTCGGCCGCTTTCACGCCTCTTGCATTTAAGAAAGGAATGGCTGCACCTATTTCACAATCCGCGGGATTTTCAATGGTTCGAGGCATTTTAAACACGCACAAACCAACGTAAACTCGTATGAATGCGACCGCAACACTGCAGCAGCCATATTTCAAAACGATACTTACTTAAAAGGCACTCCTCCTATTTTTATTATGAAATATTACTTAATCTTCTCGATATCGCAGATTTTAAACAGTCTGAAAAATATTTTTATGATACATTTCCTCGAATTTTTTTTAAAGGTTACCTCCACCGTGCGTCACGATCTGGATGAAATATTTCGCCTGCAGTGATTCCCGCTCTCTTTTCCAGCTTTAATCAGTGAGATATCGATTAATCTTAGTTTCATCGGACCAAATAATTGTCATCCAATCGTCATTGGTCCAAAGCATATGCTTTTTGTGAAAGATTTTTAAGCAATATTTTTTTTTCTATGTGTAAAGCATAGGTAATCATCAAATATAAACCACTGTTTCAGTTTTGGATTTAACTGTATATACAGAGTGTCTCAAATTTGGTTTGCACTTTCTTTATCTTCTTTCCTCCTCAAAAGAGAAAAACAATTCAACATCACGTTTTCAAATTTCTGAAATATTTTTAAAAACATACTAGATCAAACACTTTATTTATGCATTCGATGCGCGTTTCGTTAACTATGCGAGCATCATCACGTGCGTTGATTAACAGTTAATCGTCGCTCCTGATGAAGCTAACATGGTTAGCGAAACAGGCGTCGAGTGCAAAAATCAAATGTGTTTGGCGTAGTGGTGACAACTCCTGTGTAGTGTCCTTGTAGCAAAGAAATATATATATATATATATATATATATATATATATATATATATATATATATATATTAGACTGACCACAAAAAAAAGTTTATATTTGGCGGTGCTACCAGCCAAAAACCTAATATGTGTAAATAGAGATCTCTGAAATTTTGATCCAAAAATATTAAGGTTTAGAGGATGCTAAAGTCGATTTTATTGGTAACATCGTGTATTATATATTTTGCAAGATAAAAATATAATTGTACGTTAAAAACATTACTTTTTTGAGGTCTCAATTGCATTTAAATGTAGAACTGACAATTACGCAAATTTGGACCAGGGGCGACCAACTAAACCCAAGTTATGAGTAATTAAAAGACGTTTAAAATGGACAAATAAGCCAAATTTCAAACTTAATGGTCACTTTACGTTGCACACATTATTCACATTTAGGACTGAGAATTTCAAATAATCTTAAGCCACGTGCAACTATGGATGACCAAGTCAACTGAAGTTATGAGCGATTAAAATACGTTTAAAATGTACAAATAGGCCAAATTTCGTATTTAACGGTTACCTTTTGTTGCGCACCTTATTGTTTTAAGGTATAAATTGCATAGATATCCAGGACTGACAATTATGGACAAATTTAGACCAAGTGCAGCCATAAGTGACCAAGTAAAGTCAAGTTATGATCAATTAAGAAACGTGTAAAATTCAAAAATAGGCTGCTATTTATATTATATTTACAGGTATATAGGCCACTAAAATAGCAGACAGGAAAACTAACCTAACCCAAGACGTCGAGGGAAAATATATAAAAGTAATTAAGTACATTCTCAAACTCGAAGCGAGCGTTAGGTTAGGTTAGTTTTCCTGTCTGCTATTTTACTAGCCCATATAAATATAATATAATTAAATAAATATAAATAATAGCCTATTTTTCAATTTTATATGTCTTTGGTTCGATCATAACTTGACTTCACTTGGTCGCTCATGGCTGCACGTGATCTAAATTTGTTCATAATTGTCAGTCCTGGATATCTATGCAATTTATACCTCAAAAAAGTAAGATGAGCAACAAAAAGTAACCATTAAATATAAAATTTGGCCTATTTGTGCATTTCGTAAGTCTTTAAACTGCTCATAACTAAAGTTTACGTGGTCGGGCATGGTTTATGTGGTATAAGATTGTTCAAAATTGTTTGTCCTGAATATCTACTCAATTTATGCGTCACAAAAATAAGGTGCACAACAAAAAATAACCATTAAATACAAAATTTGGATTTTTTACGTCTTTTAATTGCTCATAACTTGACTTTATTTGGTTATCCATGGTAGCATGTAGTCTAAATTTGTTCTTAATTGTCAGTCCAGAATATCTGTATAATTTATACCTGAAAAAAATAACGTGTGCAACGTTTTTAATTGCTCATAACTTGAGTTTACTTGGTCTAAGTTCGTACATAATTGTCAATTCTACATATCTGTGTAATTGGAACTTCAAAAAAAGTAACGTTTTCCACATACAATTATATTCTTATAATATAAAATATACAATATATTGATGTTAACACCCTCTAAACCTTAATATTTTTGAACCAAAATTTCAGACATCTCTACTTACACCTAATAGAAGGTTTTTAGCTGGTATCACCGCCAAATAAAAAAACTTTTTGAGGTCAGTCATATATATATATATATATATATATATATATATATATATATATATATATATATATATATATATATATATATATATATATATATATATATATATATATATATATATATATATATATATATATATATATATATATATATATATATATATATATATATATATATATATATATATATATATATATATATATATATATATATATATATATATTATATTTATTTATTTGTGCGAAGGGATTTACGGACAGAGCAATAGATTTCTTCGTAAGGCCGGAAATATATACCCGTTGGTTAATGTTGTTCTGACTGGACTTTACGCCAGAGTCGCATTTGATATTATCGATGCTTTCTGGTCAACCAGTAAACATCGATAATGTGTGGCTTTAATCAGAAAAGAATTTTTTATAAATCGGTCGAAAATGAGACTGTCCGTGGGGAATTTAAATCAAATGAAAAAATGACCATCCATTACAAGAGCTGAGAAGCTTAAAAAAATACATTAAATATTGTACAGAACAAATGGCTTGGAGTGCAATTAGTTTTATATTTTTAACATTAGAATTGTGAGAGCCATAAAACAGGGTTTCTTTTATGTATACAATACAATATCTCGGAAATGGCTAAAGGAATTGTGTGCTAGAACCCGCAATGTTGTTTTTTCTTATTTCTGACACCACTGCACACAGTACATTTAGTGGTTTCCGAGATATCCGTCTATCTCCGTACATTGACTAAACTTTTACGTTAACAGAAAAAATGTCCCGCAAATAGGAGGTTATTGAAGTATTTTCAACATAACAAAACTTTATTTACTTTTCAAAGATCAACGCAGACTAACTGGAGACTTTTAGAAAAATACTTTTAAAATATAATAACAGATTTTCATAGCTGTGTCTAGGGATGGAGACTTCCGCGGCTCTCGTTCTATGAGGAACCATGTTTTCAAGATCAGATGGTATCAAAGTGGATTGGCTTTTCGACGTTTGAGCTACGATTGCACAAAGCTTCTTTAGGGATCTTACTCATTGATATTAGGACACTATGTTCGGAAAGTCACGCTAATTTGACACGGTCTAATGCTGAAAACTATGATTTTTGAGCTGTGAATATGTTTTATTAACTGTTCGACATAATATCGTTCTTCTAGCACTCGCTTTAATCTTTATCATCATCGAAATATGTTTTTGCATTGATCTGAGAGACACATATGAAGCTGGTGGTATACTTATTTTCTTATATGACAATCAGGGTGGTGGCAGAGTGTCTTTATGTATGTTAAATTGCTTGATCATCCATTAGATCTTGCTATAACACATGAATATGTCACATGTATGCCTGTAATTCAGAGTGAATTTCTGAACGTAGCAACGGGTTAAACTTTGTATCAGAGGAGACATATGCGTTCAACTTTATGTCGCATCAAACAAAGAGCAGATGCAACTCCCTTAATTAATTTAATTGGGAGAGACTGTAGGCAGCGACCAAAGACCCGCAATAGCGTTTACAGTAATTTGTGCTAGTCCTGTTGGACTGTTAAGATTTTGTGGAACTTAGATCTGCTTGTATTTTAGAAGAATACATACCAGGTTTAACTGGACTAGAGTAGGTGACTCTGAACGGTATTATTGATCTTCGGCCGCGTTTTTTGATCTCGCCCTTTTAAATAATTTGTTGGTGGTGTGATTTACATTTACTTTTTTTTATGCGACGTCAAGTTATACTTCAATTTTTTTAGTTTTATGTTCTTTGTACTATTTGAGATACAAAAAAAATCTTATTAGCGTGTAGTTTATTAAATACACAATATAAAGCGAATGCATATCTGTGACCAATTATATGAAAAGGATTTGTTTTGTAAATGGGTTTACGAGATGTCAAATTAATTTTTATTAAATTACTAGTAATTGCGGGTGGACGAAAGTAGTTCAAGCACTGGCGTAAGTAAAATAATTGATTTTTTGTGCGTTCAATCATAAAATTACTACTTTTTGATAAATGTGTATCTGGAAAATAGTATTTTCCTAAGTTTCCACTCCAGCTACGATGTTGCATCTACAGTACGAGCAAATTTGTTTCTAAAACTAAACCACTAAACCTTCCGAGCTTGTCGCATAAAAATTAATATAAAGAATAACTGATAATCGTTTTATGGATTGATGATATGTGGTGGAATTGTACGGGAAATTATGGTTTCCGTACTAGTTTGAAAAAAGAATACTATTTTCCGAGTAAAAATTGTCCAGAAAGCAATAATTTTCCGAGCAAATGTACAAAAATAACTCTTACTCGGTAACTGTGACTTAGTAACGGCGCGGCGTCCACAAGACGCAATTTTATTGTGAAAATTGTTGAAATCCCGCTTCTGTTTTGATTCTTTACAAACATTCCTATTTGAAATGGTTAGATTTTATTGTATTGTATGAGATGAAACCGATTTGTTTTCCTCGTAACTTATACAATGGATTTTCAAAAAAAAAAATGTTTTTTTTAGTAAATTTTGTACCATTTTTATTTATTTTAAAAAATTTTCTAAAAAAAATATTTTGCCCCATCAAAAAAGATTATTTTTGTCCAGAAAAAAATATCGGGGGCTGGTATGAGACTGGCATATTTTTATTTATGTCCGATGAGCTGCTAATTTTACTTGTCTTACCTAAATACGTCATTTCACAGCTATAGTAATAGTCTTACTATTATACAAAGTGTCCTCCAATAATTAAGTTTTGAAATTATTTAAATGTTGAGATATTTTTTAACGTAGCTAACCTAAATAAGTCATAGTCCATCACTGTTTTTCTTTTGCTTTTAGGTTGGTTTATTTTGTCAATCCAGTCCATCAATAATATCGTGGTGTAAAGACGGAAAGGACTAAATACAATTTTAGGGCGTTATATATATATATATATATATATATATATATATATATATATTATATATATATATATATATATATATATATACCATTTTGGATATCGAAAAGTTTCAGAAAATCTAAAGTAAAAATTTAATTTCCTAATATAACCAAAAATTTTCTCTGATAATCTTATTCTACACCAAAAACCCGACATTTTTTGTAGGAAAAGTTTTTTTCATGGCTTCAATTTTCAGCGTGTTTGCCATATTTTGGATATTCAGCAATTTTTTATTCGAAAACTAAGTACGTTTTCAATGTATAATTTCCCGTAGAACATGATACCATCAAAACATTTTCAAAATTTTTAAACGGGAAATAATTAAACTCAAAATAAGTACATTTTTTTTGAAAACATATATGAAAAAAATCGTAAAAAATATAGGTCAAAATAACGGATTATTAAAAAGGGCTTAAAAAATTCTGAAAAAAATTCATGGTGATCGTACGAATAAATACAAGTATTTTTTGTCTCTTACATAATTTCTCTAAAAGTTTTAGTGTTCCAATAAAAAATTGTTGACTATCCAAATTATGGCAAATACGCTGTGATAAATATCTCGGAAAAGTTGTAGTTTTTTTGGGGTAGAATAAGATTACCAAAGAAAACTTTTGGTTATATTAAGAAATTACATTTTTACTTTAGTTTTTCTGAAATTTTTTGAAAACTATTTTCAGATTTGGGTCGATATTGAACCCAAATCTGCACAATTTCTTAATATGCCACTCAAAATTCAAAACTACATAAGCTTTAATCTGGATCAGATTGTGTCCTCATAAATTGCGTTAATTTATAGACTAATGGGGGGCTCCGGATGACGAAGAATGACCCACACAGTGGGGAACAAAAGTATGGAAACATTTAAATTTCCATCTCTAGTCTTAACATTTAAACAGTTTACAATTACAGTATTTATTTATTAATCGTGTACATGCTAACAAACATTTTGAAGACTAAAACAGTTATTGTTTATTAGAAATGTGCTTAGTTTTTAACGTAACAAAATTATGCACAAACAAAAGTATGGAAACATTTTTGTTATAAAAAAAGATGTCGAAAATATTTAATATGTAGTGGGATATCCTTTTGCGTCAATCACTGCTTGACATCTTCTGCCCATAGAGTCAATAAACCTAGCATAAAAATCGGGTGGTATTTTTTTCCATTCTTGTTTTAATGCAATCCAAAGTTCGTCCCCGGTTTTTTATATTTCTTTTTCTAATTTGTTTATCCAGATAGTGCCAGAAATTCTCTATCGGGTTCAAATCAGGTGATTGTGAAGGCCAGAGCATCACCCGAATTCTTTGTTCAGAAAACCAATTCTTGGCCAAGTGAGATGTATGTTTTGGGTCATTGTCTTGTTGAAAAATCCATGACAGTGGTAAATCTTCTTCATAGGGAATCAAATTATTTTCCAATATCTCAAGATACATTTGAGCATCCATTCTTCCATTTATCTTTGCCAATGGCTCCGTACCAGACCGTCGAAAACAACCCCATACCATGATATTTCCACCACCATGTTTGACAGTAGGTACAAGGTACTTTGGGTCATACCTTAGACCAACTGGTCTTCTTACATAACCAGTAGAATCACTTCCAAAGAGATTGAACCTACTTTCGTCACTAAAGATTACTAGAGATGACTGATTTTGAGTCTAGTCTTTATGTTCCTTAGCAAATTTCAATCTCTCTTTTCTGTGACGCTTTGTAAGGAGTGGCTTTTTAACAGCACGCCTACAATGAAGATTTTCAGATAACAGACGACGCCTAATAGTCATGTCTGACACCAATACACCCTGATATTCCTGTCTTAGATTTTTATTAATATCAACAGCAGTTTTCTTGGGATCATTTTTCGCTTTTCGAATTATAATTTTGTCTACTCTCTTATTTGTTTTTCGAGGTCTACCACTTTTAAATGCCGGATCAACAGTGCCCCTTCTCGAGAACTTCTTAACAATTTTGCTGACAAATTAGGAAAAGAAATATAAAAAACCGGGACGAACTTTGGATCGCATTAAAACAAGAATGGGAAAAAATGTCACCCGATTTTTCCGCTAGGCTTATTGACTCTATGGGCAGAAGATGTTAGTTAAGCAGTGATTGACGCAAAAGGATATCCCACTAAATATTAATTATTTTCGACATCTTTTTATAACAAAAATGTTTCCATACTTTTGTTTGTGCATAATTTTGTTACGTTAAAAACTATGCACATTTCTAATAAACAATAACTATTTTAGTCTTCAAAATGTTTGTTAGCATGTACACGATTAGTAAATAAATATTGTAATTGTAAACCGTTTAAATGTTAAGACTAGAGATGGGAATTCAAATGTTTCTATATTTTTATTCGCCACTGTGTACATACATATATACATATATATATATATATATATATATATATATATATATATATATATATATATATATATATATATATATATATATATATATATATATTAGAAAACGCAACGTCTCTCTGTTTTTGTCCGTTAGTGCGCTTATCACTCGAGAACCACTTCTCCGATTTAGGTGTTTTTTCTTTAATTCATACATATGTTCCTTGGTCATGTTTAAGTATATATTTTGTTACGTTAGGTAACATAAGGAATAAGCCATGATGATAGTAGTGAATCAAGTCGGAAAAAAGTTTGCCTTCAGCAAAAAAACCTAAACAATAATTCTATAGTCCTCGCGAGCGGAGCCGCGGGCACAGCTAATATATATATATATATATATATATATATATATATATATATATATATATATATATATATATATATATATAATATCTGATTCATTGGTGGCTCATTTGATAGAAACAAACACTTCCAGTTTATAAGATTTTTTTATTATTAATATATTTTGGAGTATATTTTATTTTTTTCTTGTTTTTATTAAAGCTGTTCGTGGTGTTGTAGGTATTAAATCGTTTGTATATTTTTTATTTAAAATAAAAGGTATTAGAAACACAAGCCATTTGTTATTAACACTACATTAAATGCGCTGTTCAGCGGGAGATGCTTTTCAGTGATATTAAGAAAAATATAACAAGATATATCTACAGAGCACCCCCTATAGAAGATAACAAATATTAATTTATTATAATCTTAAGGAATGTTATGAGGGTGAATAAGCAATGCACGAAGAACTTGCTACTAAAGTTATAGTATTAACTTAAGGGTTTAGGTGTAAATTTTTTACGCAACTTGAAAAATTATTTTTTTAATATTTCACTGACGAACTCCCCCTCCCTTAATGAGAAGGCATATTGAATATTATTAAATTTGATAAAGAGAAAATTAATGAAGAAAAGCGTTTTCTATATTCCGAACGT
Source organism: Pachyrhynchus sulphureomaculatus (assembly GCA_019049505.1). Lineage (NCBI taxonomy): Eukaryota > Metazoa > Arthropoda > Insecta > Coleoptera > Curculionidae > Pachyrhynchus > Pachyrhynchus sulphureomaculatus. The sequence continues at coordinate 141,987,229 of CM032453.1, read as the reverse complement.
TTTACAAACACTTTCTATTTACGGAGTGTTTTTTTTATTTATTTTTTTACGCTGTGTAATTTTTTTCTGTTGTTTGTTGACATTGTTAATGTTTAGGTTAACTTCCCTTTTTATATAATATATTTATGCCTGGAAACAGGGAGAACATTTTCCTTGTTAAAATTTCAACGTTCATATTTTTACTTAAGTTATAAGATTAAAAAAAAAAAGCTTTATTTGATTGGAATTTGAACAAGGAATAATCACTTTTTTTATTAAATATAGCTTTATTTTATTTTTTTTACTTATTATTTAGACGACTTTGTAAATAGAAATCGTGGCTCAGTTTTTTTTTATTTGAAATTTTATTACCACTGTACAATGAAAAAGGCACAGGAATGATTGTAAAATGTTATTTAATTTGTATATTTTGTTTATAAGCCGGACTGTAAGATTTATTATGTGTATTGTTTAAAAATTGTACACATAGTTGATTCATAAATTATATCCAGTTTTATACAAAAAAATGTGTCTTTTATTTTCACCCAATCCGTGATGTTACCAAATTGCTGGGGGTTGATTTGATAATCTCGGGGTTACTACGTTGGGTGAAAAGTCCCGAGACATTCCGAGAGATGGCAGCACAAATAAGAAAACATGATTTTCCGCTGTACTGTATTTATTTGAAAGTGATAACAATAAATCATCTAGAATTATGCAAATTAGTGTCAACCATAAGTAAGAGCCCCAGAGTTTTACCTACATTTTACCTGTAATGCAGCAGTTCAACAACTTTATTGGAATACTATACATCAGGGGTGCTCAAACGATCGATCGCGATCGACAAGTCGATCGCGAGTGCTTTTTGAGTCGATCTCGAGAAAAAAATTCCGATATAGAACTATTCACAGATTTTGTAACTAAAACAAAATGTAATGATTAAACTACTAAAATTTATTCGATCCACAATTAGGCCAGAATAACCCCTCATCACTTTCTTTTATCGTAATAACCCGCTGCTAGCGGCAAAAGGCGGCTTTATCAAAGGAACGCGCGGTACTTGTCAAAGAAAAGACGCGTTTTTGATTCCCGCCGATTTTTCTAGAAAGTTCGGGCGGCGTGTTTGACGGGAACATTCGAGACTTCGTTCGCGCCGATATAAATGTTGCGCCTGCAGGAATAGGAGTCAGTCTGAGTTATAACTTGAAGGCGATACATCGATACAAAATTTATTAATAAATAGTCCAAAATGAGTGCGGCGAAAAAAAGTAAAACTTATCATTTTAATAACGATTGGGAGGAAGAATTTTTCTTTTGTATGGTAAAGGATAAGTGCATTTGTCTCATTTGCCGTGCGTCAGTTGCAACACCTAAGCGTGGGAACTTAGAGAGGCATCATAAAACGGTTCATAAAAACTATGAAAAGGATTTTCCGTCACAGAGTGAATTAAGAAAACGAAAAGTACGTGATTTGATAACTTGTTTGAAAAAAGAACAAACCATGTTCACAAGACCAGCCAAACAATCAAAAGCTGCAACGATCGCGTCATTTAAAATATCTCATATATTGGCGAAACACAAGAAACCATTTGATGATGGATTGATTGGAAGGAAGCATTTATTGAAGCGGGTGAGACTTTATTTGGAGATTTTAATAATAAAACGGAGATTATGTCTGCTATTAGAGAACTTCACTTATCTCGTTCGGCTGTCACAAGGCGTGTTAAAGTCATGAGTCAGGACATGGCAGATAAACTAAAACATGATATCATGGAATGTACATACTTTTCTTTACAGTTCGACGAATCCACCGATATGACAGACACTGCCCAGCTGTGTATTTTTATTCGAATGGTATTCAATGACATGTCGGCTAAGGAAGAGTTTTTGACAATGATTCCTCTGAAAGGAAAGACCCGTGGTGAAGATATATATGACGTTTTCTTCAGTTTTGTAACAAACTACAAGCTACCAATATATAAACTAGTGTGCATTACAACCGATGGAGCACCAGCAATGACTGGAAACAAAAACGGTTTTGTGGCATTGTGTCCAGCTAATGATGATTTCCTTTCATTTTTCTCCTTCCATTGCATTATACATCAACAAGTTTTGTGTTCAAAAGTTCTAAACATGGAGGAGATTATGGGCATTGCAATAAAAATTGTGAATTCTATCCGTGCACGTAGCTTGCAACGACGGCTCTTTAAATTGCAGTTGGAAGATAGTGAGTCAGCTGAACACACTGATTTAGTTCTTCACACGGACGTCAGGTGGTTGAGTCGCGGAAAATTCCTAGAAAGGTTTCAAGAATTATTGCCCGAAATAACAGCTTTTCTGGACGAAAGAGGTGATGACACTCAGATGCTGAAAAACGGAAAATGGCTGACTGATTTGGCGTTTTTGACAGACATCACAATGCATTTAAACACCATTAATTTGGAGTTTCAAGGTAAAGGAAAAACTATTATTGAGATGATTAGCGCAATAAACGCATTCAAAAGTAAATTGCAACTTATGACAGATCAACTGAAAAGAAAGAATCTGAAAAATTGTCCGTTTTTGAAAGCAAGGATTCCTCAGTTGAATTATGATATTTATGAGGCAGAATTATCAAATATTTTGGGCCAATTCGAAATACGTTTTTATGATTTCAGTAAATTGGCAAATATCGCATCATTTATGAGTTATCCTTTTTCGTGTAAAAACATTGAGGAATTAGCTACTGAAATAGCAAGTCAGTTTAACATGGACTCATGTTCTGTTGAAAATGAGTTAGTGCAGATTATATCAGATATATATCTCAAAGCCACAGCATCTGATACAAAATTCTGGTGTTTTATATCTGAAGATATATATCCGAATCTAAGGCAAATCGCCCTTCAACTGACGGCAATGTTTGGGTCAACTTACTTGTGCGAGTCTGCATTTTCTGAAATGAAGATAATTAAGTCAAAATATCGCAATCGACTAACCGACGAACATATGTCATCATACTTGCGATTAGCACTCGGTAATTACGTACCATCTTATGAAAAGTATGCTGAGGACATGCAGTGCCACGCTTCAACATCCAAAGTCACTCTTCAGTTAAGTTTAGACACTAGAACTCGTTTGTTTTGTAAGAACCAATAAACTCGCAATTTTGAATAATTATGAGTTTTTTCATTGATATTTTAGAGCAGACCTACACTTACTTTGACTAAAAAAATGCATATTGTGCGGAAAACTAATATCTATGCCAAGATACACCCTACCTAGACGACAATCCTGCATCACACTTACTTGCAGCCTCTCAGAGTCGATCGATCGTAGTCTAACAATATTGAGGTAGATCGCCAGCAGTTCAAGTTTGAGCACCCCTGCCTTACATCAATGAAAAAAGCATTACCAATCTTCTATCTCCAACATGCTTGAAAAACTATTATTGTCCGACTCATTTAAATTTACATATATAATTAAAGGTTCAAGAATGTCAACTACTGCCATGTCCACAGTCCGTATTTTATCTTCCACCCTCAATAACGCGTAGACTGAAAAGTTTTTGTCTGTCACGTAGATGTCGCCCTTTTCAAAAAATCCATATGATTTTTAAGAAGTACCAATCTTCAAACGATAGGTGTCAAAATTTCATGACATTTCGACGATTAGTTTACAAGTTACAGTGGTTTTAGTGACGCTTCTTTTGATATGTCCAAAACAACGGAAAAATCGAATTTCGTGTGTTGATTAAACACTATTTTTTATTACGGGAAAAATACCGTTCAAGCAAAGCAATGGCTTAATAAGTATTACGGGGGCTCTGCCCTTGGAAACTCATTCATTATTTACTGGTATGCTGAATTTAAACGCGGTCGTACAGACAGGAATGATGCTGAACGCCCTGAACGCCCAAATAAGGTGGTTACACCGGAAAACATAAAAAAAATCCACAAAATTGTCTTGGATGACCGTAAAGTGAAATTGCGTGAGATAGCTAACACCCTAAAGATATCAAAAGAACGTATTGGTCATATTTGGGCATGAGAAAGCTCTGTTCGAAATGCGTACCGCGTTTGCTCACAGTGGACTAAAAACAATAACATGTTGATGATTCTGAGCGCTGTTTGGACCTGTTTAAGTACAATAAAAAGAATTTTTTCATGCGATATGTGACAATGGATCAAACATGGATCCACCACTACACACCAGAATCAAATCGGCCCTTAGCTGAGTGGACAGCAGCCGGTGAAAGCCGCCCGAAGCGACCAAAGACACAACAGTCAGCTGGGAAGGGGGGGGGGGGGGGGGGGGTCCTTTGTATTTTGAGATGCGCATCGAATAATTTTAATCGACTATGCTGAGAAGGGAAAAACCATCAATAGCGAATATTATATATAGTTACTGGTGAGTTTGACGGCATAAATCGCAAAGACGTGGCCCCAAATGAACAAGAAAAAAGTGCTCTTTCATCAAGACAATGCACCGTGTCACAAGACATTGGTTACGATGGCAAAATTGTATGAATTGAAGTTCGAGTTGCTTTCTCATCCACCGTATTCTCCAGATTTGGCTCCAGCGATTATTATGTATTCGCAGACCTCAAAAAAATGCTCGAAGGAAAGAGATTTGACTCCAGTGAAGAAGTTATCGCCGAAACTGAGGCCTATTTTAAAGGCAACGACAAATCCTTCTACAAGAAAGGATAGAAATGTTAGAAAAGCTTTGGATTCGTTGTATCGCTCTTAAAGAAAGCTATATTGATGAATAAAGTCGAATTTTACAAAAAGAAAGTATTTTAAGTAGCTGCCAGTTCCAAAATATGACATTACAATGTAACTTGCCGTTTAAATCCGTATAATGGAAAAATTAATTTCCGCTTCTGAACGATTTTGTTGTTTGGCAGCCTTTTCTAGGACAAGGTAAGACTGGATGAAACGGTCCTCCACGATCGCGTTTGCTTTTTCTTTGACTTTCCGCACCACACCTACATATCACAGATATTATTCTCGTCATTCTGCATAAGTAGATTATGCATTTGCAAGAAAGTCGCGTTTTTTTTTTTTTTTTGGAAATTTTCACTATTTTATTGCATTGTTGAAGCGTACAACGATCCACTTTCTTTTACCCGATAGTTTTTATTTAACAGGTGTCAATACAACCACATTTATTTCGTTGACAGATAAAATATAGCACGTGGTTCAAATGACAGCTCTTAATGGAAAACCCCTTACAATCTGAATGTTACCAAAAGTTTAGAGGAAATGTGTGAAATAAGTCGGTAAAAAGTAACTCTCTTGTTGGAAAATATTAACATAGAGAAATCGGTCAACTGAGTTGCATAAAAAGAAACTGACAGAAATGCTGAGTTTCCAGTTATACATTCTTGAAACACCAATAGTTTATATTTTGCGAAAATGGTCAAAAATTACTTACAACACTGTATTGTAAAATAGATTCCTGGTGAAGTTCACGCGTATAAAACGTTTGGGCGTTTGTAACTAAGTAAAATCATTACAACATTGTTCACGAAGAGGCGCAGGGAAGACGTTTATAGCAACGCAAACTTGACGGATATTAACCATGCCAGTTACAAACACCACCAAACTTCTGGTTGCTTTAAATACCTAGCCTACGCTGCCGATCTATATTTTTGAGTTTGTGGTTGACGCCGGTAAGATTTTTCCAAATATTTTTATTTTATTGTGGTAAATATGAATTAAAATGAGTCTTGGATGTGTTTTTTTTATGTGCCATTCAAAATATTAGAAAAAAAAAAAATTTCACTCCGATCGGAGTAATCGGCATTGCAAGTGAAAATTTTTACTAGATGCCGAACACTCCGATCGGAGTGTCCAATTAAATAAGTAAAGAAATAATAAATCGAACTCATGAACTCAAAACATTTATTTCTAAATCATTTTTGTACATTTTTATGGTAATCCTCAAAGCAATTAAGGTAAAAACCTGGTTGTCCAGGGCACATTTTGCATTCATACACTGTTTGCTTTCTTATTTTATTTTTCCTGCATTCTTTGCGTTTCTTTCTGCTTACCCGTTTTGTTTCTTTAGTTCCTTTTTTTTCACTAACAATTTTTTCTACTTTGCTAATGCTGTGGACATTTATTTGGCCTGGAGGAATTTGCGGCAAATTAGTAATTGGTCGTCTGGCTAGTAAATTTCTTATGACATCCAATCGGAAGTCATATAATCGTAACTGGTCAGACCGCGAATATTTATTGTACAAAAAATAGGCGTTTATCATGCTCATTTGTAGCACATGCATGAATAACTTTTTGTACCACCGAATGGTTTTACGGCTGCAAGGATAATATGCCATCATTTGATCCTGTCTATCTATACCGGACATAAAAGCATTATATCCAATGATTGCGGAAGGTTTTTCAGATTCTTGATTTCTTTTGTTTTTTAAAAATGCCCATTTCGCTTCCAAATTCTGTTGAAATGTATTGAACATTGCGTTTATCGCGCCATTTTCCGACATGCACTCCATTGCAAAACATAGATTTATTCTCACCACGTTTTAAGTTTGCACTCATTACCTCTTTCGGATTATCTTTCCTCTCAGCTCTCAGCGTACCAGTGCAGTATGTATTTTGTTGAAGTAATTTCCTAGCTAAATAAACACTATTGTAAAAATTGTCTAGATAAACAGCATGTCCCACACCCAATTTTTCTTCCAATAAATGTAAAACAATCTTTTCAGTATGTCCGCTTCCACCATAAACATCTGTCGCACCTTCGTAGACACGAAATTTCAAAATAAGTCCATTAGGCTCTGTCAGCATGTATAACTTCATACCATACTTATGACGCTTATTCTTGATATACTGTTTAAACTGGAGACGTAAGTATAGTAAATAAGTACCATAGCTTCATCCAAAGACATCTCTCTTCCAGGATAGTAAATTTCTCCCATCTTGTTGTTAAAAAAATCTGCCACAAATCTAATCTTTCCTAGCCGATCTGCCGGATCCATATCTGGAGATATAAAAATACAAACACCTCAAGATAAGCAAAAATCTATTCCTTGACATATATTTTCTAAAAACAGGTAGATTAAATAGCGGATCAGTTTTCCAATAATCGTTAAGACGGCTCAAGGATATTGTGCCAGTGTGAAGTAACAGGGCCAAAAAAATTTTTAGTTCGTCAAGAGTTAAGATCTTTAAAATTAGTAATACGTGATTTTGTACTTGTTTCTGGGCGCAGCAAAACCTCGACTGCGTAAGAGTTCGTTCGTTCTACAATAGTTTGTAAAAAATCATCATCAATGATCATTTCGAAAAAATCGATAGGTGCACCCTGTCCTGGAATTTGCACCAATAATTTCCTGGGTTTTCTGGAACAAAATTTGTTATAACGCACCTCTGTCGTTCCATTTTATCTCATCAAGGCTAGGAAGTGTTTGATGTGGCCGAATAGGGTCTATAAAATTCTCTTCTTCGGACTCGGAGCTTGAATTTACATCACTATCGTCTGTGTCGGGTACGTAATGTTCGTCACTACTACCTCCGCTTTCTTCCAATAGCTGCAATAATTCAGTGTCAGCTTCTTTTTCTTATCATATACCTTTTTTTCATCACTACAATGTCTTTTTTTAATACCAGAAGGCCCAGGTTGATTGTCCATGTTGTACGGCAGATTGCAACCAAACCAAAAGCAAATCCGCGGAACCACTTAAGCACCTGTTAGAACTTGCGTTTTTAAGCAACGCCATCACTAGAAACACGTTTCATTACAACGCCGATGGAATACTAAAACGTTTCGTAAGAACGCATGTCGAACTCCGATTGGAGTAGACGGCGTTGGCGAAGAGACCCGACGCACTCCGATCGGAGTGGTCGGCAGTCAACCTGTTAAACAGCTAGCCTACATACATACATTTTCTATGTTCAGCGTTTTAAAATGGATCAGATCAATCCCTCCGTGTCACCTTGACAGTAGTAAAAATAGATTATTTTGATTTATGAAATAACCTCATTTCGAGAGGTTCACAAAAATTAACAGTTTGAAGAAGCATCCTTGCTTCTACAAATCGTTCAACACGAAATTTCGTCCTTAATTCTGGAAATTAATATTATAATTTACAACTTATTAATGGCAGGTTGTAAATAGTACAGTCCTCTACTGAAAAATAATTAACTATTTAAAGATTTTGTATCGCACGGCCATCTATTGCGGAAAACTTATATTATAGAGAGTCGAATTTGGACTATCGACCAGAAATCTACCGTTGAACGAAGGCATTGCATTATTAGGGATGAGAACGATGATATCGATACATTCTGCGTAATGGAGAAAAACATGTTGATTTTTATAACCATACCGTCCCTCATACCGACGAGTGGTAGAATGTACGTGTTGTTAGATTTCTAAAATTTAAAATACTTAATATTTTACCGGCTTTGACAAAATTATTACAACTTATCTAATAAGGTAAAATTATTGTGCATAGTTTGTTATCTAATACAGAAGAAAGTACACGTAAATAACATTATTACCAGGAACAGCTGAATATTTTCAAAATTTGTATTTTAATAGGTTATACGAGGGTTACCTTTTAAGTTTTTACAAAAACAATGAAAGAAAAAATTTTTTTTGTCTCTCAAAATATTTATCTTTGAGATTTATCCACTTTTTCATGCTTTCGAACCAATTCTGGAAACATTTTTTCCACTCTGAAGTTGGTACCTCAAAAACAGGGTCTTGGAAGGATGAAAATCGCTGTCCACGTATTTTGTTTTGACATTCGAGAACAATAACAAGTCGTTAGGCGATAAATCAGGTGAATATGGGCAATAAGACATTAACTCGATTTTTTCCCCGTCAAATAACACGGCCATATAAAAAAAAGTTCATTACCACGAACCTAAATATATAGATCTAGTGTATTTTTCAACGCTGATTTCGAATCCGCAGTTAAAAAAAGATTTATCGTGTCATTTTTTTGACCAGAAATATCCCTTGAAATGGGGTAAAACTATAATAATAATGTAATGACTAGAGACCGGATTATATGCAACATAAAAATCTTGAAATATGCATGCAAATATGCATGACAAATGCTTAAAATATGCATGAAAAGGGTCAAAATATGCAATATTAAATAATAATAAAAGTAGTAATTTTTAGTTTTTTATTTCAAAATCAGCATAAAATTAACAAAACAACATCGACGATGTTTAAATTTAATTAACAATTATTTCACATTTTTTAAAAATTATTTAACATTTCTATTCTTGTACACGTAAACAATAAGGTATTGTTCCAAATGTTGGGTAGTAAGATTGTGTCTTCGATCACTTAAAATATTTTTATAAGTGGAAAAAGACCGTTCCACATCCACTGGGGTAACTGGGCAGTATTTGAATTTGGATGCTATGTTAGCACTTATTGTTTCTGGCAAAAGTTCACCCGTCCCATTAATAAAACTGTCAATTTGACACAAAGGTTCAAAGCCTGGCTTATTGCACAAAATGTTTTCAAACTTTTCTTTAACTCTACGCGGGAATACATCTGGCAATGTGGAGTTTATTTGACGGATTTTATTCATTAACTGAATTAATTCGGTCAACGCCAAACCTTGAGTTTCAAGCTTTTTATTACCTGCAAGTATGTAGGAAAAGTGAGTGCTAATCAAAGCTATGTTTTTTTTTTAATATCAGAATCGTTAAATGCTTCCTTGGATTGACGAACTGCCGTAGCCTCTGCACTATCGAAGTCATTTACTACACCTTTGATGGCCTCGAAATGTTCATTGTAAAATAGTACAGCTTCAATCCATGTTCCCCACAGTTACCACTGGTTCGGGAGGTAAAGGCACGTTTGGCAGTTTTTCTTTATAGGCGGTATTGCGAGCAGGTGCCTTAAGAAACACTTTCTTTGCTGATGAAATCAGTTTATTTAGATTACCAAACGTGGATCGTACTTCTTCAGCGAGTCGATGGACTCCGTGAGCAAAACACGTCACATGAATTAAATTTGGATAAAATACTTGGAGGACTTTGGCTGCCTTGATCATATAGGGAGCAGCATCTGAGAGAAATATAAACACTCTCTCATCTGCAGAAGATTCTGGAAATATTTTCTTAATACCCTCATTCACAAATCTGGCGATCGTAGAATGATTTGTCTTATCAAGTTCTTTGCAGGCCACCAAATAGAAAGAAGAAGGCTCTAATCTTAATGCACCCACAATTAAATTCGCAATATAGCGACCACAACTGTCGGTAGTTTCATCAGCTGAAATCCAAATAATGTCATCCTTAAGTTCATTACGTATTTCTTCCAGAACATGTTGGTAAATTGTTGGTATGTAATTATTACGCAGTGTTAATTCGTCTGGTATTTTTTGATTCAAGCAATATTTTCGCAGAAAATCTTTGAATGTAGAATTTGTAAGTTTGTGGAGAGGAATATTACTTGCAAGCAATGCTTCGCATAAATCCATGCTAAAGTGGTTTTTTTTGTTTGCCTATAGAAGTGGAATCACTGCTACTTGCTGATGTTATAAGTTGTTGTCGTGGGCCTTCTTTTGCAATCCTGCGATATGAAGACTTGTCTTGACATGCTGGTCAATTTGAAACTTTTTTGTGCACGAAACATTTTTCTCGCAAACTCGACAATATAAAAACATTTCCGTCGTATGTAAATGTTCCAAGATAATCAGCTACCCACGAAGATACACTTTTTTTTGCGGGTGGCATGGTACACGTTAAACTTTAACACAACACGTTAAAAATTGCAAAAAGACTACACTGATGCAAGCGCGTCAACAATAATGTTAAAACTGATATCTTGTTTTAAAATAAAAATTCGTCTTCGAGAAAATTGTTTATTTGATCCACGCTCAAACAAATATTCTTAGAAACTAAATACTTATCACTTAATATCCCGACCAAGAAACGAAGGAATAACATACCGTCGTAATTTTGGGTATTCCCTTGGCACTATAACCTAATCGATGTTTAAACTATTGCAGGTAATGTTCCGGCGATAAGATCGGTTCCAAACGGCGACATTAACAATACCCTGAGCAATTCAATTGCCTAGTAATACCGAGAAATATTGTAAATATAGGGAAAATATGCATCATTACTAGATTTTGGGTAAAACATGCAATAATCAATGAGAATGGTCTAAATATGCAAATGCATATGAAAATATGCAAATGCATATAATTCGGTCTCTAGTAATGACACTTAATGAAGTGTGAACAGAGAATATGCACTCAAACCACAACAAGCTATTTCTATTAATTAAACCAAAATCCACCCTTATAGGTGGTGAAAAGTACCGCTAAAACTCAAATAACGCGCGTGAGTTTAAATAACATGTACAAAGGACAAATTCTTATAGCTTTTGGGACAAAATATCTGAATCTGGTGTGACAACCAGATATAATTCTTAAAGAGTTGACATTCACCCCTATAGGGTGTAAAAACCACTCTCACCTACGGAGATATCCCTCGCATAGTTTCAATAACAACGAAAAAGTTCAGGCTTCTGTAATTTTAAGCAGGGTGAACAAATATGGAGTAGATTCGCTTAAATCACCGATACACGACTATCAACTATCCTTAGAGGGTGGTAGAAACTACCCCTACGCTCTAATGGTCATGGATGTTACTGGAATTCGGAAAGGATCAAGTACTTTTATCACATTGTGCCAAACACTCAAGACATCTAGACTTCTTAATAAGGTCGAAAATCATCCCTAAGAGGTGGGAACTACCCCCTGGGATTGATGGATCCTAGAAATTCTATCATCTGAGAAAAAAATACAGGCTTTCGTAGTCTCAGGCAGAATGGACAAATACAGAGTTAATTCGTTCCAACCGCCGACACAGGACTAAAGTCTGCCACTAAAGACTCGTAAAACTACGCTCAAATGATTGTCTTATGCATGTCCGCGTTTGTCCTAATCTAGCTTTAATCTCTTCTTCTGATGGTGCGTTTTTTGAAATGATGGTTCCTAGATATTTAAATCTATCGGTTCCTTTGATTATTGTTTCGTTATCTACTTCTAGATTCTCCACGTTTCCCTCCTTTGTTGTTAGATATTCCGTTTTATCAAAGTTTATTGCTAATCCTGCTTTAGTGTATTCTTCTTTCAGTTTTCTTACCATATAACTGAAGTCTTCCTCATCTTGCGCTATGATTAGTTGGTCGTCTGCGAAACTTAGAGTATATAAGTAATCTTCTCGTATTGGGACTCCCATTCCACTACATTTTTGCTTCCATTTTTTTAATGTTTGTTCGAGGTATATTTTGAATAGTGTGGGGGATGTAGAGTATCCTTGTAATAGGCCTTTTGATGTTTGGAGTCTCTTCCCTATTTTATGTCCTATTTTTATGTTCACTGTGTTGTTTTCGTAGAGAGCTTTTACTGCGTTTATTAGTTCTTTGTCAATGCCTATTTCTTTCATTGCGTTCCATAATCTTTGTCTTGGTACTGAGTAATAGGCCTTTCTTATGTCTATGAAGGCTAAATGAACTCTATTCTTTGCCAGTTTTTTTTTTTCCATTGTTTGTTTTATAGTGTATATGTCGTCTATACATGATTTTCCGGCCGTAAAGCCTGCTTGGTCTTCTCCAATTTTTCCTTTTATATTTTCCTCCATGATATTTTTAATAATTTTTCCATACAAACGTCCCATACTCGATATTATGCTTAGGCCTCTATAGTTTGTGCATTTTCTGCGGTCTCCCTTTTTAAATATAGATACTATATAAGCTTTTGACCATTCCTCTGGTATTTTTTTCTCCATTTATCGCTCTGTGGAACATGTTTCTCAGCATTCGATGTAATTTATTAGACCCGTACTTAATCATTTCATTTACCACACCCCCAGGCCCTGCAGATTTATTATTTTTGAGTGTTTTTATTATCTTCTTTACTTCTTCATAGCTTAGTTATATCTCTTTTTTTTCCTTATTCTGTTTTTCTTCAGAGTTCTCTTCCTGGAATTCTTGTCTGTCTTCTGTTAGCAGCTTCTTATAATATTCTTCCCACTCGCTTTCTGGGATATACTCTATATACATCTTCTCTCTATTGTTGATCCTTAATGCTTTAATTATTCTCCATGACTCTGTGCTTCTAGTTCCTCCTATATACTGTTCTACATGTTCGCACGAAAATTCACCCATATATAGAGTAAAACCTACCCCCTTTGATGGAGAGACATCATAAGATCTAATAACTGGGAACAATCTTCATGCTTTTATAGCCTTAGAGAGCCACGATAAAGAGGAATAAAGTCCCAACCGCTGAGATAGAACAAGGGAGTACCTCTAGAATGTTTGTAGTAACTACCTTTATGCTCAAATGATGTACATCAGTGCTATTAAAACTAGGGAAAGACAATTTTTTTATTAAAGCGAAGTAAGTATTAACGATTCTACTCCTTCAATTTACACTTTCAACTATTCATTTAACTTATTCTCGCATTTTTATTCCCGATCCCTGGTTTCTCTTGAATTTTCCAGTTTTTTGAGACCCACATTCGGCATTACCTATTTTTACTCTCCCCCCCGAGTTTTTTATCCCTCTGTCCATTTTACCCACTCTTTATGCCTGAGACTACGAAAGCCGACATTATTTTTCTCAGATGCTAGAACTTCTAAGATACATCAATCCCAAAGAGTAGTTCCCTCCTCCTAAGAATGATTTTTGACCTTTAGGAAGATGATAATGAGGAAGTCTTGAATGTTTGTGGCACAATGAGATGAAAGTACTTGATCCTTTCCGAATTTCAGCAACATTCACGTACATTAGAGCGCAGGGGTAGTTTCTACCACCCTCTAAAGGTAGTTTATACTCGTGTATCAGTGGTTCAAGCGAATCTACTCCATATTTGTTCACCCTGCCTAAAACTAAGAGGATCGATTGAAAAGTTCGCGGCCTCAACAAAAAATAATTATAATATTTTTATTATAGTACCCTCAATAAGTTCATACCCTCTTTGGTTGTCACAGTGTAAAATTTTGTTACTGTAGAATTTGTGGTTTTTAGGTTAGAACGAGTTTAGTGAGACCAAGTGTAGCGTTTTTGGAAAAATGGAAAAAAATGAACAACGTGTGGTCATCAAGTAACTGTTTAAAAAAAGATTAACACCAAAGGAGATCCACGATGACATGAAAACAACACTAGTGGAATCTGCTCCGTCACTACTGTGAAAAAAAAACAACACTAGTGGAATCTGCTCCATCACTACTGTGAAAAAATGGATTGTAGAATTTAAACGTGGACGAGAGAGCACCGAAGATGATCCTCGCTCCGACCGGCCCATGGCGTCAACGATTGAAGAAAACATTGGCAAAGTGTGCAATCTCATATTGAAAGACCGTAGAACAGGGGTGCTCAAACTTGAACTGCTGGCGATTACCTCAATATTGTTAGAATACGATCGATCGACTCTGAGAGGCTGCAAGTAAGTGTGATGCAGGATTGTCGTCTAGGTAGGGTGTATCGTGGCATATATATTAGTTTTCCGCACAATATGCATTTTTTTAGTCAAGGTAAGTGTAGGTCTGCTCTAAAATGTCAATAAAAAACTCATAATTATTCAAAATTGCGAGTTTATTGGTTCTTACAAAACAAACGAATTCTAGTGTCTAAACTTAACTAAAGAGTGACTTTGGATGTTGAAGCGTGGCACTGCATGTCCTCAGCATACTTTTCATAAGATGGTACGTAATTACCGAGTGCTAATCGCAAGCATGATGACATATGTTCGTCAGTTAGTCGATTGCGATATTTTGACTTAATTATCTTCATTTCAGAAAATGCAGACTCGCACAAGTAGGTTGACCCAAACATTGCCGTCAGTTGAAGGGCGATTTGCCTTAGATTCGGATATTTATCTTCAGATATAAAACACCAGAATTTTGTATCAGATGCTGTGGCTTTGAGATGTATATCTGATATAATCTGCACTAACTCATTTTCAACAGAACATGAGTCCATGTTAAACTGACTTGCTATTTCATTAGCTAATTCCTCAATGCTTTTACACGAAAAAGGATAACTCATAAATGATACGATATTTGCCAATTTACTGAAATCATAAAAAACGTATTTCGAATTGGCCTAAAATATTTGATAATTCTGCCTCATAAATATCATAATTCAACTGAGGAATCTTTGCTTTCAAAGACGGAAAATTTTTCAGATCCTTTCTTTTCAGTTGATCTATCATAAGTTGCAATTTACTTTTGAATGCGTTTATTGCGCTAATCATCTCAATAATAGTTTTTCCTTTACCTCGAAGCTCCAAATTAATGGTGTTTAAATGCATTGTGATGTCTGTCAAAAATGCCAAATCAGTCAGCCATTTTCCGTTTTTCAGCATCTGAGTGTCATCACCTCTTTCGTCCAGAAAAGCTGTTATTTCGGGCAATAATTCTTGAAACCTTTCTAGGAATTTTCCGCGACTCAACCACCTGACGTCCGTGTGAAGAACTAAATCAGTGTGTTCAGCTGACTCACTATCTTCCAACTGCAATTTAAAGAGCCGTCGTTGCCGAGCTACGTGCACGGATAGACTTCACAATTTTTATTGCAATGCCCATAATCTTCTCCATGTTTAGAACTTTTGAACACAAAACTTGTTGATGTATAATGCAATCGAAGAAGAAAAATGAAGGGAAATCATCATTAGCTCGACACAATGCCACAAAATCGTTTTTGTTTCCAGTCATTGCTGGTGCTCCATCGGTTGTAATGCACACTAGTTTATATATTGGTAGCTTGTAGTTTGTTACAAAATTGAAGAAAACGTCATATATATCTTCGCCACGGGTCTTTCCTTTCAGAGGAATCATTGTCAAAAACTCTTCCTTAGCCGACATGTCACTGAATACCATTCGAATAAAAATACACAGCTGGGCAGTGTCTGTCATATCGGTGGATTCGTCGAACTGTAAAGAAAAGTATGTACATTCCTTGATATCATGTTTTAGTTTATCTGCCATGTCCTGACTCATGACTTCAACACGCCTTGTGACAGTCGGACGAGATAACTGAAGTTATCTAATAGCAGACATAATCTCTGTTTTATTTTTAAAATCTCCAAATAAAGTCTCACCCGCTTCAATAAATGCTTCCTTCCAACCAATCCATCATCAAATGGTTTCTTGTGTTTCGCCAATATATGAGATATTTTAAATGACGCGATCGTTGCAGCTTTTGATTGTTTGGCTGGTCTTGTGAACATGGTTTGTTCTTTTTTCAAAACAAGTTATCAAATCACGTACTTTTCGTTTTCTTAATTCACTCTGTGACGGAAAATCCTTTTCATAGTTTTTATGAACCGTTTTATGATGCCTCTCTAAGTTCCCACGCTTAGGTATTGCAACTGACGCACGGCAAATGAGACAAATGCACTTATCCTTTACCATACAAAAGAAAAATTCTTCCTCCCAATCGTTATTAAAATGATAAGTTTTACTTTTTTCGCCGCACTCATTTTGGACTATTTATTAATAAATTTTGTATCGATGTATCGCCTTCAAGTTATAACTCAGACTAACTCCTATTCCTGCAGGCGCAATACGAACGAAGTCTCGAATGTTCCCGCCAAACACGCCGCCCGAAGTTTCTAGAAAAATCGGCGGGAATCAAAAACGCGGCTTTTCTTTGACAAGTACCGCGCGTTCCTTTGATAAAGCCGCCTTTTGCCGCTAGCAGCGGGTTATTACGATAAAAGAAAGTGATGAGGGGGTTATTCTGGCCTAATTGTGGATCGAATAAATTTTAGTAGTTTATTCATTACATTTTGTTTTAGTTACCTAAAACAAAATCTTGTGAATAGTTCTATGTCGGAATTTTTTTCTCGAGATCGACTCAAAAAGCACTCGCGATCGACCGTTTGAGCACCCCTGCCGTAGAATGACTATCAGGGAGACTGCAGACACTATAGGCATCTCATATGAACGAACACAAAACATCATTGCCAACGAACTCAGATTTTCTAAGGTTTTCACTAGGTGGGTCCCCAGATTGCTTTCAGTTGAACAAAAACGATTTCGACTCGCAAGATTTTCTTAACAGGTTTGTGACAATGGACGAAACCTGGGTTCACCACTATACTCCAGACTCAAAACAGCAATCCAAGCAGTGGAAAAAATCTGGTGAATCGACTCCAAAGAAAGAGAAGGCAATTCTGTCGGCTGGAAGAGTGATATTATGGTGGTGGACTACCTTCCGAAAGGCGAAATAATAAACTCGCCTTACTATTGCACCCTTTCGCGTCGTTTACGTCAAGAAATTAAAGGGAAACGCTCAGAATTACTGAGAAAGAAAGTTTTGTTCCATCAGGACAAAGCTCGCGTTCACAACAGTCTATGGCTCAAATTCGTGATTGTGGTTTCGAATTGCTGACCCACCCGGTTTCTTCTCCTGATTTGGCACCTTTCGACTTTCATCTATTTCCAAAACTAAAAAAAACACCTCGGTGGTCAGAAATTTTTATCAAATGAAGAAGTCGAAGCTGCAGTTAACCAGTATTTTGAAGACTTTGAGAAATATTTTTCCAAACAGGTGTGGAAGCTTTGGAAAGCAGGTGGAAGAAGTACTTAGAGCTAGGTGGAGATTACGTCGAAAAATAAAAATATTTTTGTACGTATTTTATTTTGTTTTCTTGACTAGGCCGCGAACTTTTCAATCCATCCTTGTACAAACGACTGATCTTTTTTCATCGTTATGGAACCTTATGAAATACCTCCGTAGGTGGAAGTGGTTTTTACACCCTATAGGGGCGAGTCTCAACCCATTGTTGTCACACCAAATTCAGATATTTTGTCCTAAGAGCTACAAGAATTTGTCCTTTGTTCATGTTACTTAAATTCACGCGCATTATTTGAGTTTTAGGGATACTTTTCACTCCCTACAAGGGTGGATCTTAGTTTAATTAATAGAAATAGCTTGTTGTAGTTTGAATGCATATTCTCTTCTCTAGACTATAAAATATCTACCATTTTTCACACTTCATTAAGAGTCATTTCTAGTGACCGGATTATATGTATTATGTATGCATATTTAGACCATTCTCACCGATTATTGCATATCTTACCCAAAATCTAGTAATGATGCATATTTTCCCTATATTTACAATATTTCTCGGTATTACTAGGCAATTTAATTGCTCAGGGTATTGTTAATGTCGCCGTCTGGAACCCATCTTATCGCCAGGACATTATCTGCAATAGTCTAAACATCGATTAGGTTATAGTGCCAAGGGAGTACCCAAAATTACGACGGTATTTTATTCCTTTGTTTCTTGGTCCGGATATTAAGTGATAAGTAGTTAGTTTCTAAGAATATTTGTTTGAGCGTGGATCAAATAAACAATTTTCTCGAAGACGAATTTTTATTTTAAAACAAGATATCAGTTTTAACATTATTGTTGACGCGCTTGCACCAGTGTAGTCATTTGCAATTTTTAACGTGTTGTGTTAAAGTTTAACGTGTACCATGCCACCCGCAAAAAAAAGTGTCTCTTCGTGGGTAGCTGATTATCCTGGAACACTTACATACGACGGAAATGTTTTATATTGTCGAGTTTGCGAGAAAAATGTTTCGTGCACAAAAACGTTTCGAATTGACCAGCATGTCAAGACAAGTCTTCATATCGCAGGATTGCAAAAAAAGGCCCACGACAACAACTTATAACAGCAGCAAGTAGCAGTGATTCCACTTCTATAGGCAAACAAAAAAACCACTTTAGCATGGATTTATGTGAAGCATTGCTTGCAAGTAATATTCCTCTCCACAAACTTACAAATCCTACATTCAAAGATTTTCTGCGAAAATATTGCTTGAATCAAAAAATACCAGACGAATCAACACTGCGTAAAAATTACATACCAACAATTTACCAACATGTTCTGGAAGAAATACGTAATGAACTTAAGGATGACATTATTTCGATTTCAGCTGATGAAACTACCGACAGTTGTGGTCGCTATATTGCGAATTTAATTGTGGGTGCATTAAGATTAGAGCCTTCTTCTTCCTATTTGTTGGCCTGCAAACAACTTAACAAGACAAATCATTCTACGATCGCCAGATTTGTAAGTGAGGGTATTAAAAAAATATTTCCTGAATCTTCTGCAGATGAAGGAGTATTTATATTTCTCTCAGATGCTGCTCCCTATATGATCAAGGCGGCCAAAGTCCTCCAAGTATTGTATCCAAATTTAATTCATGTGACTTGCTTTGCTCACGGAGTCCATCGACTCGCTGAAGAAGTACGATCCATGTACGGAAATGTAAATAAAACTGATTTCATCAGCAAAGAAAATGTTTCTTAAAGCACCTGCTCGCAATAACGCCTATAAAGAAAAACTGCCAAATGTGCCTTTACCTCCCGAACCAGTGGTAACTCAATGGGGAACATGGGTTGAAGCTGTACTATTTTACAATGAACATTTCGAGGCCAACAAAGGTGTAGTAAATGACTTCGATAGTGCAGAGGCTATGACAGTTCGTCAATCCAATGAAGCATTTAACGATTCTGATATTAAAAAAAACATAGCTTTGATTAGCACTCACTTTTCCCACATACCTGCGGGTATTAAAAAGCTTAAAACTCGAGGTTTGGCGGTGACCGAATCAATTCAGCTAATGAATAAAATCCGTGAAATAAACTCCACATTGCCAGATGTATTCCCGCGTAAATAACCCAGGCTTTGAACCTTTGTGTCAAATTGATAGTTTTATTAATGGGACGGGTGAACTTTTGCCAGAAACAATAAGTGCTAACATAGCACCCAAATTCAAATACTGCCCAATTACCTCAGTGGATGTGGAACGGTCTTTTTCCACTTATAAAAATACTTTAAGTGATCGAAGACACAATCTTACTACCCAACATTTGGAACAATACCTTATTGTTTACGTGTACAAGAATACAAATGTTAAATAATTTTAAAAAATGTTAAATAATTGTTAATTAAATTTAAACATCGTCGATAACTTGTTAATTTTATGCTGATTTTGAAATAAAAAAAGTAGAAATTACTACTTTTATTATTATTTAATATTGCATATTTTGACCCTTTTCATGCATATTTTAAGCATTTTTCATGCATATTTGCATGCATATTTCAAGATTTTTATGTTGCATATAATCCGGTCTCTAGTCATTACATTATTATTATAGTTTTACCCCATTTGAAGGGATGTTTTTGGCCAAAAAAAATGACACGATAAATCTTTTTTTAAACATAGAAGCGTCGAAAAATACATTAGATCAATATATTTTGGTTCGTGCTAATGAACTTTTTTTTTGTGTGCGAAATTGGTGATAAGTCGAACAA
Organism: Pachyrhynchus sulphureomaculatus; assembly: GCA_019049505.1. Taxonomy (NCBI): domain Eukaryota; kingdom Metazoa; phylum Arthropoda; class Insecta; order Coleoptera; family Curculionidae; genus Pachyrhynchus; species Pachyrhynchus sulphureomaculatus. Next base: position 141,966,925 of record CM032453.1, on the reverse strand, counting down.
ATTGTTATTAATAATGATTTTATTACGAATAATTTACAATTAATATTTATAAACAGAAGCAATATCCTTTAAAAAGCTGACAAATTGGTCGTCTTCATTCTTCCTAAAGTTCTTCCAGGATAAATGGTCGAGACGTGATTGAAGATGGTTTAATGATACTCCCCTCATTTTCTTTAAGATGTAAATTTTGGTATCAACCCACGACCGTTCAATTCCTTGTGTATGAACTCCGGTGAGCGGATCAACATAATTTTGCTGGTGATTAACAGTTTGATGGTTGAAGCCCCGTCTGCCAAGATCCTTAATCCTGGCCACTCGTTTAAATGAATTACAAATTGAAACTGAACCTCTTTTTCTATAAATGACATTTATGTGTTTTCATCTCTCCTTTCCACCATAAAATATCGCACATTTCGATTTGTTTTCAAACTAAAAATCCACGGTCCATCTATTCGTGTATCATGGTTTCGATTGTTTTGCACCGGTGCATCGCTATCTTCAGATTCAGATTGTTGATCACCTTGTAAGAGCCTTCCCCTGTTATATTTTCGGTAACCCGTGAATCGGATAGGATCGTTGTTGCTGCCGATTAATTGTCTTCTGCGATTGACTGACACAATTGAGGAGCACACTCTGCGGCACATGTTGTACCAATTATGGTATGTGACGACCTTCCAGTCACTTTTTCACATGTTTTACTCGGAATACCATGCACGATATTAACACCAATTCCAAAGCAACATAAGCTTAAATTACTTCAAATCCGTATAATGGAAGAATTCATTTCCGCTTCTAAACGATTTTGTTGATTGGTAGCTTTTTTGTAGGACAACGTAAAACTGAACGAAATACTCCTCCACTCCTTTTTCTTTGCCTTTCCGCACCACACCTATCACAGATGTTATTTTCGTCATTCTACATAAGTAGATTATGCCTTTGGGAAAAAAGTCACGGCTGCAAAGTGATATTAATATAAAAATCTCGCAAAAGCATGGCTTTTTTTAAAATATACGCATCAGCAACTTGTCATTGTCATTATTAACGAAACTTACCCTATTATTTTATCGCTTTGCTTCGAAATGTATTTATTGCGGTAGACCGCAGGCAACAATTAAGATTTGCAGACACACTACTGTGACCCCCAATTGTCAATGTAACGCCACAAATTTCGTTGACAGATAAAAAATAGCATCTGGTTCAAAATGACAGCTCCTAATAGAAAACCCCTTACAATTTGGATGTTACCAAAAGTTTAGAGGAAAAGTGTGAAATAAATCCGCAAAAAGTAACTCTCTCATTGTTAGAAAAAAATATTAACATAGAGAAATCGATCGACTGAGTTACATAAAAAATAACCGGTCAAGTGCAAGTTGAACTTGCGCAATTAGTGTTCCGTACGTTGATTGCTTTTAAAATAAAAAAAATTTGTTACAGAGGTATAAAATGATCAGTGACTTCACAAAATACACCCCAAATGAGTTTTCAACAAAGTTTGACTCCAATCCTTACTGAAATCTGATGACCTTGAAATTTTTGTTTTTTTTTATATACTAGATAAATTATTAAAGTTAATGCACTCGTGATAATTTTCGTTCAATCTACACCCCGTGGAGAATATTCCAGAATTTTTTCGAAATTTTTTGATAAGTACTTTTCGAGATAAGGCGCGGTACGGCGATTTTCGCGAATTTTTAAAAATAATACAAAGAAAAGTGCGCGCAAGTATAATATTATATATATATTTTTTACTCGTGTTTTCACAAGCTTTCATTTGACACCACACTCGATGACCTAGTAAAAAAATTTTTTTTTCACTTCCGACTTCACCCCCCAAAACTAACCCCTTAAGTCAAAAGTTAATTCTCAAAACTACATGGCTCTGATGAGGCCATCAATTCCTATATTATTACCAAATTTCACCTTTCTATGTCAAATAGTTTCGGAGAAAATCGGGTGTGACAGACAGAGAGACAGACACCGAAGTGATCTTATAAGTGTTCTGTACGGAACACTAAAAACTAACAGAAATGATGAGTTTCCAATTGTACATTCTTGAAACACCACTTTATATTTTGCGAAATTGGTTAAAAATTACTTACAACATTGCATTGTAAAATAGATTCCTAGTAAAGTTCAACCGTATAATAAAACGTTAAACAAACACTATGGACGTTTGTAACAAAGTAACATTTTACATTGTTAACGTAAAGGGCAGGGAGGACGTTTAAAGTAACCAGAATTGGACGGATAGGGGATGGCAATCTGAGATCGATTAATCGAAGAATCGATTTTTTAGGGTCAAAAAAATCGATTTTTGAATCGATCCTGTGAATCGAACTCAGACATCCTAAAATCGAAATTCAATTCGACTTTCAACACAACTGCGACCAGCTGTTCTTCGTTGTTTTGAGAAGATATGAAAGTTGCTATTTTGAGCTTCCGAGAGGGCAATTATCTCTAGGCTCGTTCCATAGGTGCCATTTTCCCTCATATAGTTATAGTAGTTATTGAAGTCTTTCATATCGTTGTCTTCAATTAATGAAAATGTCAAAAGTTCCGACCAGTGTTGTTGTATAAAGCAACCTCTCGAAGTCTTTCATGATGGTTTTGGTGGCCATATAAATGTAAGCTAACTGCACGGAAGAGGCAATTTCCATCACCTACATTGTCAGATCTCGTAAAACTATCGGGAGTAGTTTCGGCTGAGGTGGTTGTTTGGATCGTCTGTGGTTGTTGTTGTTGTGGTGGTACTGTAGCTGTTTGTACGACACGGGTCCGCCTCCTCAACACCCTGCCATTATCACTATTATAATTATTATTATTCGACATAGTGTTTCCACGAGTATCCTAGGAAAGAAGGGTCGACTGCGGCAGAGCCTGGATGCCACAGCAAGGCTACTGATTCCCGGAGGGCGCCCGGTATCCGGGGGAACCGTTCACGACTCATAACGCTGAGCCATTCACCTTCTCGGCACGGTAAACACCTTAAGATTGCGTTTTTGTTACACATAATCTGGACAACACCAAGACAGCACAATATGAGTCAGGTACCTCGGGATCGTCAATGCCCGTACTAGGAGAATCCTGGGATTCCCCTAGCCCCTGAGGGCGTACAACGCTTTTCAAGTAGTCTTATATATGGAGAATATCCTCCCTTTGGAATAATTTGCCCAGCGCCGTGTTTCCCACCGAGTACAATTTACAGCAATTCAAGAACAACGTGAATTGCTTTTTCAGTACACGTGCCGCTCCTGGGGCGCTTTAGGGACTTCCCTGCAGCACGTGTACTAGACCCATAAAAAAAATATATGTCTAACTGCAGTTGTTTGAACCGACACACATAATAGCCAAAGCTACATGGGGTTGACAGGTCACTACATACATGAAGGTAAATTAATGAGCACAAATTTTGGCGTGTCTGCTCTAACAGAACCTCACAAAGCTGACTATTTAAATGTCTTATTTTTCTAGTATAGTAATGATTACCTGATTTAAATCAGGTAATCATTACTATGCCAGAAAAAAATGGGACATTACAACGGATAAACGAGTAGCTTTTCTGATAATGGCGCGAATATGGTTAAAGCTGTCGTAAATGTTTACGGCAAAAACCAAACATTTGCCATGCTTCGCGCATACATTGAATTGAAAAGCACAAGAAAACAAAACTAAACCTTTGGCACTCATTCAATCTGTGTGCACTTGATGGAATTCTATCTACTAACAACTGGAACGGTTTGTTCAACAGTCAGAAGTTGTAGCGCCAATATTACTTTAACACTCAAAAGCACCGGCAATGCTAACTGCAGGGCAGTTAGACAGTATAAAACATCTCATAAATATTTTGAAACCGTTAGAAACTACAACTAAAAAAATATCAGGAGCAGAATATGTGACAGCCAGCAAGATCATATCCATCATATCTTGTCTTACAGAAACATATAACGAAATGAAAACTCAAACGGAACTAAAACAAAGATTTTAATTATTGAAGAATTAAAAAAGAGATTTGGAACTGCACAGCAAGTCTATTCACTTTTCTGACAAATTAGCCTATGCCAGAGCAATAAATAAAGTAAATTCATTAATTTTAAGTACAAAGGCACAACAATTAATTCAAAATGAAACTGTGGATGAGGAAGAAGCAGGAACAAGTAACAAAGAAAAAGGAATTTTGGATTTCCACAACTTACTAGTTAAAAAACAACTCTCTGCAAATAATTCACATGTACAGGAAGGTTATCGTTTAAAAAATAAATAATTTAAGCACTATTTATCCCAGGTAGTTGTGCACTTGAAGTGTGACCCAATATTTTTCTGGCAGGAACAAAATACCTCTATGTCACAGTAAACATACTACAGTAGCGAAACTGAGTTCCAATTTGGTGACCAGATTTTGATGGCGCGTGCGTTGACGGGTCCTTTTTCAAAATGGCCGCTCAGTGTTTACATCCGATCTCGGAATGTGTCTTTGGAAATGTATTGTCCATCGTTTCTTGATGTGACTGCAGTTTATATGAATATAAAGACAGAAGGAAAAGAGAGTTTGTAGAAAAAGAGAATTAAAAACGTTTGTAAGTGAAGAGAATCGAAAAGGTTGAGAAACAATTTTTATAATCATGGGGAAAGGAGGGTTATTGTTGTGCCGTTGAGAATTGGAATATTCCATATAATTATTTTTGCAAATTATTTGTTCAAGTCACACTTTTTTATGCTCTAAAATTTCTAACTCAATCAGAGCGCGCTAAGACTATTATTCTAAATCATAACTAAATTTAATTATGCCTTATTTACATCACATGTAATCATCAACAGTATTATCCGTCAAAGTTTAAGTTGCTGCATTAATGATTTTTTTTTGCAGTTCCTCTGTTTTTAGTTGAAACAGTGATTTCATAGAAATCTGGTATGCGATTAAAGTTGGAGTTGTTGATTATCTTAATAAATCTCTATTGCTTGCTTTCACAAGACAACTTTCCACTATCTTAAATGCATTTTTGAAAAAATACAATATGCATGAAACAATATTATCATTACTAATGTACATTTTGTTTAGGCGTATTTGCTCAAGAGACGGCCTTCCAGGGAACCTTGATTGATTTAATAAAATGTTCGTATTGGTAGAGTGATTTGGTCATTAAAGCTTGAAATTTATTTCTAAACTTAGTTCGGCTGGTTATTTAAAAATCCTGACGTGATTGCTCAATTCTGACCTCGAATTCGGTTTCAGCGCCTAAAAATACATACAGGTATAGCGATCTGTTTGGTAGTGAAAAACTTTTTTTTGTGTGCCTGTGTAATTCTTTTATGACTAATAAATAATCCTCCAAATTCTGGTTTTTAGAAAGATTTATTTTTGTGTAAATTAGTATTCAGTTATTTAAAACTATTTATATTTGACAAATTATAAATAAAACATATTATTTTTTTTCTAAAAGGTGTATTCTCAAGAGGCTTCTAGTTTTTAATAACTTCATCTGAATTAATTGTTTGACACACATTTTCTAATAATAAACCTGATAAATTCAACACTGTTTAATTGCAAGTACAATTAATACTCTGAAAGTGACTTTTTTTCTATTTTTCTCTATAAATTACTATGCTCCTTTTTCATGCCAATCTTTCAAAAGCTTCTGTGAATATATTGTAAGGAATACAGAACCTATAACAACATATTTATTATTTTCAAATTTTAGACAGTATATTTTATTTTCTTATAAGCTGGGTTTGAAAGTTTAAATATTAAGTGTCGTGTTGAGATCACAAAACCACTAGAGAATGGGATTATTGAAATAACTGATATAAATGGATTATTGAAACAAATATGCTATTAAAATAAGAAAAATTTTTTAAAGTGATTCCAAAGAAATTTTTGTAATATGATTTTGTCAGATGATGTGTGCCAGAAGGTAAAATATTCTGAAAATAAGTTCGTTAAATGGACAGTACACCTAATCGAAGTCCATTTTGATGGTAATTATGGTTACTATTAAAATTTTGAAGATTTAGTTACCTGTTATTAATATTCCTCCTAAAAAGAACTTATTTCTATTGTTGTATACCTATATTATAAAATTAAATATAGTTATTTTCCTTTTAAACTGTAATTGATAATACTCAGTATATATGAGTCAATCATTTCTCCTAATGAAGCTAATATGGTTAGCGAAACGCGCGTCGAGTGCAAAAATAAAGTGTTTGGTGTAGTGGTGATATATACTGAGTAGTGTCATTGTGCCAAAGATTCCACATTCCCAATATAGTTGTAATTGACAAGTCAGCTTGGTCATAACTAAGTATTGTATGTAACTATAATTACGAAATTACTGTACTGACTCTTTGATCTAAATATTAATTCATTGTAAATAAAAGTAAGCGTTAATTACATTATTAAAAAGCAATACAGATAACAGAACACAAAATGGTATAGAACTTCTAAGAATCATTCACATAGAAAATAGAGGTCTATACATATACGTTCATAATTCATTAATAATATTATATTAACCTTTCTCGAAGTTACACAATATAGTTTTGTAGTTTAAGAAAAAATAAGTACCAAAAAAGTAGATACAGTGTTTTTTAATTAACGAGAGATCTATGACACCAAACCACACAACACTGCTTAGAAAAAATGCTCTTATTTTAGAAGATGTTGACATCTTAGTAATGACAATTAAAATTAAATTAATTTAGTCCTTAAAAAAACATCTTTAATCACAAATTTACTTGAAAAATGATGTAAATAAAAACTTTAACCTCAAACAGTGACGTTTAACTTTGATAGACTTTTGAATTCTTGGATAAGGTTATTAAAAACTGAAGTTGAATATGAAGAATTCCATCAAATACCTTCCTACCAAGTTTTTCACCTGTATTCATTTATTTTGTAACAAAGTGCTCCATTCTTTTTGTTTTTTTTTTATATTACTCATGCTGCATTAACTTTTATATTACTCATGCTGTATTAAATATCAAACCAAAAGTTTTCAAACATTTCTATATCTATGATTTTGAATGATAAAGCTTTACACAACTTTATTTGTATTTCAAATCTCGCGCTTTTCCACTTTTAACATGGCGGATTGCCACGTGACCTTCTGAAAACGAACCTGATTTTCCTATGCGATTATCCTTGAGTTTCGCTACTGTATAGTGTGTTTACTGTGTCTATGTACTATTCCATTCGCTCAACGGCCATTAAATACATGTATATTGTGGGATCATCTGTTCCATGTGAGCGTCTTTTTTCGGTCGCTGCGCTGGGAAAACATAGCAAATTAAGAACGAAATCGGTTGGATCCCAATAGATTAAGCTTAGATATTAAATACTGGGAATTGTAAATTATATATGATTGATAACAATTTGAATTCTTTATTCTTTCAATAAATAAAAAATAGAATAATAACCGGTCAAGTGCAAGTTAAACTTGCGCAATTAGTGTTCCGTACGTTGATTGCTTTTAAAATAAAAAAAAAAATTGTTACAGAGGTATAAAATGATCAGTGACTTCACAAAACACACCCTAAATGAGTTTTCAACAAAGTTTGTTTCCAATCTTTACTAAAATCTGATGACCTTGAAATTTTTGTTTTTTTTTATATACCAGATAAATTATTAAAGGTAATGCACTCGTGATAATTTTCGTTCAATCTACACCCCGTGGAGAAAATTCCAGAATTTTTTCAAAATTTTTTGATAAGTACTTTTCGAGAAAGGCGGGGGACAGCGATTTTTCGCGATTTTTTAAAAATAATACAAAGAAAAGTAAGCGCAAGTATTACATTATATACATATTTTTAACTCGTGTTTTCACAAGCTTTCATTTGATACCATACTCGATGACCTAGTAAAATTTTTTTTTTCACTTCCGATTTCACCCCCCAAAACTAACCCCTTAAGTCAAAAATTTAACTCTCAAAACTACATGGCTCTGATGAGGCCGTCAATTCCTATATTATTACCAAATTTCAACTTTCTATATTAGATAGTTTCGGAGAAAATCGCGTGTGACAGACAGACACCAAAGTGATCTTATAAGTGTTCCGACGGAACACTAAAAACGATGTTTCATTGAAAATAAGTTTTTTCATACTTATTAATACTTAATTTTTTTAAAACTATAGCTGAGTAAATACAGTTAAAATAAAAATGATAGATAGAAGATAGATTTTAGGATTTTCCATGTTTCCGTACAGAAGGTCCAAAAAGATCGATTTTTGAGAAATCGATCTTTTGAGTCTCGATTTTTTTGTGAATCGATTCAAAAATCGATCTTTGTTTTAAAGAATCGCCATCCCCTAGGACGGATGTTAACCATGCCAGTTACAAACACCACCAAACATTTCTGGTTGCTTTAAATATCTAGCCTACCACTTTTCTTGTCCAGTGTTTTCAAATAGATCATCGCTTCTCGTTTAACCTTCAATAATAACAGCAAAAACCGCTTTTATTTTTTGTTAATGAAATAACCTCCTTTCGAGAGGTTCACAAAAATTAACAACGAGTACTCTAAACTAGAGTCATCATATTTTCAAATCCAAGGTTTTACTCATAAATTCTGGAAATTAATATTATAATTTACAACTTATTAATGGCAGACTGTAAACAGCACAGTCCTCTATTGAAAAATAATTAATTATTTAAAGATTTTGTATCGCACGGCCATCTATTGCGAAAAATCTATATTATAGGGAGTCGAATTTGGACTATCGACCAGAAATCTATCGTTGAACTAAGGCATTACATTACTAGGGATGAGAAAGATGGATTGATATCGATACATTTTGTGTAATGGAGAAAAACATGTTCAACTGATTACTGTTAATTTTATAACTAACAAAAATTATTTTTATGCAAGGCTCCGCATATTTACATTTATACTTGATCCAGCATTAAAAGTGGACTCAAACTTGGGCGACTAATTTACCCTACTACCGACGTGTAATGATTTGGTGGAATGTACGCGTCGTTAGATTTCTAAAATTTAAAATACTTAATATTTTATCAGCTTTCGCAAAATTATTACAACTTATCTAATGAAGTATGACGAGTTTTCGTTTTTGAAACACTTTATTTCTTGCGAAATTGTTTAAAAATTGAAGAAGTTCACGAGTATAAAACGTTTAACAAATATTATGGGCGGCGTTTGTAATTAAGTAACAAATTATTGTACAGGGTGAGTCAGACAGAGTAAAGTTCATTATCTCATTTGTTTCGGGAATGACGAAAAAATGTTATATACAATAGTTTTAGGGATTGCTAAGGTGCACAGTTTAAAATTATTTTTGAATATACAGGGTACTTGAAAAAAGTGTGGCCGATATAACATATGTTTTTTTTTAAATAGAACATCCTATTTTCTAATTTATTTTTAAATTCTGCGTAAAATTTTATAACTTTTTCAAAAATAATGTTATATACCTAAACCTAGCAGTTTTTCATTTCAATTTTTTTTAAAAAAAAAAATACTAGTTTTCAGTTTTGTAAAAATTGCCAGTAGCGCCATTGTTTCTGAAGGTGGAATACTCATAATTGGTAAGAGCGTTCTATAGAGATGAAAAAAAAAGATATATGTAAAGAAATTTGAGTAACATGCTACAGGGTGTTCAAAATAAATTTATGCATTTCGACACATGGCACACCCTGTATATTATTATTTTTTCTGATAGATTTTACAAAACCCTCTAACTCTTATTAAGTATGTCATATACCTATTTCTAATAGTTTTCGATTTATTTTGAATTTAAATGTTTTCAAAATAGCGTAAGTGTATTAAAAAACAAGGGTAAAAATTGAAAAATTCAAAATAAATCGAGAAACTATTAGAAATAGGTATATGACATACTTAATGAAAGTTGGAGAGTTTTGTAAAATCTATCAGAAAAAATAATAATATACAGGGTGTGCCATTTAAAAAATTTGAAATTTTTCAATTTAAAATAGTCGAAATGCATAAATTTATTTTAAACACCCTGTAGCATCTAACTCAAATTTCTTTACATATATATTTTTTTCATCTCTATAGAACGCTCGTACCAATTATGAGTATTCCACCTTCAGAAAACAATGGCGCTACTGGCAATTTTTTACAAAACTGAAAACTAGTATTTTTTTTAAAAAATCGAAAAATCGGAAAAACTACTATGTTTAGGTATATAACATTATTAATAAAACAGTTATAGAGATTTACGCAGAATTTAAAAATAAATTAGAAAATAGGTTGTTCCATTTAAAAAAACATATGCTATATCGGCCACACTTTTTTGAAGTGCCCTGTATACTCAAAAATAATTTTAAACTGTTAACATTCCCTAAAAACTATTGAATTTAATATTTTTTCGTCATTCCCGAAACAAATGAGATAATGAACTTTACTCTATCGTTGACTCACCCGTACATTGTGTGCGAAAGGACGCAGAGAGGATATCTACCGCGACCAGAATTTGGTGGGCATTAACCATGCCAATTAAAATAGTCAACTTAATGCCACCAAACTGGTTGCTATAAACATTTTAAGAGTGTTTTTTTTAACGTTTTAAAAAAAGTTACTTATAACAGCACCGCAAGTTGTGTTAAATTTATTTACAAAAATAACCTCTTTTCGCGAGGTTCACAAAAATTATGAAAAAAAATTCCCTTAGGAATTAGCCTTTAAAGTTTCGTTCATAAATTCTGAAAATTAATATTACAATTTACAACTTATTAATGGTAGGCGGTAAATAGCACAAGCCTCTATCGAAAGATAAATGAACTATTTAAAAATTTTGTTTCGAACTGACATCTATTGCGAAAAACAAAAACTATATTATAGAGAGTCGAATTTGAACTATTGACCAGAAATCTACCGTTGAACGAAGGCATTGCATTACTAGAGATGAAAACGATGGATTAATATCGATACATTTTGTGCAATGGAGAAAAAATATATTCAGTTGGTTACCCTACTCAGTATATAACACCACTACACCAAATTTTTTCACTCGATGATTGACTAAAGCTAAACTACAAATCTACCCTATGTTTACTTAGCCTAACATCTGAATTACTCAGGCGGAATTAATGGCATAGCCAAGGCGACAGACTAATATTAAATCGCCGCGTTGTACTGAAAAATTGAGATCGGTAAATCCCCGGTTTACTCGGGGAAGCTCCTCAGTGAAGGCAGGCAGCAACGATGGCGTGCGGCGCGATTGGGTAACGCAACAGCGATACTCGCCACAGAAAAATGCGACAAAGCGTTTATTTTTTATTGTTTTTTGTCCGGTTAAGAGAAAATTTTTTTGTGTCCACGTCAGTTCAAAAGAATGTCCGTCCAAGAGGGAGTTAACACAATGCCAATTATATGAGAGTCGGTCGGGACCATGAGAAACTGTCCATTCAAGGGAGATGTCCGTGTAAGAGGAGTGTCCGCGAAGGAGAATTTCACCGTATACTTTTATTTTGTTAACTGACACGTATAAGAAATTGCAATAGGCGTGACTGCAGTTTCGTTCTCGAAACTCGAAACAAGTATATGTTGATAAAAAAAGGTAGCCGACAAACAGTCGGAGCAGGAAGAAACGACATCACCCGATAAATCGTTATGTAATGGAAAGAGAGGAAGCTAGCACCAGTACATCAGCTAAAAAATTAAGAAGCAGTGAAACCGTTGATTTTGATGTGGATGCATCTTTCGGGTACCGATTAATTCATTTTGTATCTATTTTTTCTGCTATAAGTGAAGTGGTAAAGTGTAAAGAGTGCGGCGGTGATATAAAATTTACCGAAACTTCTCTTCGTGTTCTTGGTTTTAAATTAAAAGTGAATTGTGCTGAATGTGAACCCAGTCCTAATAAACTCATGCCCTCTTATCAGTGGTAGAGCATATGATGTGAATAGACAATTAGTTCGTTCAGACTTCTCGGTATTGGTTTAGTAGGAATAAAAAAATTCTGTGGAAAAATGGTCTTACCTAAATCAATTTTCCAATCGTTCTATGATAAAGTCGTGAATGACATTAACACTGCTACAAAAACTATTTGTGAATTGTCCAAGAAAACTACTGTTCAAGAGGCAAAAGAATTGAATAACACAGTAGAACTCACCGTTTCAGGGGATAGAACTTGGATGAAACGTGGTTTCTCATCCTTTTTAGGCGTTTCTACTCTGATATCATTTTACTTAGGAAAAGTTCTTGATCTTAAAGTAAAAAGTTCATACCGTAAGGTTTGTGAATTTTGGAAAAATTTTGAAGGTACTGAGGAGTACCATATGATGAGTGGAGCAATGAACACTCAGGTAAATGTTCTGCCAATCAGGAAGGGTCAGCTGGGAAAATGGAAGTGAATAGTATTATAGAAATATTCAAAAGATCCGAAACACTTGTAACGTACTATATGGTAATTACGCAGGATGGAGACAGTAAGACTTATAAAGGAATTGTTGACTTAAATCCATATGAAAATTTAGTTGTTAAAAAAGAGGAATGTATAGGTCACGTGCAAAAGCGAATTGGTACGCAATTACGCAAAGTAAAAACAGATAATCCTGGTATAGATGGCAGAGGGAAGTTGACAGCCAAGCTTATTGATGGGTTAACAGTTTACTATGGTCTTGAAATTAGAAGGAGTATAAATACATCAGTTGAAACAATGAAAAATGCGATATGGGCAACTTATTACCACAAAGTATCCACTGATGAAAAGCCACAGCATGACAAGTACTCGTCCCGCGAAGATACCTGGTGTTCGTATCAGAAAGCGAAGGCCTCTGGAACTTTGGATTCTTATAAGCATAAAAATTCTATTATTGTAGTTGTCTAAAAAGTAATTAGAACGGTATACGATAGATTAACTGACACCGTTTTGTTAGAACGCTGTTTAGAAGGATACACTCAGAATAACGCTGTCATTTAGTCTATGGCTCCAAAAGTGCATTACAGTGGCACAAAAATTGTTTAGATTGCATTTGATATTACCGCTAGTATATTTAATGATAGATATACTAGTGCAGGGGTCGGCAACCTATGGCACGCGTGCCATCTCTGGCACGCCAAGCAATTTTGAATGGCACGCGTACCTATTTAAAGTTTACACATTAATTCTGTAATCTGTGATATGTTTCGAAATTAAGTAAATAATCGAAGACAGTATTACTTTAACGATACAAACAAAAACGATATATTATATAGGTCACTAGGTATTATTATCAAAAACTACAAAATATATATTTTGTAATTTATAATTTTACTGAATGCATTGGTTTGGCTTTAATTTCGGCAAGTATTAAAGACGGCAAGCCTCAAAATATAAGCCTAGGCAAAAATACAAATAATCGTCCTCAATGACTTCAATCGTTCCGACGCGCGCCCGCAACTCTTTTTATATTGCCGAACTTTAGTTTTTGTTAGATTTTAACTTCTAGGCGGCCCTTTGATTGCAATGGGCGCGTTGTAGATAATAATTTTTGTTCTAAGAAATTTAATAAACGTAATTATTGGAATTTTCTGGAAACATTATTTTTCTATATATAGCAAGCGGCTACACGTTTGGATCATTTAGTATAGAAGTAACATCCGTTCCAGTCAATAGTCGTCGAAAAGTTTAAAAATTAAAATTACGTTGCGTTATGGCCGCATAAACAGAAGGTAGACGTTCGATCATTTCAAACTTCATGGACAACAGATTACGGTTTTGTACAGCAAAACGATCGGGCCATTTGTGTCCTATGTCGGGAAAGCGTAGTTTTCCGGACATCTGATGTTCAACGATATTTCCAGATAAAACATGAATCGTCATTTAAAGATAACGCTGATAAAAGGGAGGCAATACAAAGAGCAAATAAACAATACGAGAAACAGTCAACATTCTTTAGCAAAGTTTTCCAAGGAAAAAATCAGGTAACTGAATGCAGTTTCTAAATTGCACAATAGTTGGCACAAAAAAGGGTAGGCCGTTCACTGACGGAGAATTTATGAAGCAAACGTTTTTGAGTACTGGCGAGATTTTATTCGACGACTTGCCCAATAACGATACAATATTAGCCAGGATTAGGGATATACCGGCATCAGCGCGGACCATCGAGAGACGAATTACCGAAATGACACAAAATCTCCAAAAACAGCAGAGAGACGCTATCAAACGGAGTTTTCTATTTAGTGTAGTATTGGATGAAAGTGTCAATATTAATGACATTGCCCGTCTGGCAATCGTTGCGCGATACTTCGATGATGGCAGTGCGTATGAAGAGCTGATTTGTCTGCTCCCATTGTAGGGAACTACAAGAGGAGACGCGAGGAGATGGCGCTCCTGCTATGATTGGGTGACATAAATGATTTGTTTCCCTTCTTATTGAACGCATGGGTCGATCAGTTTTGAATTTTCATTGCGTAATTCGCCTAGAGAGTTTGTGCGCAAAAATCTCCGCTGGAAGTTTAAAATCCGTGATGGATAGGGTGGTTAAAATAGTTAAACTACATTGTCGGTCGTTCTTCACTGATCCATAGACAATTTAAGGCCATTGCACATTAATGTGCGCTGGCTCAGCCGTGGTAAAGTGCTCTCTAGATTTGTGCAATGTCTGGGCGAAATTAAATCGTTCTTGTTGGAAAAAAAAAAATCAAGTGGATCTTATCCTGAACTAGAAGATAAGAACTGGATCTGTATGTTAATGTTTCTTACTGATATTACAAACCAGCTCAGTGAACTCAACTTAAAGTTACAAGGTTCAGGCAAAACAGTTCTGGATTTATACGAATCCTGGAAATCATTCAAATTAAAAATAGATTTATTTATCAGCGATATTACTACAAACACATATAAATATTTTCCAAATTTAAAAACTTATATATCCAGTGTCGACGATGGTGCACTAATAGACGAAATTCTTAAATATATAACCAATTTAAAAGAGGAGTTTATCGAGAGGGGTCAGGATTTTGATAAACATGGTCCTATGTTCGCTTTTTTAATCAAACCAGATTTAATCGATTTTTCCAGCAGTTGGGTTGCTTTGACATATCTCTTTTCTCATGGATGGACATTAATGATTTTGATCTTCAATACAGTGAATTTAAGAGCTCCGAGTTATGGGACACGAAATTTGTAGAATTAAGAAGGGTATTAGAAGGTGACTGCCAGAACCATTCAAACGAGATACTCAGTTGTTGGATGAGTTTACCAGCGAAATTTATTTGTCTTAAGAAAGTAGCGTTTGTCATGCTTACAGCTTTCGGATCGATCATCCTATATCTGCGAACAACTTTTTTCCCATATGAGAGTGATTTTAAACCCGTACCGAAGCAGGCTGACAACAGACAACTCGGAAGCATGTGTGACACTGAAAGTAACCAGACATGAACTGGATATAAGAAAAATTCTCTAAAGAACTTCAAGTACAGGGTTCACACTAGGTCCTAGGACTAATATAATAAAATTATTTGTTAAATGTTAAAATTTTTTTGTAATTAAACCTTCTAAAAGCAATATTTTAAGTTAATTTAAGTTAATTTTTGTTAATTTTATTTGTAGTAAGTACCTATGTCGGCACGCAAAATGTTGTATGGATGAAAACTGGCACCCCTTAGTTAAAAGGTTGCCGACCCCTGTACTAGTGTATTACAAATGATGCAATTATTAAACTTTGTAATTGGCCTAAGCGCGCTGCAATTTACCGAGAACTTGAATTCTCAACGAATGTCTATAACCAAACATGGGAGCCCAATAGGAGACTAAAGAGGCCAGGAAATTGAAAAGAGCTGCTCAAAAGGAGTCGGAGGACATCGCGGCAACAATGGAAGACCTCATGTACGGTCCAGAATCGCAGATTTTTGGTTTTAAGACGCTGACGCCGTACAGTTTTTCCTTTTGCGTTTTTTTCGAAACTACTTTTTTCAAACTGGTGCATAAGATATCTTGAGATCTACTTAACCGATTTTGTTAAAATTTACAACACATATTCTTTATAATATTATCTAAGACAGGATATTTTTGATTGGATGCCACGTTCATAAGTTATAAATTTTTTAAACTCAAAATTTCGATAAAAATCAGAGTTTTTTTTCAGATAGCTGTCATTTCTACAAGAAAATTAAAAAAAAAAATTCCTACGCTACATCTTAGCTATTACCTTTCTAAGTAGAAAAAAAAAAAAATTATTTTTCAGACGACGCCTGACCGAGAAAATAAAGTACACCATCAGCAAGGATTTTCAAAAGAGGGTCCTACTTGATGGCTCATATCTCTGTAATTTTTTAATTTTTTTTATTCGTTATTGTTTCAACTTATTTATAAAACTACTACGTATATATGTGTAAAAGAAAAAATATTTTATATATTTAAGGTATTTCTTACGAGGAGACAAAGAGAGCATTATGATGGAGAAAGACGCGAAATAATTTGGTTTTTAAAGTATGAGTGTAGCAACGTAGCTTCTCGCTTGCTTCCCGTCGCACGCAATCACGTGTTATTGCATTGGATGTATTAGTCCGGGACTCAGTACTAAAATGCCTCATCGAAAAGTGGCGGACAATATCAGGTGTACAAGTATGAAATGCGGATTTTAGACAACAGATGGTGCACCAATGCAGTTTGTGCTATAAAGATTTGACACTGCGTTATTTTGATGTGTCATCAACAAGTGTCAGACGCGCACGAGTGATAAATTGGAAAAGTGTGTGCATAGTGTTGTGTTGTTGTGTTCAATATGTCGAAATTTATATCGAACAAAGAGCATTCGCGGACAACAACTCGCCGAGCAATTGGGCGTTAGTCAACAAACTGTTTCCAATCGGCTACGAGGGATGGGAAAGATTCAGAAGCCGGTAGATGGGTACCACATGAGTCGAACAACAGGTAAATGGAAAAGCGCAAAACACGTGTGACATTTTGCTCGCTCGGTACAAAAGGAAGTCGTTTTTGCATCGTATAGTAACAGGGGATGAAAAGTGGATTTATTTTGAGAATCGCAAGCGCAAAAAATCATGTGTAGACCCAGGCGCACAATCCACATCGACCGCAAGACCGAATCGCTTTGGTAGAAAGACGATGCTCTGTGTTTGGTGGGACCAGAGGGGCGTGGTCTATTATGAGCTGTTAAAACCTGGGCAAACGGTTAATACTAAACGTTACCAACAACAATTGGCCGATTTGAACCGTTCGATGCTCGAAGAAAGGTCAGAATATCGAAAGAGGCAACACAAAGTCATTTTTCTTCATGACAATGCTCCATCACATACGGCAAAACCAGTTCGCGACACGTTGGAAGCACTCAGCTGGGAAGTTCTAACCCAAGCGGCTTACTTACCAGGCTTGGCTCCTTCCGACTACCACTTGTTTGCATCGATGGGTCACGCACTTGCTGAACAGCGCTTTGGTTCGTACGAAGATGTGAAAAAAATGGCTCGATGAATGGTTTGCAGCAAAAGGGGAAAGATTTTTACTGGCGTGGCATTCACAAATTGCCCGAAAGATGGGAAAAATGTATAACAAGCGATGGAGCATACTTTGAATAAAGCACTTTTTATCATTCTTCCGAATTTAACATGTTTTCTTTAGAAAAAAAATCCGCATTTCATACTTGTACACCTGATAGTATCACTTTGTTAATTATGCCTCCCTTAGTCTCCCCAGGTAGTTTAAAGCCTCAACTCTGGTTCCTGTTCCTGAAAATACGCTTTAAAGCTGCAAGAAAAAGTCGGTGGACGACCCAAACGCTGAGTGGCAAATATTTTGGGATAGCTTCATTTCTGTGAAATATGACTGAAAAATGAATATCTGTCATGGATATCGGGTCAATCCAAGGTTATAATGGTCCAAAGTTGCAGAAAAAATGGACCCACCTGAACCCATAGAGGAGCGAATGTAATTTGTTTTAATATATTCGTTGAGGTTTGTAGATACTAAAAATAACATTATCTGCTATAGAGTCTGGTTCTTTATTAAAATGTGCGCGCCTGTCCTAAAACGCGCGCGCCCGTCCTGTAATTTGTTTTTCTCTCAAATACTATACACATGCGCTAGTGTCTCGAGAGACGCTCAAATCACCATTAAAACAGTTACAAGCAGATTAATATATTTATTTAATTTGCAGTGCAATTTAGCTTTATATTTTTTATATTTAACCTTTAAATTTTGTTTATATTTATTATTTAAAATTTATATTCAAAAGTCCCAAAACCCCTTTTAATATGTAATTATGCAAATTTAATTTTTTTTTGTATCTATATTGGATAGTACATATGAAATTTTTTGATTTTTAACATGACATGACAGGTAAGAGTGATCCAAAAAACCTTAAGAATTAAAATTTTAAATATTTACAATAACACACAAAATTGAGAGCTGTTTTGGTTTTTTTGCGTAATTCTTATGTTTGTGGGTGTACTGAATCCGAAAATGACTTTCATTTTGTCATAGAACGTCACGTTTTCTGACAATGTAGGTATCTATGTTAAACAAGTTATCATCTTAAAATAAAAGATAAAAGACTAAAAAATTTTTTTTTAATTTATAATTGCGTAACAAAGCTTATTTTTTTTATCTAAAATACATTCATTAGTAAGCACTAAACACATTTCTTTTTCCCAGTGAGACTCCTTTTGGTACATTTTCGCTTGTAGGAAGCATCTGGAAGGTCTCTCTGAAGCTCCAACAGTAGTCTGCCATCATTGAGACGCTCCATCTTCCCTGGTATATTTTTTTTTTTTTTGTTTCCATCTCCTTAATATCTTGGTGAAATCGTTCACCTTGCTCTTCACTCAGATCTCCTAAATTTTCTGGAAAGTAGTCGAGGTGGGAATGAAGAAAATGTACTTTTAAACTCATTAGGCAACCTAAAGCTTGAAATGCTTTTAACATTCTTTTGACGATTTGTTTGTAGTTAGGGTCTTTGTTATTGCCTAAAAATTTCTCTATGACCTCTTTAAAGGCAATCCACCCTTCTCTTTGAGGATCCGTCATGGTTGTGATGAATTGTGGATCAGCCATAAGCCGTCTAATATCTGGTCCAACGAAAACACCTTCCTTTGATATTAAGTATTTGAAGCAATTTCCATCTCTTGAAAGTGACTTTACAAATTGCTTTATCAATCCCAGGTTTATGTGAAGCGGTGGTAGAAGAACTTTATGAGGAGGCACCAAAGTTTCATGCAGGACGTTCTTTTCGTCAACTTTAAGCTCCCTCGGAGGCCAACACTTTTTGGTCCAGTGATTTGCTCGGTCTCTACTATCCCATATGTTAGACACAAAAAGCAAGGGAATTTGGTAAACCTAGATTGTTGTCCGAGCAACATGCCCAAGATTTTTAAATCACCGCACACTTGCCAACCGTGGTCTTTATATTTTAATTTGCAAAGAACCAATTCCAAGTTCTTGTAGGTTTCCTTGAGGTGTACGGAATGACCGACAGGAATGGAAGCATCGAAACCGCCATTGTGAAGCAGAACTGCTTTAAGAAGAATCAATGAAAATACTCCACTGTGCTGGGTCGTATGAGATCTTAAATGTATCCATCAACCTTCAATATTGGTACAATAAACCAACTCGTCCTCTTGGGCAAAGTAGGGAAGCTTTTCACGATATCTAAACCAGGAGGAAGACACTCCCGGCAAAAGTAAGTTCCTGCTTTTGAGCCTTGATCCAAGCAATTCAGCAGCGTTTTTGTGACGATTAAAGTCTCTTACCAAATCATTTAGCTCGCCCTGGGAAAACAATTTCGGACTGCTGTCATCTTCAAATTGAAAACTTGACTTGTAATCGGGCTCAGGTACAGCACCATCTTCGTCAGAACTTGGAATCTCTTCCAAGGTAGCAGGGGCCTTGGGCACTATGGTTCTTTTGCTCGCACCATACCATAGGAATCGCATATCGGAAAGCTTTTTTCTTGCCCTTAAACCAATTTCGAAGGTCTTCAACACATCGTTTGCAGACTTTATGAGGTGCCCAAACTTAATCCTGATCTCCAAGTTTTAAGCCAAAATACGTGAAGTATACTTTTTTTACAAAGTCCGTAATATTAAGTTGTTGCTTTAATACCATATATTCGCCACAAATATAACAGAAACTGTCAGACGAATTCACACACTTCCGCACAGATGACATTGCACTATATTGAACCAAGATCTATAAAACAATGACGAGTTAACACGTAATCACAGTAAACATACTACAGTAGCGAAACTGAGCTCCAATTTGGTCACGAGATTTTGACGGCGCGTGCGTCGACGGGTCCTTTTCAAAATGGCCGCTAAGTGTTTACATCCGATCTCGGAATGTGTCTTTGGAAATGTATTGTCCATCGTTTCTTGATGTGACTGCAGTTTATATGAATACAAAGACAGAAGGAAGAGAGAGTTTGTAGAAAAAGAGAATTAAAAACGTTTGTAAGTGAAGAGAATCGAAAAGGTTGAGAAACAATTTATATAATCACGGGGAAAGGAGGTTGTGCCGTTGAGAATTGCAATATTCCATATACTTATTTTCGCAAATTATTTGCTCGAGTCACACTTTTTTAAGCTCTAAAATTTGCAAATAAGAAATTTCTAACTCAATCAGGGCAGGCTAAGATTATTATTCTAAATCATAACTACATTTAATTGTGCTTTATTTGCATCACATGTATTCATCAACAGTATTATCCGTCAAAGTTTAAGTTGCTGCATTAACGATTTTTTTTTGCAGTTCCTCTGTTTTTAGTTGAAACAATGATTTCATAGAAATCATGGTATGCGATTAAAGTTGTTGGAGTTGTTGATTATTTTAATAAACCTCTATTGCTTTCTTTCACAAGACAACTTTTCACTATCTTAAATGCATTTTTGAAAAAATACATATGCATGAAACAATATTATCATTACTAATGTACATTTTTTTAGGCGTATTTGCTCAAGAGATGTGTGTGCCTGTGTAATTTTTTTATGATTAATAAATAATCCTCCATATTCTGGTTTTTTAGAAAGATTTATTTTTGTGTAAACTAGTATTCAGTTATTTAAAAACTATTTATATTTGTGTAAATTATAAATAAAACATATTTTTTTCTAAAAGGTATACTCAAGAGGCTTCTAGTTTTCAATAACTTCATCTGTATTAATTGTTTGACACACAGCAACCTTTTCTAATAATAAACCTGATAAATTTAACACTGTTTAATTGCAAGTACAATTAATACTCTATAAATTACATTGCTCCTTTTTCATGCCAATCTTTCAAAAGTTTCTGTGAATATATTGTAAGGAATACAGAACCTATAACAACATATTTATTATTTTCAAATTTTAAACAGCATATTTTATTTTCTTATAAGCTAGGTTTGAAAGTTTAAGTATTAAGTGTCGTGTTGAGATCACAAAACCACTGGGGAATGGGATTATTGAAATAACTGATATAAATCGATTATTGAATCAAATATGCTATTAAAATAAGAAAAATTTTAATGTGATTCCAATTTTTTGTAATATGATTTTGTCAGACGATGTGTGCCAGAGGGTAAAATATTCTGAAAATAAGTTCGTTAAATGGACAGTACACTTAATCGAAGTCCATTTTGATGGTAATTATGGTTACTATTAAAATTTTGAAGATTTAGTTACCTGTTATTAATATTCGTCCTATAAAGAACTTATTTCTATTGTTGTATACCTATACTATAAATTAAATATAGTTATTTTCCTTTTAAACTGTAATTGACAATACTCAGTATATATGAGTCAATCATTTCTCCTAATGAAGCTAATATGGTTAGCGAAATGCGCGTCGAGTTAAAAAATAAAGCGTTTGGTGTAGTAGTGATATATACTGAGTAATGTTATTGTGCCAAAGATTCCACATTCCCAACATAGTTGTCATTGACAAGTCAGCTTGGTCATAACTAAGTATTGTATGTAAATATAATTAGGAAATTACCGTATTGACTCTTTAATCTAAAAATTAATTCATTGTAAATAAAAGCAAGCGTTAATTACGTTATCAAAAAGCAATACAGTTAACAGAACACAAAAAGGTATAGGATCTCTGAGAATCATTCACATAGAAAATAGAGGTTTATACATTACGTTCATAATTGATTAATAATATTATATTAACCTTTTTCGAAGTTATATAATATAGTTTTGTAGTTTAAGAAAAAATGAGTACCAAAAAAGTAGATATAGTGTTTTTTAATTAACAAGAGATCTATCACACCACACCCACACTGCTTAGAAAAAAAATGCTCTTATTTTAGAAGATGTTGACATCTTAGTAATGAAAATATGTCTTTATTTCACGGTACAAGAAAAATAGTATTAGGTATTACGTATGTTAAAATTAAATTAATTTAGTCCTTAAAAAAAACATCTTTAATCACAAATTTACTTGAAAAATGATGTAAATAAACTTTAACCTCAAACAGTGACGTTTAACTTTGATAGACTTTTGAATTTTTGGATAAGATTATTAAAAAACTGAAGTTGAATATGAAGAATTCCATCAAATACCTTCCTATAAAGTTTTTCACCTCTATTCATTTCTTTCTAACAAAGTGCTCCATTCTTTTTGTTTTTTTTTTATATATTACGCATGCTGCATTAACTTTTATATTACTCATGCTGTATTAAATAACAAATCAAAAATTTTCAAATATTTCTATATCTATGATTTTGAATGATAAAATTTTGCGCAACTTTATTTGTATTTCAAATCTCGCGCTCGTCCACTTTTAACATGGCGGATTGCCACGTGACCTTCTGAAAACGAACCTGATTTTCCTATGCAGTTATCCTTGAGTTTCGCTACTGTATAGTGTGTTTACTGTGACGTAATTGTACCGCGCCACTTTCTACACTATCGGAGCGCGCACGTTCTGGTTACAACGTTTATGTTTGTTAATTTAGCTCACACAGGGCGTTCCTTATTTAGAAAGTAATGATAGTTATGGCCTGTATACATTTAAAAACAGTAACCAAAATAAAATTGTACCTATTTATTTATGACTTCAAGTTAGCCCAAAAAAACCCTTTTTTATAATAAAATTTTGCGTTTTGCAACATAACCTGACGTTCTGGAATTTTTTGAGTATTTTTTTAGTTTTCAGAACACCTAAATACATAGAAATCAGTTGAAAACATCCAGACAGCATTTTTGTTGCAGACCTGTGTAATTTTTGCCGAATTCGGTTAATGCCAATACAGCAATGACCGAATACTTCATCAGCCACCCGGGGTTTCACTGTGTTCTTTTTAAACTTTGAGTGCGACTCCACTCTAGTGTACGTTATGTATTTTTGGGTCGCAGAATCCGATCTGCGATTAGTTTTTTGAAAAAAATTATCTATTAATTGTTATTAACAATTTTTTAAGTAATTATCTAAAAAAAGTAATTTGATAAGTTTAATATGAGCTCCACCCAAATTTTTTTAGACGTATTTCCACCCACTGAATCTATTTTTGTAAAAAAATAACCTTTTTATTTTTATAAATAATTTATTATAAACAATTATGCTACTAAACAGAATTTCATAGAATTTATCTCCCAAGTTTTTTAGATGAATTTTGTCTTGCTGTCTGAATTTCTAATCCATTTTTCCAATTTAATTAATTAAAAATTAAGAGCTAATAAGTTTATTTATTTGCAACTAGCCGTGCCCGCGGCTCCGCTCTCGTGGACTTGATTCATCTTTATCATCACTGCTTATTCGTTATGTTTATATTATTATATCGCTCGAGAGGCCTTAGAGGCCTTAGAGAGTTGCATACTTGTCTCCACTTCTTTTGTCTCCTGTTAGTTTTTTTCCAGTGCGGGATTCTCATCAACTCCGGATCTTGCTTTACTGCCCGAATCCATGTAGATCGAAGTCTACCCTTGCCTCTTCTTCCAACTACTCCTCTTATTAGGGGCTTGCTTTGCCTGTCTTTCTTCTTTCATCCTTGCCACGTATCCGAACCATCTTAATCGCTGGCTTATAAGGGGTTTCGTATATAGGCATTTTAATTCGTAGTTTGTTCCTTTTCTCCACAGTCCCTCTTCTTTCCTTCCTCCGTAGATTCTTCTCAAAGCTTTCCTTTCCCACACCTCCAACGTCTCCTCTCTTGCATTCAGTTTCCACGTTTCGCATCCATATGCCACCGTGGGTCTGACAACTGTCGTATATATTCTTTCTTTTGCTTTTCTTGATACATTCTTTGATTTCAATATTGCATTCATTTCTCCCAAACATCTCTGCCCTTTCGCTATTCTTTCATGTATCTCCGTCCTTTCTTGTCCACTCTCTGTTATTATTAACTCCCAGATAATTAAATTTGTCTACTTTTTCAAACATATATCTTTTCCCTAAGTTGTTTATTATATCTAAACTTTTGTTGTTTTTATTATCCTTCTTCTTTGTAATTTCCATGTATTTTGTTTTTTCCTCATTTATCTTTAGTCCTCTCATCCTTCCCTTTCTTCTATCCTACTTGTGACTTTTTTGAGGTTCTCTTTTGCTCTTGTAATCACTGCTACATCATGCGCATAGGCCAAGCATTCGCAGGTTTGTTGGTATATCGTTCCATTTGTGTTTATTTCCGACTCCTGGATTATCTTCTAGAGTACCAAATTAAATAGACATGTCGACACTGGATCCCCCTATCTTAATCCTCTCTTCACCTTAAACTTGTCTGATGCTTTGCCTCAATCAGGGTCATTCTCACCATGCGACTCAATTGACTTGGAATTCTTAGTTCTTCCATTATCTTGTAGAGTCCTTCTCTATTTACAGAGTCATATACTTCTCTGAAATCCACAAAGACCAAGTGTAGTGCCAAATTTTCTTCTATCTTGGATTTGCTTAATCGAAAATATCTGGTCTGTAACCGATCTATTTTTCCTGAATCCACACTGGAACTCTCCCAGAATAGATTAGGCTTTCTCTTCTTGTCTGTTTTTGATAGTCGCCACTACTATTACACGACATCCGGTAAGGCTATTGATCTATAATTAGCACATATAGTTTTTTCTCCTTTTTTGTATATTGGACAAATGAGCGACTCTCTCCAGCTCACTGGCATCTTTTTTGTTTCCCATATTTCTTGCACCAACCGGCATATTTCATTTTCCAGATCTACTCCTCCAGCTTTTATCATTTCTGCTGTTATATAATTTAAAAACCCGGGCCTTATTTTTTTTGGGTTCTAAGTATTTCTCTTATTCCTTCTTTGCAGGGTTTTATTTGTCCCCTCCTGCCCTTCAGTTAATTTTACTTCCTATTTCTCATTCAACTTCTTATTTTCATCTCAATTTAATGTTTCTTAAAAGTATTCCGCCCATCTGTTCAGTCTTTCTGCCAAGCTTAGTGCTAAACTTCCATCTTTTTTACTACATATTAGCATTTCGTCTTTGTTTATTTCCTTGGTATTTTATAAAAAAAACACGTAAATAGGATAAGTGGTTCTTGAGTGCTAAGCGCACTAATAGACAGACAGACAGAGAGACGTTACGTTTTTATTTATATATATATATATATATATATATATATATATATATATATATATATATATATATATATATATATATATATATATTACATAGATTATTATTATTATTATATAACCTGGCCAGAGAATATATGTATGAATTTAAAAAAAAAAACACGTAAATCGGATAAGTGGTTCTCGAGAGATAAGTGCGCTAACGGACAGACAGACAGAGAGACGTTGCATTTTATATATATTCTTTGCTACATGATATTGTTCCATATTTAATGGTTTAGGCAGTGTATTGCAAGAGAAACGCGCTGGCGGCAAACTTTTTTTCCGATTGTATTCACTATTATTGCCACTGCTTATTCCTTATGTTATCTAACGTAATAAAATATAGCCTATAACCTGGCCAGAGAATATATGTATGTTTTAAAAAAAAAAGCACGTAAATCGGATAAGTGGTTCTCCAGTGATAAGCGCACTAACGGACGAACAGACAGACAGACAGACAGACAGAGAGACGTTGCATTTTATATATATTATAGATGTATTAAAATATATATCTATAACCTGGTCAGAGAACATATGTATGAATTTAAAAAATCGCGTAAATCGGATAAGTAGTTCCCGAGGAATAAGCGCACTAACGGACAGACAGACAGACAGAGAGACGTTGCATTTATATATATATTATAGACTAGCCGGGCCCGCGGCTCCGCTCGCGTGGACTTGGTTCACTACTATCGTCACTGCTTATTCCTTATGTTACCTAACGTAATAAAATATCTCCCATTATTTCCCCTTATCTCCTAATATTTCTCCTTATTTCCCATTATCTCCTCACATAATTTTCATTATCTTGGCTTATCTGTGCTCATCTCCCATTATTTTTCCTTATCTCCCATTATTTCTCCTTATCTCACCTTATTTCCCATTATCTAGGCTTATCTCGACTTATCTCGCAATATTTTTCCTTATCTCCCATTATTTCTCCTTATCTCCCATTATCTCACCATAACTTCCAATATCTAGACTTATCTCTGCTTATCTCCCATTATTTCTCCTTATCTCCCGTTATACTTATTTCCCATTATCTCACCTTATCTTCCATTATCGAGGCTTATCTCGACTTATCTCCCCATTATTTCTCCTTATCTCCCATTATCTCACCTTATCTCCCATTATCTAGGCTTATATCGAATTATATAGAATATATGTATAAATTTATAAAAACATGTAAATCGGATAAGTGGTTCTCGAGTGATAAGCGCACTAACGGACAGACAAACAGACAGAGAGACGTTACATTTTATATATATTATATTCTTTGCTACATGATATTGTTCCATATTTAATGCTTTAGGCAGTGTATTCAAAGAGAACGCGCTAGCGACAAACTTCTCTCCGACTTGATTCACTATTATCGTCACTGCTTATCCCTTATGTCACCTAACGTAATAAAATATATCCTATAACCTGGCCAGAGAACATACGTATGTTTAAAAAAAAAAACACGTAAATCGGATAAGTGGTTCTCAGTGATAAGCGCACTAACCGACAGACAGACAGACAGAGAGACGTTGCATTTTATATATATTATAGATATTCTTTGCTCCATTATAGTGTTCCATATTTAATGGTTTAGCATGTTTTAAAAAAAAATCTACGAAAATCGGATAAGTAGTTCTCCGGTGATAAGCGGACTAACGGACAGACAGACATACAGAGATACGTTGCATTTTATATATATTACAGATATAATAAAATATATATCTATAACCTGGTCAGAGAACATATGTATGAATTTAAAAAATCACGTAAATCGGATAAGTGGTTCTCGAGGGATAAGCGCACTAACGGACAGACAGACAGACAGAGAGACGTTGCATTTTATATATATTATAGATATAGATTATTATTATTATTATTATATAACCTGGCCAAAGAATATATGTATGAATTTAAAAAAAGACAGGTAAATCGGATAAATGGTTCTCGCGTGATAAACGGACTAATGGACAGACAGACATTGCATTTTATATATATTATAGATTATAGATATTCTCTGCTACATAATATTGCTCCATATTTAATGGTTTAGGCTATGTATTTCAATGGAACGCGCTAGCGGCAAACTTTTTTTCCGACTTCATTCACTATTATCGTCACTGCTCATTCCTTATGCTACCTATATGTAGTAATAAAATATAGCCTATAACCTGGCCAGAGAACATAGGTATGTTTTTAAAAAAAAAGTACGTAAATTGGATAAGCGGTTCTCTAGTGATAAGCGCACTAACGGACGGACAGACAGACAGACAGAGAGACGTTGCATTTTATATATATTATAGATATAGATTATTATTAATATTATTTAACCTGGCCAAAGAATATATGTATGAATTTAAAAAAATACACGTAAATCGGATAAGTGATTCTCGCGTGATAAACGCACTAATGGACAGACAGACAGAGAGACATTGCATTTTATATATATTATAGATTATAGATATTCTCTGCTACATAATATTGTTCCATATTTAATGGTTTAGGCTGTATATCGCAAGGGAACGCGCTAGCGGCAAACTTTTTTCCCGACTACATTCACTATTATCGTTACTGCTCAGTCCTTATGCTACCTATCGTAATAAAATATAGCCTATAACCTGGCCACAGAGAACATATGTACGTTTTAAAAAAAAAAAAAAAGTACGTAAATCGGATAAGTGGTTCTCCAGTGATACAGCACACTAACGGACAGACAGACACAGACAGACAGAGAGACGTTGCATTTTATATATATTATAGATTAAATAAAATATTTGTGTTAAATTCACAAAAAAAAATTAATATAATTCTAATTCCGAATAATGTAACTATTAATATAAATCATAGTAGAGTAAAAAGAGTTGAATTCTGTAAATATTTGGGCATTGTGTTTGATTGCCATATGAGATGGGATAAGCATGTTGAGAATGTAATGAAAAGAACGAAATATCTGCTATTTATATTTGCTAAATTATCAAGAATTATGTCGACGGGGACTCTATTAACGATTTATTATGCTCTTTTCCATAGCATTTGCTCTTATGGAGTGATTGCGTGGGATGGAGCATATGATAATGTTATGATTCTGTTGCAGAATTTGCAAAATAGGATCTTAAAGATAATCTTGAAAAAAACAAACTAATTATTCTGTCCCATTAAATATCTCACAGATGTTTACATTGGAGTCATTGTTGCTTTATTATGCAGATATGCGAAGGAACACGCAGAATCTCATAG
This sequence comes from Pachyrhynchus sulphureomaculatus, assembly GCA_019049505.1. Lineage (NCBI taxonomy): Eukaryota > Metazoa > Arthropoda > Insecta > Coleoptera > Curculionidae > Pachyrhynchus > Pachyrhynchus sulphureomaculatus. The sequence continues at coordinate 141,938,228 of CM032453.1, read as the reverse complement.
TAAGACTAGAAACAAAAACCTTTATTGCCAAAGATAAATAAAAAGAATAAAACTTAAGAGCAGTAAGATTACTGCTATGAAGGCGTTTAACAAACTGCCCGGAGAACTGAAAAATTTAGAATTAAGAGATAAGACTCTAAAAAAAAAGTTTAAAGGTTGGATTGGATCATCGGATAATAAGTGTGGCCACAATATAATTAATGGAAAGTACGTTTTTTTTTTCTTATTGTTTTTATTTTTTTGTTTTTCTGAGTTTTTCTGTATCTACTGCCACTGTTGAGCAACCAATAAATTTTTCATTTTTTTGTTAAATTTAAGTTTTGTGTATTTTAGTATAGTTTAGTATAATTGTGTATAGTTCTTAAGGATTATATGTCCACCAGTCCTTTGTGCAGATAACTTGCGTTACTTTATAGGTATTGCATATTTTGTTATTCAATTGTAAGAAGTCTGGTTCAAAATAAATAAAAATAAAATAATAAATTGTCAGTAATAATAAAACAATTTAGTTTTTCATTACTCAGTATATATCACCACTACACCAAACACTTTATTTTTGCACTCGACGCGCGTTTCGCTAACCATGTTAGCTTCATCAGGAGCGATGATTGACTAAAGCTAAAACTACAAATCTACCCTATTTATACTTAGCCTAACCCTTGAATTACTCAGGCGGAACTAATTGCATAGGCAAGGCCATCAGTTCCGGTCAAGTAACCAGTAGAGGGGACTATAAGGAATAGGCCCTCTGTCTTTATTTAAACTACTTTTACATTTTATAATTTCCATACTTTCGTATGCGTTCAACAATCTCCTATCAGATACATTTTTTATTAATCTTAGATTATCTAATGTTACAGTATGATCAGCTTCAAGGGCATGTTCGGCAATGCTAGACTTTTTCTGTTTCTACTGTATTTTAAGTGTGCTAAAATGTTCTTTAAATCGTGTTTTAATTGACCTTCTAGTTTGCTCAACATACTTTTTGTCACAATCATTACAACTAATTTCATAAATTCCACTTTTCTCACAATTAGGAATCTTATCTTTGGGATTTCCTAAGATATTCCTCAAATTGTCTGATGACTTATAGACTAAGGTGAGGCCTACCTTATTAAATACCTTATTGAGTCCCTTGCTATATTTCGGATTATATGGTATGGAGATATACTTCGTGTTATTTTCTTCGCGTGTAAAAAAGGTGGAATTCTGAATATTAAACCTAAACTTATGTCTATTTATTAGCTTATTTACTAAGGCATCGTCATAACCATCAACTCTAGTTATATTTCTAATACGATTCCTTTCTTTAATAAAGTTTACTCTATTCAGAGGGAAAGTGACCAAACGATGAACTAAAAAATGTAATGAGGCTAATTTATGTTGTTTGCAATGAAATGAATCATTAGGAATATATCTATCTGTTACTGTGTCCTTCCTATAGATATCAAATTCTAATCTATTATTATTTTTAATAATTAAAATATCTAGAAAAGGCAATTGTCCTTTGTTCTCAACTTCGTAAGTGAATTTAATGGAAAATTATACCGGCTATTTAATTTAGAAACAAAATCATCAATATTTGCTTTCTTTGTATCAAAAATCGCGAAAATATCATCCACATACCTACACCATACCCTTGGGAAATATTCGAATTGTTGACCTGGCTTCGATTTCAAACTTACTCATGAATAAATTGGCTATGAAAGATGACAAGCAATTACCCATAGCTGTTCCGTCTTTCTGAACATAAATTTGATTGTTATATTGGAAATAATTTTGTTCCATACAAAGGTTAGATAATGTTAAATATTCACGAATAATTTCGTCTTCAAAGTCATTCATTCTAAGTAATTCTTTGAGATATTGTAAAGTTTGTGGAATTGGCACAC
>CM032453.1:141932305-141936236 GCA_019049505.1 Pachyrhynchus sulphureomaculatus | reverse complement strand
ACCTATGGCACGCGTGCCATCTCTGGCGCGCCAAGCAATTTTGAATGGCACGCGTACCTATTCAAAGTTTACACATTAATTCTGTAAAATGTGACATGTTTCGAAATTAAGTAAATAATCGAAGACAATATTACTTTAACGATACAAACAAAAACGATATATTATATAAGTCACTAGGTATTATTACCAAAAACTAAAAAATATATATTTTGTAATTTATAATTTTACTGAATGCATTGGTTTTGCTTTAATTTCGGCAATTATTAAAGACGGCAAGCCTCAAAATATAAGCCTAGGCAAAAACACAAATAAACGTCCTCAATTCAGATCAAAAGAGCCCCTATAAGGCGGTTTTTGTTTGACTTGACTTCAATCGTTCCGACGCGCGCCGTAACTCTTTTTATATTGCCGAACTTTAGTTTTTGTTAGATTTAACTTCTAGGCGGCCCTTTGATTGCAATGGGCGCGTTGTAGATAATAATTTTTGTTTTAAGAAATTTAATAAACGTAATTATTGGAATTTTCTGGAAACATTAGATCATTTAGTATAGAAGTAACATCCGTTCCAGTCAATAGTCGTCGAAAAGTTTAAAAATTAAAATTACGTTGCGTTATGGCCGCGAAGAAACAGAAGGTAGACGTTCGATCATTTCAAACTTCATGGACAACAGATTACGGTTTTGTACAGCAAAACGATCGGGCCATTTGTGTCGTATGTCGGGAAAGCGTAGTTTTCCGGACATCTAGTATTCAACGACATTTCCAGATAAAACATGAAACGTCATTTAAAGATAACGCTGATAAAAGGGAGGCAATACAAAGAGCAAGTAAACAATACGAGAAACAGTAAACATTCTTTAGCAAAGTTATCCAAGGAAAAAATCAGGTAACTGAATGCAGTTCCAAAATTGCACAATCGTTGGCACAAAAGGGTATGCCGTTCACTGACGGAGAAATTATGAAGCAAACGTTTTTGAGTACTGGCGAGATTTTATTCGACGACTTGCCCAATGAGGATACAATATTGGCCAGGATTAGGGATATACCGGCATCAGCGCGGACCCTCGAGAGACGATTTACCCGAATGACACAAAATGTCTAAAAACAGCAGAGAGACGCTATCAAACGGAGTTTTGTATTTAGCATTGGATGAAAGTGTCGATATTAATGACATTGCCCGTCTGACAATCGTTGCGCGATACTTCGATGATGGCAGCGTGTATGAAGAGCTGATTTGTCTGCTCCCATTGCAGGGAACTACATGAGGAGAGGATATATTTTCAGAATTTGTTAAACATTTTGAAAAGCGGAACATTGATTTAAATAAAAAATTTTGCGTAACGACAGATGGCGTTCCTGCTATGATTAGGAGACATAAAGGATTTGTTTCCCTTCTTATTGAACGCATGGGTCGATCAGTTTTGAAATTTCATTGCATAATTCACCAAGAGAGTTTGTGCGTTAAAATCTCCGCTGGAAGTTTAAAATCCGTGATGGATAGGGTGGTTAAAATAGTTAACTACATTGTCGGTCGTTCTTCACTCATCCAAAGACAATTTAAGGCGTTTCTGCAGGAATTAGAAAGTGCATATTCAGATATACCATTGCACAATAATGTGGGCTGGCTCAGCTGTGGTAAAGTGCTCTCTAGATTTGTGCAATATCTGGGCGAAATTAAATCGTTCTTGTTGGAAAAAAATCAAGTGGATGCTTATCCTGAACTAGAAGATAAGAGCTGGATCTGTATGTTAATGTTTCTTACTGATATTACAAACCATCTCAGTGAACTCAACTTAAAGTTACAAGGTTCAGGCAAAACAGTTCTGGATTTATACGTATCCTGGAAATCATTCAAATTAAAAATAGATTTATTTATCAGCGATATTACTACAAACACATATAAATATTTTCCAAATTGAAAAACTTATATATCCAGTGTCGACGATGGTGCACTAATAGATGAAATTCTTAAATATATGACTAATTTAAAAGAGGAGTTTATCAGGAGATTGGTCAGGATTTTGATAAACATGGTCCTATGTTCGCTTTTTTAATCAAACCAGATTTAATGGATTTTTCCAGCAGTTGGTTTGACATATCTCTTTTCTCATGGATGGACATTAATGATTTTGATCTTCAATACATTGAATTTAAAAGCTCCGAGTTATGGAACACGAAATTTGTAGAATTAAGAAGGGTATTAGAAGGTGACTGTGCCAGAACCATTCAAATGAGATACTCAGTTGTTGGATGAGTTTACCAGAGAAATTTATTTGTCTTAAGAAAGTAGCGTTTGCCATGCTTACAGCTTTCGGATCATCCTATATCTGCGAACAACTTTTTTCCCATATGAGAGTGATTTTAAACCCGTACCGAAGCAGGCTGACAACAGACAACTCGGAAGCATGTGTGACACTGAAAATAACCAGACATGAACCCGATATAAGAAAACTCTCTAAAGAACTTCAAGCACAGGGTTCACACTAGGTCCTAGGACTAGTATAATAAAATTATTTGTTAAATGTTAAAATTTTTTTGTAATTAAACCTTCTAAAAGCAATATTTTAAGTTAATTTAAATTAATTTTTGTTAATTTTAGTTGTAGTACGTACCTATGTCGGCACGAAAAATGTTGTATGGATGAAAACTGGCACCCCTTAGTTAAAAGGTTGCCGACCCCTGGGTTAGAGTTACCACTAAAATAATCCATTTTATCAAATATCTTCTATACAAAAGTTAAAATCACAAGTAAATACTGGTTGTGCTCAAAGTTTCAAACAGATGCAAGGCGCGGTTGTCTCTTGGCAGCTATCGCGAGTGATCTTAAAGTGCCTTGTCCTCCCAAACCAAGTCGCATGATCTTTACTTTATCCGCAGCGGACATAAAGAGTGTCGTGGTGTTTACTCCATACCATTGGCGAAAATTTTTAAGCCAGAATGTTCTCCGGCGGCCAAGACTAGGCCTTACTTCTATTTTCCCCTAAATAGTTATATGAAGCAACTCATACTTCTAGTTTCTCATTGAGTGGGCAAAGTACTCCAACTTTTTTTTTATGATATCAAGCACTTGTCTTTCTTTGTTAATGCGTTGTAAAACTGCTTCGCTGGTCACTCTGCCCATCTCAATCCTTTTGCACATTGTTTCAGTGAGAGTCCATGCTTCTATACCATAGAATAGAATGTCGAAGACATAGCAACGCGATAACCGTATTCTTAAATGGATTTTTAGAGTTCTATTGGTTGACACTTTTTGCATATTCTTAAATAATGTTCTTGCTTGTTCTGTTATGTTTTTATTTCTTGAGATAAGTCCTATTTTCTGTTCACCCAGCAGCCCGAAGAATTATATGCTTGTACTCTCTCCAGTATTTCCTCATTCATCCGGATATCTGTTAAGTTGTTAACTAAATTTTTGTTTTTGCTGATAACTATCCATTTGATTTTCTTTATATTCAAGTGTAGACACATTAGTTGGCCATGGTCTGTCACTGCTAATAAAGACTGTGTCATCAGCATATCTTAAGTTGTTAATGACTACACCGTTAGCTATTATACCCTCTGTTCTCTCTTCTACTGCTTCTCTGAAAATCCTCTCTGTATATAAATTAAATAAAATGGGAGAGAGCACACAACCCTGACGAACACCTCTCATAATTGGCACCTCTTCAGATCTCTGGCCGTTGACTCTAATATTAGTTGTCTGATTCCAGTTTAAATTTGCTATTATTTTAATGTCTCATCCGTCCAACCGATATTATTCAGTATAGCTATTAACTTATCATGTAAGTGATAGGTGTTACACGTTTCGTAAAAATGGATAACGTAGAGTATCGTGCGCACTAGCACTGACGACCATTTATTACTGGATAAATGATTTTGAACCTGGACTTACAAGCACTTCCGAAGCTGCACGTTCAAGACGCCCAATTGA